>QTSX02000795.1:0-329518 GCA_014839935.2 Entomophthora muscae | reverse complement strand
AAGGACCAGGGTCCTGTCACGGTAGGTTCCATCATGCCGGGTATTATCTGCCCAAGCAAGAAGGCTCAAAAAGCTGGAAAACCTTTATTGAAATTGACCAAGTTAACGGATTTAAATCAAACAGTCAATCAGAAATGGGTTATGGCTGCTTCAGTCTGTCAGCTGAAACCGGTTCCCCTTTTCAAATTGACATTGATAAATTGGCGTAATATGAGGGTCACCCAATATGAGCTTGTTAATCAGCATGGTCGTCAGAAGCTAGTCACACAAGGGCTCTTTGCAACCTGGACCAGATACTTACTTGACAATGTGGAAGGAATAGGAGGTCAAGACTCAGGTGGTATTGCTTAGTCAATTTTTGATATATATTGAATAATTTTCACTGTTTCAACTCTAAGAGTTGAGTCCTCTTAAATTTACTCAATAAAACCCATTTATCCCAAGTTCTAATTTACATTTTAAAAAATGCATCCTGTGATTGGGTTGTTGCAGTATATTCCGTACAATCTGATTCTGAACCAAATTATTTCTGTAAGATGGGGTCCTGCAGTTGGAACTTTGTTGTTGGTGCTGCCCAATGTCAATTTCATGCCAGCCAATCTTAGAGCTCCCCTCCATTCTTGAAACTGAAAATTGTGCTACTTCCCAATGCCTAGAATTTTATGCTAAAGATGCATTGATGCTTTCTCAGGTCATTTATCTTGGACTGCTTTGGTTAGGACTATTTGTTCTACTTAATACTGGAGTTACAATTAAAATTTTCACAAAAAAAATATCTGAAGCCGTGTTGGTGGTTAATCATTAATTCTATGTGGATTTGGGTGGTAATTCCCCATCACTTAGAAACGGCTTCATACTATCCCGCAATTTCTGTCACAGGTCTGGAGTTGAGGACCATGGAATCCACTAATCCTGTCAAAGCAATGTAGAGTACTCCAAACAGTTGGGTAGAGGTGGTCTTGGCTGCGGCGGTAGGTTCCAGTGGGTGGTCTGGTCTTGGGGTTAATGGTGGAGACAAGGGAACAAAGTATGCTGGTAGGTAGTTGTACTTGTCTTTGAACAATAAGGGCGGTATCTTGACCCTCTTTCCTTTGTGTCCTATGTATTTGGTACTTCTAGTCCTTGCCAAAGGGTCGGCAATGAGGATGGTTTCCAAGTTGTACTCCAAATAGGCCGGGTTGAGGGGTATTCAGTAAAGTGCACAGGTCCAAAGGGGGCTCCCGGGGGACAGTATAATGCCTGGGGCAATTTGGCAGATTAGTCTCAGGAGGGGGCGGCGGCCTGGTAGTCTACTTGTCCGGAATTAAGATGGAAGATCACTAAGACTAGATAGGGTAAGATTTGTTCAAACCAAAGATTTATAAAACTTTATTATCAAGAATGATGATGTGGTTTTCATCATACCACCAGGGTTTTTATACCATGGGACTTTACTTCTTTAATTTTTGCAGGTTTCAGGTTTGCAGACAAGGCACTGGCGGGGCATGGATCTTGGCTTTGAGTCTTGAGGGCGGCAGATCCAGGTAACACCTTCTCTGGTAAATAGAAGTGGCAATGCTTTGTTTCACCGCCACTGTTCACTATGTCATCTGAGTAGTTCAATTGCACTACCCTCCCTGGACAGAATGCTGGCAGTTGCTGGTGGTCATTGGTAGAGTTAAAAATAGGGTTTGTTTTAACCTCCTTAAGGCAAGCTGCAACCTCTGCATAGGTTTGGATCTTTGGTGGCTCAAGGTTGGTATCAATCTGATGACCATTTGGGGAATTGTCCTTGGGAGACTGGCGGGTCTCGGAGTAACTTGTCAGCTTGGGTATGCAATTTAGCAAGTGGGCAGGTTCCTGTCCACTTTGCGTGACTTGAGTAGTCTTTGGAGGATCAGGGTTTGATTTCAGGGCTTCCAGTGTTGATTTCAAAGCTCCAGTATTGGCTCTTGGCAGGTTGGCAGTAGGTCCTTCCCCAACCTCTGTTAGCCAGGTTACATTTCCTTTGTAGGTATGGGTCTTCATTGGCTCCAGTTTGGCGGCAGACTGGCAACTATTCAGGGAATCCTCTGTAGTAGGCCGGCAGGTGTAAAGCCTCATAAAATGAGGGAGTATTTTAGCTAGGTAAGGCACCAAGTTGGAGACTTGGAACCCTGTAAGTAACGTCAAGATGGAATAGACCATCATCATCCATCTAAAGACCTTGGCATGTACATTAAATTGTCCAAAATTACCGGCAAAGTATGTAAGCACATAGAAGACAAAGGAATAGATTGCTACATGCTGGGTGGAGCAGGGCAACACCAGCGTGGGCCAGGCGTACGTCTTGGAGGAGTTGAGCTGTGCTGGCTCCTTGTAGAAGTACTCGTTGGGCAGTTTGTTGTAAGGCCTATGCTGGTGAGAGTGTTGGTGGCCCCCAATCCCAAGGCAGGCTGTGAGGACAGCAGAGAAGATTAAGTGGTTCATCTTCAGTTCCTGGGAAAGGGTAGACAAAGCTTAGTGTCTTAACTTTCTGTAGCGTAAAAGTTTTCTTGGGTATTAATTTATGTGATACTATTGAGGGGTAATTTCACTCAATGATAGCACAAACTACCATCAAGTGATTGAGATTTATTATATACTGTCATTCTTAGTGGGGCATGAATAGTACAAAGCATTGGATAGGGGACCCCAAACACTTGGTGTTGTCTGGAATTCCCTTTTGGAAGTAGAATGAGAGTGGTTTTGCAAGCAATGAATTGTTATCCTTGGCATGGCATGAAATTGGAGCATCTTCAGGCACAATAATGCATTTCAATTCAGCTTTTGCAGTTGATGCATTATTTGTAATGCTGGACTGCTTGTCAACCCCCTCCAGATTTGGTAGATTCCAAATTTGGGCAGCAGTTTCCCCTCCATTTGGGTTTGGGGAAAATGCCTTTTTGGGTTTCCCCTTTTGGCAATTTTCCCATTTGGCAGGTGGGGGCTGGCTGGCTGGCTGGTGGGCGACAAGCGTGCGCAGGCAAGCCGCCTGGCGGTTGGGCGTATGGCCTGCGGACGGAGTATAAAACCCGTCCAAATTAAAAAAAAAAATTTTAATTCCTGTTTTGAAGCCTTGGCTTTCCGCAGCAGTTTTCCCAATAAGGGGGAACTGCTACCCTTTTTGTTTTGTTTTTTATACTGCAGTGTGCTCAGAACAACTTCCTGAACGCCAGTGTTGTCAGGAATATTCCTGACAGCGGGTTGCGGAGTAATTTAACAATTTGAGCCTGTGACTTAACAGATTGGCGGGTCCTGGACTGTCCTGGAGGGTTCAATCCGCTTTCTGGGAACTGGGGCTCAACTCTTGGGTTTTCAATACAAGTATTGAAATGTCATTCATGACACCTCTGAGCAAATTTATACCCTCCAATGCTCACTTTGGGTTCTCCCCAAAGCTCTCATAGTGGCATAAACAAAGACATCCTACCAGTCTGTTAGGTAGGATGCTTGCTCACAGACCTCCTGCAAGTGTATCAGGGTACATAGAGCCCTCAAAGCCCTTTCTCTCCCTGGCAGCCCGCGCTACCTGCCAGGGGTCCAAAACTTACAGCCCTGGTAGATGTCTCCTACCATGCTGGCACATACTTCTACCCTGGCAGCCCGTGTTACCTGCCAGGGTCTCAACATCCTCCAGCCTGAGCAGCAAATGCTACCTATCAGGCTGGATCACTCCCCACCCCAAACAGACAAAGTTTCCTGCTAAGCTATCTCATTCTTCACCCCAAGCAGCCACAGTTCCCTGCTGGGTGAAGACCTCTAGCTCACAGCAGCCAATATCTTCTGCTGGGTGGAGACAACATCTGCCTCTAGTAGTCCTTACACCTACTAGCTAGGCCTTACTGTCTCTAGTAGTCATCATTCCCTACTAGGCCTCTACCTGCAACAAACAACCAAACTTTTGCTTGGCCAACATTAGCCCTGCCTGCAAACCACCAAACATGTGGACTGTTACAGGCACACAACTGAGACAATCAGGTCTCCATTCAGGGAATCTCCTTTATTAAGCTGGCAGGTTGCAGAGTAATTCATCAACTCAAGTTTGTGACCCAACAGGTTGACAGGACTTCATCTATCCTGGTTAGTAAAAGGCATTCCCTGAGAACCAGGGTTCAATTCCTGGGTTTTCAATACTAGTATTGAAATGTCATTCTTGACAATTCTAACATTATCCAAAAAGTGCTCATCCTTATTGTAAAATAAGATAGTAACACTAGGCTGAGACAAAGTTGCAAGAATAACTTGCTTTATCAAATATTTTCATAAAAAACAATTAGTTTAAAAGAAAAAATGATATTGAAGCTAAAGCACTAATTATACTTTAAGGCCTTTTTACATGATTTCTTTGATATTCTTATCAGATCTTAATAGATGGCTATTTCCTTTTTACACATATAAATTTATTTATCTAGTGATCTGACTAGCTATATCAGAGTAAATTTATAAATTTATATTCTGACCACAACATATTATAAAATCAAACTTAACTTAAATTGGTTTTATTCTAAATCTTTACTGAGTATTACTTTGTCTTTAAAGCCAACAAACAATTAGTTCTTCATGAAATATAAGCTTGTATTCTAAAAAGATGTTTTTAAACAGCTATTTTTTATACAAAAAAAACAGTATAAATAGTTATAGAGCTTGTATTTGCTAAATATTGAGGGTTAGCAAATATAGCAATAAGGTAAAAGATTACTTTTTATTAAAAGATTTTTTTTATATTTTTTGTATTATAACCTAATTTAATAATATCATATATGGTCTCACTATGAAGCTTACATAATTAAGCCATAATAAATTTAGCCTATAATATGATGTTATATTTTATAATATAAGGTAATCTCTTAATATAACTTTTAGGTTTGATTTATATAGACTTGGATTTATTTAATGACTAAATTTTATTTCACAAAGTACTTTATAAAAGTCTAGCTAATCCAAAATTAAGAAAAATGTAAACATGAAAATGAGTTTAAATAAAAGAATACAATTCCCTCAAAAAGGTTTAAAATACTATTTTTAAAAATAAAATCAAAGTACAACTGACTTAATTTTTGAGAAAAAAGAGCAGATGTAGCCAACATGTATCAGACCATGGAATATTTACCATTAAGAATTTGTTTACAACAATTTTTATGACCAGGATCAAATACTTGAAATAGCCATAAAACAATAAACTCATACTTGATGAGGTTCCACAGGACATACTAATTAAATCTAATACAGCCCAATCTATAGGGGACTAAGGGACTAAGATTTTAAGCTTTAATGGCGTATTTGCGAGCAGGGAAGTATCTTTCGCGCTTAGTCTGCTTACGGGTCTTGAGCTTAAGCTCTTCCTTGGTAAGTTGACGGCGGATAGCGCGAGTCTTCTTTTCACGAATTTCAAGGGGAATGTGTTTTTTACCCTTGAAGAGTTCACGCAGATTAGCGCGATTGTTGGCATTAATGACAGTCAGAACGCGAGCAATAGACTTGCGAACTTCGGAACTTTAAAGGTTTAGAGGAAATACAAAATTTAATCTTACATTTTGCATAGTTTGGTGGACTGAGGGCTAACTACCTGCTGAACACGGAGTTTGGAGAGCTCCTGCTTAAGCTCATCCAGCTGTTTCAAAAGCTCAGGCTTGGATTTATCACGGATTTCGTGGGCTTTGACTTTCATGGTTGACAGCAAAAGAAAGAGGTTGACTTAAAAAAAACGCTTTTAATGGAATGATATTCAGTTCCTCAATCAATTAGACTGGCTTCACAATAACTAACAATCTCCATCCAAAATCCTCTGAGAAATTAGATGTAAACTATTCCAGAATTGGGCTGACTCGTTTTAAAGCATCCAGTTTTGTGTTTATTAGTTTTATGAATATATAAATTCAAACCCGAGTATTATCGAAATTCCATCTAAAAAAGCTAAAATGGTTCAACCTGAACCAGCCTGGGGTTGGGGAATTTCGATCATAAGCAAAAGTATCCAAGAGCTATAACCACTTGTCTTGGAATATTTTTTAATAAATAAGGACTTGAAAATATAATGTTTGATTTTTTGACTTTTTGTAAATTAGATAGTATATTGCAAGCCCTTAGAATAAACAACTTTTTCAGCTATACTTATGTTGTTGGGGTCAAAAAGTACCACCAACCCAGACAAACTTGTACACATAAAATAACAATATAAAATTTACTATAGAAAAATTATCTTATGTAAACTCTACCTTCACACAGCTTAGAAAATATTCTTGTGACTTGTTAATTGCCAATCTAACAGGAAATTATCAAGTAAAATTAAAACAAAAATGTTGTCCTGAAATTGGCTTAATATAGGGTATGATATTGGTGTACCCAGGCCTCTGAGCACAGTAGTTTTAAAAGCTATGGCAACAAGCAAAAATACTTTAGATTTAAACAGAATGAACTCAGATTTAAGCAAATTTTAACTATCAGTGTAAAATATACACTCTGTTAACAGAAATTTTTGGCATTAATGGATAAAATGGGTTAATACAGCAACTGTGAGAGAGTGAGGCTAAACTAACTAAGTTTGGCTCTTATCCTAGTGAAACAAACCACCAGGATGTTGCCCAGTGAAGGACTGGGACAGCCACTCAAAGAGAGGACACATGGGACAGTTGAGGGAAGTACACATTCAAACCCATCAACATCAGTCTGGCAAGCAACCAGGGGGTACAGGTGGGAGCGGGAGAGGACACCTTGGGGACCTCAAGGGGCATTAATTTTTTTTCAGGCTGGGGAGGGAAGGTGTTGATGTTTTCTCTCCCTCAGAGGAGGGCAAGATATAATTAACAACATCCAGATCCAGTTCATCACACATGAAACTCTTTACCACAGCCTCTTCAGAGAAGAGAAGATCACTGAGAAGATTCAAGAGGCTGAAAGGATTTTTACCCACAAGCCAGGCGGAAGAGAAGCTTTTTCCCCACAAGTCTGGCAAGGTAGACCACTGGAGCAACAAAAAGGGTGCCAAGAAAAACACAACAAATTTCAAGGCTGGGAGTATCATGGCTACAATTCTCACAAAATTTAGGGGAGAAAGATGAAATTTATTGAGGTGTAAGCAATAAAATTTACTTTAACAGAGGTAGTCAAGAAAAGAGACCAAGAAAGAGCAACAGAGTGAACCTGGAATGCCTTGGATTTGATCTCAGGAGTCTTGGGCGGTTCAAAAACAGAAGCGGGTTTGAAAGTGGAAAAATTCAAATAAAATTCAAAATAAAGTAGGTTTTATATTGATTTTTGATTGAAATTTTAAGTTTGAGAACAACTTTTGAAAGAAAAGGCAAAGAAAAAAGGCTACTATACGCCAAAGCTTCTTCAGAAGACCCCAGAAGAGATACCAGGTTTGAAACAAGGTGATATAAGATAAGCTTCAAGGAAACAACTCACTCTTTAATCTTTTAGATAATAGGGACTCAAAACTGAGTTTCAGTCTAATTAAATAATTAAAAACAAGTGCAACAAATCCAAAACTTTAATAAAATGAACAATAGACAAGCAGGGGACTGGAGGCCCCCTTGCTGAGTTAAAAGGAGTGGGTTGCAGGGGAGGATAAACCACATGACTCCAGGGCTTGAATCCAATTGGCTAGTGGAGAAAGTTTGCTGATCAGGACCAAGAGGACTGAAAAGTGTCAAAACCGCAGGCTCAACCCGCCAGCAAGGTTCCAACCAAGCGGGTTTGTGACCCACAATCTGATTACCCGGCCACTTGAAGCCAAACCTGGAAGTCAACTTGGATTACCAAATCAGTCAACATGAACAAATGATGATCCCTCACGGTGGATACCTCAATTTGGCGCTTGACTCATTAACAGGATCAAGCCACCCCCTCTTTCATCCAGCCGTGTGATCACCAATCATGTTCCTTCTATCCATTGATTCATAATAGCTATATAATCACTATCTCACAATAAAGATTATTATCTATCCTCTAAATATTTTTCCCCTTGTAACTCTGCTAAAACAGCACAGTTACAACAAAAGTTTCCCATTAATTTTCACAGTCTCATCTGATTGGCCAGAGGGAACTCCAGGCATCTGAAATTCACTTGGGTTTTTGGGCATTGATGTGGCATCACCTGATTGGCTGTATTTGATAGTTTTCAAAAGTGGGCAACACCATGCCAACAAGTAGTCCAAATTAACCAATGTTTTTTCCCAGGGGGAAGCAACCAGAGGCAATGAATCCGCGGGGTAGGCCAGCACAAATCTTTCATCAACTGTGTGTGCTAAATCCCCTAAAGAATTAAGAGGTTTGGCTGATATTTTTGGGCCTTTCCTAGTACGTCTGGGGAAAATAGTGTGATCTAATGCCAAGAGTGGCAGTAAATTTACAGCAACAAAGTGCTCACACTCTAAACAAAAAGATTCAAAATACATGGATTCACAAACAAAATGGTTTGAGTTGACCTTTGGTGTACATATGTTTACTATGTAAATTGGTGACAAAATACACTCACGTGTAGTGAGTCAAAACTCAAACCAGAAAAAAAAACACAATATCAACTCAACATGTAAGCAAAACCACTTAATTGTTGTGCACAATGAAATGTAATCAAGAATGATATCAAGGTATCTAAAATAAGTCATACAATCTAAAACATAAATTTTAAAAATCTTGTGTTGGGTGCTTAAATTTGGAGTAAAACCTGGGAAAATGGGCAGAAACTATTTCAAGTATTCTAAAAGGAGTGTTGTAAAACAAAAAAAAACTAATTAAGAATAAAAAATCTATAATTGTGATATTAGGTAGGGAAAACTCTAATTAAATATCCATATTCAGATAAAAAGCAAAAATTAAAACCAGGAAGTCACTTAATTGAATTTTATTTAGTACTTTATTAAATTTTAAAACAAAACAACCACAACAACAGAGTAGCAATGCAGATGTTGTACGCTGTGGTCACAGTTGACTCCATGGGTCAAATAATTGAATTAGTGCAACACAAGTGCCTACCCAGGAAGGGGACAGGAGATGAGAGATTCATAGTAAGGTTGCACTCACACAACCAGTTTGAGGAGCACAGTGTGCAAGGGTACAGAGTTTCATGGCCCATACCAGAGTCCAACTGGACTTCTACAGGGGAGGCAGGCCGGGCCTGGAAGGCCATGTACACAATAGGCACAATAAAGACCAGATAGTTGTATGCAGTAGCTAGGGGGCGCTATCTTGACTTTGGAAAGAGGAGAGTTGATAGGTTCACTGTAAGGGAAGAGAGTATCAATTTCTTTTATGAGGACTAATGATGTAAATACACAGTTATTAACTTCAAAAATACCTTTTACTTATCTAGGCAGACCAAAACACAGTCTTAATATCTTTAAACACAGATAAAACCTTAATAAAGAGTAAAGTTGAAGAGAGCAAGAGTTGAATATTTTATTATTGTTAGAAAAATATCCTTTTATAGGATTTTTATCTCATGGGCAGTTGACCCAAGAATCCTAGGGCTAGACCAGCCTATGTATTGGGGCTTTACTGAATAGTGTTATCCCAAAAAGCATCTTGCCCAATGCTTCATTGCGGAGTTATTGTTATTGCATCATTTCTGCTCCTGACCTTGTCCTAAGGAGAGCGTGATGTCAGCTGTAATGCCAAGCTGCTATTGTGGCTTTCTTCCTGAAAACCAGTCCATCCATCCCATGTCCTATGGGTGGGATCTACTCTATTGCAGAGTATAATAATATAACACATGAAAAATATTAAGGAGTTTTTTGGGGGTCAACCCCAGCCAATATAGGCAGAACTGGGTTAACTCATAGAATAACCATCATTGTGGTTATGATGATTGGTATAAGCACCTAAAAGTGCATTGACAGCCAAGTTTTCAGCTCCTATAGAGCAGTTGGATATTTTGGGATAGTGCTGCCTCACTGCTGAATTGATCAAAAGTGGATACTTGATTTGGATTGGATTTAGGCAGAACAGTCCACTGATTTTGGGTCAGGAAGAATCATTCTTAATTCTTGGAGCAGTTTGGCTTTAGTGCCACCAATTTGGCCAATGCATCAACGTTTGGGCCAAACATCAATTTATTCTGAATATTTTTCCAAATTCCAATCAATAGATTGATGGCTGAATTGTCAAGTCAAAAAGACAAGGATTTCACACGCCAACTCCCAGTATGGGGCATGACCTGGTTGGCCAGCCCCAATACTGTGATGTAGAAAAACACCAACTTACTGAAGTCTTGAGCAGGAGGCGCATTAGGTAGGAGGAGCAGCAGGAATCTCCTTTATTTTAGGAAGAAGATCCAGGTGATGAGGGTAGTAATACTCCATGTCAAGAGCGCGGGGTGGATTGACTGAGATAGCAGGTGTCACAACATCTTCAATTACTCCCTCTTGGGGAATTAACGCCCCGAGTAAATCACCGAGCAGCTCACTGAGTGGTTCACCGCCCAGTCAATAAACTGGTGGCACCAGTATCAGCTAACCATCTATGATGGAGATCACTCAATCCAGGTCCTAAATGGAACACAACTTGATTAAGCCTTGTGACTCAAGAGGAACATTACTCAGATAAGCTCTGTGACTATCATGACGTACATGGACAGCATGTGGCTTATCATGATACTATATATTAACCTATATTCATATTCAATAAAGTATCATTCTCTTCTTAATTTTTCCCTTTATTTTGTTTATTATACTTCCCAGAAGTATATACTTGACACAGGAGTATAGCCAAGAGGATATGAATAGGCAAGTTTGTATTGTGTTGTGAATTCCTAAATAGATGCAAAGAGAATAATTAAATTTGAGCAAAAATAGACAATTTCTGCAATAAGATAATGAGTTCTGGGCATAAAATTGCTTTATTACAATATCAACAGTGAGGAGGACTTCTTCTCCTCAATATTTATACTTACTGATAATTTTGAGGCTTTTAGTGCCACCAGAGAACGGTTGGTTTTAATTGCAGTTAAACTTAAAATTTTCACTGGAATTTGCATACTTTGACCAGGGGGTGGGTGCTCATTGGTTGGTATAACATGAACCTTTCTTGAACTGCAGCTTGCCAAGGTGCCACAGTTATTTATAAATCCTGCAAGTGATTGAGCGCCCAATTGCGCTCCCAATGTACCATTTTCTGATAGTTGAAAGGCCCAAATTTGTTAATAGAATTAAAGCCAGAGATTTGAGGCTTGTGTGCCTCTCAAATCCCAGGCCATTTTTTAGTCAAAAGAGGGGTTTTCTTGCTCTGGGAGATACTTGGTAGGGGTTCCTAAGCTGTGGGGGGGTTTTGCCTCTAAGAAGGCCAGCTGATTGCCCAGGGCTTTCTGGGCCCTGACAAAGAGCATCAACCCTTGGGTCCCCAAGCTGACCCAAAAGCCTACCAAGGCCACCACAATCAAGAAAGTTAGAAACAAGAAAGTTGAGCTTACTTCTTTGGTGTTTGCCCCTGTGTACCACCAGAAGTTGGTCCCATCATCCATTATAGAGAAGGTTAAGCCTGTTCTTGACACTAGTTACAAGCCCTACATCAGTGAAAGCAACCAAGAAGATGTTGAGGAGCCTGAGTATTTCCAAACTGCAGATGAGCAGCAGGTGCTCAAAAAGGTTGCTGCAGCCTATAAAAAAGTGCCTATGCCCTGCATTGTTGCTGAGCCAGCAGATCTAGATTCAACTACTCTCACCAAGGCCACCCAGAAGGCCATTCCTGTGACAGAGATTGATAGATAATGTCAGAATACCACATCCCAGTGGCAGTTTCTGTTGTGCCCTACCCCAAAGGGCAGGCTTTTCAACAACTATAAGTTTGGGTTCAAACTTAAGTTTGAATTAAGAATTTATTAGTAATTTTTTAAATCAAATACTTACCTTGGTTTTCACTTGCTTTTGGGTTTTCTCTTTGCTTTTGCATGTTTACACACGGTTTCTTATTCACTCTTTTATATAATTCCTATTTTAAAGATAGATTTTTTACTTTTATTTTCCTCTGCTTATGCAACCACTGCCTTCTCCACCTGCAGTATGCAGATCTTGGCTTTCAGTTACCAGCAGTATTCTCATATCACATGTGTCTCTCCTTTATTTTATTCAAAGCCCACATGCCAAGAAACTACTTTCTATTGTTGAAGATTTCCCCCAGGACTTGGTTTTTATGCCTATATAAATAAAGACACTAGAAGAGTAAGCTTTTAAGCTGAAATTCTAAGTGGTTTTCCCCAATCACTATTACAGGTTTTTACTTCAATCTTTTATTTTTCTTTTATGAATCTTAAAATTTTAACTTCAAAATTATATTAGGGTTCTTATCTCTCTGAAATTCAGTTTTAGAGTAATCACAATTTTATTTTGGTCTCATTTTACTTCCAGTTTTACCAGTGTCTAAATATTTAGGATAATTAGGATAAAGATAGCTCAACAACAAGCAATTAGCTTGTTGTCACCATTTTTTATTTTAGGGATAATCTCTCTATCTTTATGTTAAGATACTTTCATGAGGAATATCCCAATGTAGATATCCCTTTAGTTATTAATAAATCCTTATTCAATACATTATTTTATGTAGGTTGTTTGGGTTTAGTTAACTATATGATGCCTTTTGTGTCAAATCATAAGTTTTTAGCAGGCCTTCTAAAGGTCCTTTTACAAACTGTACTCACTTTTCTTTACCTTTTAAACCTAAACCCAAATGCTTTACATGGTATATTATATAAACTTGCATCTTATTGAACAAGACCTTACAGTTCTGTTGGCCTTGGCTGCCTACTTGCTTTGTTGGGAGGAGGGGGGAGCCTATCATAGAAAGGGTGCTAACTTGATGAGATAAGATGCTGAACGGCTTACCAAGGCCAAAGGTCTGGTGAAGGGTACCATGGTGTCAAATAACAGCCAAGGTAATATAGGCTATGTCTGCATATTGACTGGCTGTGAGAGGAGATGGATCTGGGATGGGGGTAGGCAGTCAAAGCAGAGGATATTTTCCAAGGTAAACTCCTTGTATTCTGGCTTAAGTGGGTAGTTAGAGAAATGCAGCAGGCCAAAGGGTGTTCCAGGCGGATGATAAAATGCGGGCCGGGTTTTGGGGATTTTCTCAGAAACGCAGGCCGTCAGGCCAGGATTTTCTGTTGGAACAGTAGTAAAGTGGAAGACAACCAAGACTAAATAAGGAATAAAATGATAGAACCAAGGTCCCATAATTTTATTTATTCATAATGGTAATACCATTTTAACAAGACTTCACAGAGTTTAAATATTATTTAAAATGCTAAGTTTGGGTTAACCCATCACCTGATAGCTGAGTTGCTCAGTTTCTTCTGGCCTGAGAGTTCCAGGCCCATTCTGAACCTTATGGCCCGTCATTTTTTCTGTTGAAATTTCCTCCATCTGATGGTCCAAAGATAACATCTTCATGGTTTCATCATTGCTACTGGTGTTTCTGTCATCCTGGATCAAGAGACCTTAAGAAACTATAAGCTGGGTTAACCTTTGCCCCATGAACTTTGCATCTTCTGGAGTAACTTTGGGGTCACTACATGGCCAGAGATCACATGGCAAGGCGGTCTGGACTTCTAGCCAATCATCTGAATTCTCTTTAGATTTCAACTCATTATGCTGAGTAGCAAACCCCTTGTTGCGCTTTTTGCATTACAGCACCACAATTATTTGAGATTATAGGGCACATGTCATTTGCCGGAATACATTCATATGTTAGGATATGAGTAGTATTGTATCAGAGGATCCAGGATTGAATAAAACCATGATTATTGCCCGGCAATGGCTTCTGATTGTGCAGAAGCACTTAAGGATTAGGATAAAGGTCAACCAGAATAAAGATATATCAAAGATGGTTCAAGGATTAAAGATTAAGGATTGTTTTTATTGTAATTGATTAATTCTTCTTAAACCTTCTGCACAGTTAATCCCTGGGCTGCTAGCAATGTCTTCTAGGACATTCTAACACACCCCTTATTTGGGTAATTATTAATCTAGGTTTGGCGCTTATTGCACATCAACCAATAGAATATTTTCATCTTCACCCAGCACAGGTAATCCTTTGTGGCATGGAATAATTTAGTTACTTCAGGATCACTTCCTACTTTCTTGACATACTCCAAGCTTAATGCTTATTAATGTGATTAATATGGGCATTCAAGATTATGGGGAATCAAACCCAGCGCCTCGGCGCTTGATGTAAAAGTAAAGCAGTGTTATGGCGCCTGCAATATTTTTCAGGCGGCGCCACAGCGCTTGTCACACTTTTCAGTTGGAGTGACAGTGCTTGACGTAAAAGTAGTTTGTTGCTTTGGCTTCTAATCCAGTTGCTAGGCGGCGCCGCAGCAAATCATGTATCACTCAAGTGCTGCGGCGGTGCTTATCATTGGCTAATTTAAGGTCCAGGTTAGCAGGCTACTACTGATCCAATATGCATATGATTTATACTACCAATTTATGTTATTTGGTAGCTGCAATTTATATCTGCAAGCTCTGTCATACTTAGCATCATTGGTTTTTATACTGCTAATTTATGAGTTTGGTTGCAGAAACCCCAATCTGTGAGCTCTATCATAATTGGCATCATTGCTTGGTCAAAATTCCCAATATCCCTTTTCAGACAGCCCTTCAGCTATGAAAGGGGTGACACCATATTGGTTCAGCGCTTCCAGAAATCTAGATTGGTCTGGATTAATCACCAGCCTATGACGCTTCTCTGTACTCTGAAAGTTTGTGGCCAGGCAGGCTTGCAAATTCCCCTGATTAATCAGATTTAAATCACTGCCTGTTCCAGATCTTTCATTGACTAGCCGTAAAAACATAGGTGGACAGCTCAAGAGTCTGCAGGATCCTCAAAACCTTCAGAGTCAGGTCCTGAGTTTGATTCTCCTAATTGGAGTTTACCACTTATTTTGGGATAAATGTCATTCA
Source organism: Entomophthora muscae (assembly GCA_014839935.2). Taxonomy (NCBI): domain Eukaryota; kingdom Fungi; phylum Entomophthoromycota; class Entomophthoromycetes; order Entomophthorales; family Entomophthoraceae; genus Entomophthora; species Entomophthora muscae. Next base: position 314,627 of record QTSX02000795.1, on the reverse strand, counting down.
TGACAGATAATAAGAAGCAGTATTCATGTGGTGAGGCATTACCATCCAAATTCACATAGAGTTTATGATTAACCATCAACAAAGCTTCAAATAGTGTTTGGTAAATAATCCAAATAATACACTGGGGTTTAACAAGATGACTAAACCCAACCAAAAAAGTTCTAGGTAGATTGCCTGAGAAAGAATTAAAGTGTCTTTAGTGTAGAACTCTGGGAATTAAGAAGGTATAATTGTCTTGGCTTCAGACTCAGCAGGGAAGACACCAAGATTGTATGGCATTGGAGTAACATTAGGACACACTGACAACAAAGTACCCAAGGCAGGGCCCTATCTTCTGGTAATAATTAGACTTAAGATCAAGTTATACAGGATGTAGCAGAGGAGACCCACTACTGGATGCATTTTAAAATAAAAGTTAGACCAGGAGAATGTTTGGTTTATTGAGTAATTTAGGGAGGACTCAACTCTTAAGAGTTGAACAGTGAAAATTTTCCAATATGTACCAAATTTTGACTAAGCAATACCACCTGGATTCTTAGCTCCTATTGCGTTTACAACATCTAACAAGCACTTTGGCTAGAATGCAAAAAACCCTTGAGTGATTAATTTCTGTCAACTGTTCTGATAAATGAGTTTGTATTGAGTGACTCTCAGATTACGTCTATTTATCAGCTTCAACTTTCACGGGGTAATTGAATTCAGCTGAAAAACTGGGGCAGCAGTTGTTGTAAATTGCGCTATTAATGCTATTTCAATTTGCCCTTTGAATATTGATAGTTGCAAAGATTTGACTGGTTTTGCCTTCAAGTTTGGAAATTCCTTGCCTTCTGCAAATGGGTCTGGTTCAATATCCACCCATTCTGGATTATTGTACCTGTCTGTGGTTGATCCTGGTATGACCTCATCCCAGCGTGACCCCCTCAGCCACTCTGTCTGCCTATTGAGTGATCCCCGCTTCTTGCCAACTATTTAAAGTAGAATCATTACTCCTAATAAAGACAAGTTTATCCACATTTGCGTTGGCTTTTATAATCTTCAAGCTTTTCCTGTCCTTTCTGCTAAAAGGACTTTTACATCTTGTTTTCCAGGAAATTAAGGTATGTGTCCTTAATTTTGCCCTGAAGGCTAACCCAAGGCTAGCTTTGAACCTCAAATCTTTTGTAATAAAGATTTCCTGCTGTGTCTTCCAGGATATTGTCCCCTGGAGCCAAATACAACAAAATGGTGCTCAATACAGGGGCTGCAAGCCCCTCAGTTACCCCATTCCCACGCACATTCTCTGGTCCCTCTCCCTTTGTTTCCAAAGTACCAGATCAACCTAAAGTTTCTAGTCCTCCTCTAGAAGAAGACATTACCAATGCTCCTGCAAATCCTATGGTATTGGTTCTGTCTCTCAGGCCCTCGTGGGCCCCCCTTCCTGCTTTCTCTCTCAACTATGAGCAAGCCCGTGCTGCCGCCTGCTCCCTTCTTCACTCTGGCACAGTAGCCATGCACTCTATCCCTGACCTCTGTCCCAGGTACGCCTCCAAAGACCTGTACTCCTTCCTTTTGGACTTTGGTCTCCCCCCGCGTTGATGGAATCCATGGATACTATTAGCTTGTTGGTTAACCAGTTCATTCAACCTGCCCTAGTTCACCACCAACTTGCCTTGGGATCCCAGAATCAACTGTTGGATGCTGTAGCCTCTGCTGTCTCAAATAACCACGCTCAAAATATGGCCTACCAAGAATGGTCACATAGTCTCTTTGCTTGTATTTCTGACAACCAGCGCAACTCATTGGCATCACAGAAGTATATAATCACCTCCCTGAATTCCCTTTGTTTCTTGCTCCCTGGATACATAAAGGATCAACTATGCAAATTGGATGAACATCAGGCAGCCTGGCATGAGCAAATTGAGGCTTTTCTGCTTAACCATTGACAGGATTTTGAGACTCTAGTTAGTGAACTCAATCAATTCAGGGAACATGTCAACTTATAACGCAAATTGATAGGAGCTCATGTCAATACTTGGGGCCGCCACCTGCAGCATCAATATGGTCTAGATAAGGCTGCACTAGGCGACACTCTATACCAAGTGCAAACTTATGTGGACAATTAGGTGGCCTCTATTGAGGTGAATCCTCCCGCTCCTCCTGTTGGGACCCCTTCTGATTTTGAAACCAAAGTATGGGAGGCCATTGCCAAGCTCAAGGCTACCACTAGACGCCAAGCTTCTGTGCAGCCTCCCTCTCCAGTTGAACCTATGCCTGACCCTCATATTGCCTCTCTCACTGATCAGGTGGCTACCCTACAAGGTGGGCAACCCCCAGAATTAACTCATTCCACAAGTCAACTTACTATATGTCAATAATCAGAATTAAAAATAGTTTAATGTTGACAGCATTGAAAAGTCAGAATTAAGTTTTAACTCATGCAGACTACTGAATGTTGACACTTTTTTAATAAGCAGAAACCTGTTTTCTGAACATTTTACTTAATAAAAATTAAGCTCCAAGAAACTTTTTAGCATAATGTGACAACATAGCTTTTAAAAAGTCCATAAAAAATTATACATGAATATTAAAAAAATTCATAAAAATGCACTTTTATTTTATTTTACTATGAAATTAGCTATCTTTACTATAATAAATTTTTTCCCACTTATAAAAACAAAATAAATCTAATATAAAAAAGGTGCTACATAAAATTTCACGTATTATAGCAAAAAATAGCAATCAGAAACAGGAATATAAAGTTTTTTCTATATTGAAAACTACAAAAAACATATAATTTACTAGTAGAATACCAATATAGGCCATGTAATACAGTCTAAAGCATCAAACTATCAATAGAAAATCAATGATTTTATAAAAATAGTAAAATAAATTATTAATGAGTTATTTAGAATAACTATTAGTTTAAAAATATTATACTTAATATATAAGAACTATATAAAAAATTAGGCAATACTCAATAAATTTAATGAAAAGCTAGACTGTAATAACCTGGTTGCCATTAAGAACTGTGGCAATCTTCTTGATGTATTCTCCAATCTCCAAAAGCTTATATTTGGCCTTGACAACGTTCTTGATCTTCTCTTGATACTGTTTCTCTTTGGTGGTTCTCTTCTTCTTAGATGAGCGGTTCTCAATATCTCTGATGGATGCAGCAGTCTTCCCCTGTTGGACTTTGAGGTGCTCATAGAAGGTGTTGTATCTGGGCTTGATTCCAAAGGAGGACTTGATATGTTTATGCCAGCCCTCCAAAGATGAAGTTATTTTCATCTCATCCTTAAGAACTGCCTGGTAGCAGTTCCAGTTGGCTTTGGCTCTGGGCTTGCTCCGGCGCTTAGTGACCTTACGTCTAATCCACTGTGGTTCATAATATTCAATGAAAGGGTAGAAGGCACCATCATGTTTCTTGGTATATGGATCCTGGCATAGGAGCTCAAAGGCTTGTCCAGCATGCTCTGGCTTTACAAAGGCTAGTACTACAAACTGCTGAATTAAGAACTTGCACTTTCCTGATGTATCTAGACAGTGGAGCTTGCTGAGCTCAGGTAGACCCTTTAGTTGCCTATTGACAGCCTGTCAATAATGGAAAAAACACCCCTTTACCTCTCCATCAAAGGTATTTACAAAAGCGTTATACTGGGCAGTTTCATAGTCCATGATTATAGTTGAGGGGCCAAGTGCTTTATCTTGAGCTTCTTTTTCTGCAGCAAGGGTGGCTTCATCCTTTTCATCATCATCTGGATTGACTCTAGTGTTATGGCCAGGGGGACTCTTTCTATTACTGGGTAGGGCTTTGATGCCCTACTGAAGGATTTTAAAGGCCCTTGTGTAGATCTCTTCTGTTGCCCCAGGAATCAGAAAGTAGGCAAATGGGAGCACCTTGCCTTCAATAAGGGAATGTACAACCCATAGTTGGTAAAAAAGGCGGGGGCATACTGCAAAGGTACCATCACATAACCAGGTCTCTGAATCCCTCAACTGCTCCAGGTTCTGTTGTGTAGCATAGCATATAATTCTTGCCTCTGCTGTAGGACCATCATCATGTAAAAGGAATACCTCATCGCCATTGAACATCTTTAACTCCTCTGTCAAGACTAACTCTCCTTGAACCATGGCTGATTTCTTATGGGGGACTAGGTCACGGCGTTTGTCACATATGTACTTCACTAACTGGTTGCAGTAAGGGATGAGCTTCAGGTTCTCATTACTTAGGTGTGTGGTGACCTTAACTGCCAGATCAGAAGCCTTGAAATCTTTGGAGACTGGGACTATTTGGTAGAGGTATCACTTTAGAAGCTTTTCAATAAGATTTATTGGAGCATTGTATGTGTGCTTTTCTTTTTCACTAGTGACTTTATCCCATCCTTCTGTATTGATTCTGACAGCACAGCTTCTATCTTCACATACATAATGCTTGCTTCTTCCTGCTCTCTTCTGATTGTTGCAATTGAAAACATAGCCATCACAGACTAAACTTGCACCTCCTTTGACAGACATTAGAGAGAAAAACCAAGGGAACTTCTTTGGGAGCTTAAACTCTCCTTTGACGTTACATATATTGTGAACCTTTAGGGGATCCCATGGACCAATTGGTGCTTGATAATAGTCAGACAGGTAATAATCAGGATCTTCTTTATTGATACTTGATGAGGAGGATGGAGGTGCAGATTTGTTGGGTGGTGGAGGGGAATTATCTGGAGTTGGATTCTTGCGCTTTCTGGACTGGGATGAGCTTGATTCCTTGGGACTTGATTCCTTTGAGCTTGATTCATCTGGGCTTGGCTGGGTTCTGGACTCTTGGGTATCTTCTTTTTTTCCTTTCTTGTTTAGTGGAACCTCATCTCCTTCTGATTGGTACCAGCTTGGAGAAGAGGAGGTGGCAGGGGAGGGCTCTTTGCTTTCAGGGCCTGGGGTCTTCTCCTTTGTCTTTTATTTTGTTGAGGGCTCTTTGGCTGGTTTTTTGTTGGGGTAGGGACTTTGGGCCTTTCCAGAGGCTTTGGGTACTTTCTTGGTTGACTTGGGGTTATTTTGTGGCTTCTTGGAAGATTTGTCCTACAACAATTAGAGTAGAGTTCATAAAGTAAGAATAATCATGTGAGACATGAATAAAATTAAATAATAATCACTTGTTTTAAATTTTATTATTAAGTAAATAGTTTATAGAAGATAGAAAGTAATTTTAGAGCTAGTTTATTATTAAAGAATAGAAAAAACCCATGTTTAAATAAAAAGTCAACATTCTGGTGGTCACAGTAGTCAAAAATATTCAATTTAGTTTGTCAGCATAAAAAAACGCTTTAATTTTGACATCAACATACTGACAGTCAGCATTAAAGTGGAAAAACACTATGTAAATCACTTATAAAGCTTGGTTAATATTTTCTGGAGTTGGTTTTTTAAGGCCAAAATTAATTATTTTTAAATTTAAAAAAATTAAAGAGTTGCATATGTAACTTATGAAAACTAAATAATAGGGATTGTAGGGGGAAGTCTGAAGTACAGCCCTGGGTACTTTGGCCTGAATTATCATACCATTGTATGTGTGCTTTTTGTTAAGCGGCAGTGTTTTACTAATAAATAAGTGAAGGTGTCAACATTCAGGCAGTCAGCGTTCTTTTATAGAAACCCTCCTATTAAATCTTGCTTAAATTATGTCACTTTGTTTGCTTAGCCAAACCCCTTTGTTGCAATTTAGGCGACACGTTGATTTGACACAAAGTTGACATTATAATTACATATATGAATTCTAGTTTTAACATACGTGTGTTGGCTTAAGTAGACTTCTGGAAATAAGCTATAATTTATCCAGTGAGTTTAAAATAACAGTAAATATCTAAATAATACAAAGAATGCTCTGAAAGTTGGCATATGTCTTTGTTCAATGCTTATCTTAATATATATTTAATGAAAACAGTAGTATAAAATATAAAAAGTAGTTATTTTTAGAATATTGTGTATTTTATTAAGAAATTTATGGATTCTTATTTGGGGTTGACATCCAGATATTACTTACTGTAGTCAACCTTAATGTAAAAGTACAAATAAACTTATATTTTCATAGTACATTATATTAGTTTTTTGGCTTAAAATTAAGCCTTTGTTTAAATGGTGTTGACATTATGTCTGTTCCTTTTTAATTTTGCAATTATGACTTAATAATTCACTATGAAAAATTAGCTTAGTTTTGGAAATGCCCAATTCCGGCGGGTAAATACCAAAATAATGTTGACTTACTGAATGAGTTAATTCTGGCGGTTGCCACAATGTGAAATCAAGTACTTAAAACAGAGCCTCTCTAATTCTGAAAGTTTGTCATCTGAATCTGAAGATTAAGCAGAAGGTGAAGTTGTTAACCCTCCCGCTTATGACAATCATGGTTGTTGCCCTGGCTTAGAAGGTCAACCCCAGGTCTACTGTGCGCGTGCTCTAGATCAACTTGCCAAAGTGAAAAATGATGCAGCTGATAGGCAAGACACGTTGGAAAGAGAGGTCCAAAAACTCTACCGCTTTACAGAGACTCTAAATGGACAAGTTGCCCCCTTGGTCACTCAGGCCACCTCCCTGGCTACCCGTGTCAATGGGATTGCTGGCACCTTGGCAGTACAATAAATCAAGATTGATGAATTTGGGACTGCTGCCACAACTGCCCAAGACATTAGTGGGCAGAATAGCTCTACCTTGGACACTTTAGAGGAAAGCCTTTGACTTCTCTGGGCTAGACAACCTACTGCTGAATCCAAGTTTGAGGGCAATCCTCATATCAATGTCCTCAACCCTGGTGAAAACAGCCAGTCCTTGTCCTTGTCCATTGACCCAAATTATAAGCCAACCTTCAAGCAGATATTTGATCCCAAGACCTCTACCATTGCTGCTTTTCTGACCATTTACAAAACTGCAATGTGTAGGGCTACTGACAAACTTAAGAAGGAACACATCCTTACCTGCTTCCATCCCACTTGCCAGGAAGTAGTAGTCCCCAAGCTCCCTTCTATTGTCACCTGGGAGAATATGAAGCGCCTCCTTATTGAAGAGTTTGGAGGAGACCTCAGTTTAGAAGTCAAGAAAGATGCATTTATGCATATTGCTTTCAAACTTAAGGAGACCCTGGCTGAGTTTGCAGATTGTTTCTACATTGAAGGCCAGCAGTTAATTATTAGTCAACAGTTAACTCCCCGGGAAGCCTACATGGCTTGTTCAAATGCTTTGAAGGTGAACCAACTTCTATGTCTACACTTTAAGGCACACAAGGCTTCACTCACTTCAATGAAGAGTATTAAGACACTCTTACAAGACATGCATTTGACACATGGAGGTACGGTGGTGCAGGAGAACAAGGCCAATAATGCTGGGACCACCTCTTGTACGCCGCACATTATGACTCTGGGTACTAGTGGACAGGCTAAGAGACAGGGCTGTCATACTTGTGGCCAGATTGGACACCACTTGCGCACTTGCACTAATCCTTGAGTGGAAGGTTGCAATCCCAAGGAGCAGGCAGGAAAAGAGAGGTCAGCTTAGAAACAAAGGTAGGACACGCCATTTTGAAAACGGCATCTCAAAAAACGCCATCTCAAAATACGGCATCTCAAATTTCTGCTATCTCAATTTACTAGTAAAAACACCATTTTGATTTACGGCATTTTGACTAAGAAAAAACAGCTTTAAAATTTTAGATTTTTTGAACTCCAAAACCTACCCGAAAAATTCCCAAAAATAAAAGTTCAAAAAACATTTCTAGGCTTGAAAAAGCCTCAGAAATTCCAAATCTGCAATAAAAAAATGGGGTCAATTAGTAGCAACAAGGTTGCGTAAAGTCCAAAAGTTAAAATAATCCCAAAAACAACCATTTTCATATATTTTAACTATAAACTATGCTTTAAAATAAACATATATTTGTACCAAATACCAAATAAAATTAAAATAATAATAAAAGTAAAAGAAATAATAGAGAAGATAGAGTGGTGTTTATTGAAGAAGGATCATACATTGGTTGAAAGAGCAACTGAGATAGCTTGGAGATGCTCAAGCTTGCTATCCTTGGGATAGTAGGCAAGGACCACCTTGCTAATCTCTGTATACTTTTTCACCGCTTTGGTTTGCTTGGGGGATCATCCTTGGTCTTGATACCTGTTTTAAAGAGGCAGGCGGAGATGGCCTGCTGAGTTTTGAGATGCACCATGATTTTGTTGAGCTTGGGCTTCTGAACCCGGACCCTTGTGGCAAATTGACTATGCCACCCTTCAAGAGAAGAGGTGGTCTTGATTAGGCCATTCTTTACTTGCTTAAAGCAGTTCCACTGGATTGAGCCACCACCCTTTCTAATGCGGCGTGCTCCTTGAAACACTTCAACCCATTGAGTTTCAAAATAATCTATGAATGGAGCAAAGACTGCTTGGTTGGCAATAATGTAGGAATGGCAGAGGAGGGCGTCATAGAAGGAATTTGTCTCCTCCTTCTGCACAAGGGCAAGGGCAGCAAAGCAGTTGAACACGTCCTTTGCTTCATTTGTGCCTTCAGTGTAGACCAGCTCATGAAGTGAAGAGCACTTTTGAAGGCGGCGGCAGAGTGCCTGCCAAAAGTGAAAGTAGCATCCCTGAGGGGAGCTCTTGAAGACTCTAATAAAAGCATTGGCCTGAGCCTGCTCAAAATCTACTACCAGGTATTCATGGTATGGAAGGCTTTCAGGCTTTTTCTTGATTGTGGTGGCTTCCTCTGACTGGGCCTTTTTCTTGTGCCCTCTAGTCTCCTTTGGCTCCTCTTCAATAGTTGGGAGATCTCATCCAACTTGGCCTTTAATATTGTTAGAGCCCGGACATAAGTTTCCTGCTTCTTATTTGGGAGGAAAAAGAAGACCAGGGGAAGAACAAGATTGCCAACCTGCCCATGGATATTCCAAAGCTGGCTAAAGAGCTTTGGGCAGGTTGAGAATTTTCCATCTGCAAGCCAGGTCTTGTATTTTAAAAGGTTGCAAAGATCCTGGAAGGTAGCAAAGTAGATGATCCGCTCTGGGGCATGTTGCCCATAATTGTGAAGGAGAAATCTCTCTTCATGCTGTGAAAGCTTTTGCTCTTCAGTTAAAATCAACTGGTTCATTGATGTAGCACTGACGCCTTCAGTGCTCAGAGCATATCTCTGGTCAGTGAGATATCTCTGAAGTTTTGAGGCGCCACCAACAGTTGCCAGTTGGGTATCATTTATATTAATGAGTGCATCATTTACAACCTCAGTTGCAGTTTGGTCTTTGGTGGTTGGTATGACCTGGCAAAGAAACCAGCGGATCAGTTGATACAGTGGATCAAAGGGCTTGGCACAGTCATGCTCAATAGTCAGGGCTTTAAAACAAGTGAACCCGTAGGTGGTAAGTCTAGCTGGACAGCCAATGTTATCACATTTGAAGTGATGCTGACAAATGGGCTTCTTCTTGTTGTTGCAGCTGAAGCTGTAGCCCTTGTGGACAAAGCCAGCACCCCCTTTCTTTGTCATAATTGGATAGCTGACAGGATATGTGGCAGGCACAGCAAATGTGCCATTTCTGTTGCATATATTATGGATGGTATTAAGATCCCAGAGCTCAATTGGCTCATCTGCAGGAACACCAGGCTCAGGCTCATGCTCTTCTTCATCCTCAGGCTCTGAAGTAGGGTCAGAGTGGCGGTTAAAGTTGAACAACTTCTCTTGAGGGTCTGACGGGGAGTAAACAAAAGAAGAATGGGGAGGGGTTGGGCTTGTTTCCTCAGGCTCTGGTGAGGGCTTAGGGGTCTTGGGGGGAGCTTTACCCTTAGCAGGCTGCTTTTTAGGGGTAGGTTTGGCCTTTTTGGCCTTTGGAGGAGTGGTCTTGGACTTTGAGGCCTTGGATGCAGCTTTGTTGATGGACTTGGGAGGCATGTAAAAGTGAATTAGTATCAAAATATGAGCATTTTGGGGGTTATTTTTAAAGAGAAAAACAAGAATGTTTTTAATATAAAAGTATCAATATTTTTACATAGAATTGTAGAGGAGATCAAATAATATATACTATCAAAATTTCAATGTTTTTTTTTGAAAAAATAATTTTTTTATTAGTAACGCAAGTAGGCAAAACTTTGAGTTTTGACTGAAAACTTGCTCTCAAGATGGCATTTTTGAAGTGATGTAATTGAGGTGCTGTAGCTCAAAAACATAGTGTTTTTGTCCGTTTTTTATATTAAATTAACAAATTTAAGGTGGAGCTACCTCAACAGGGACAAAGAGTAAAACTTGAATTTCTCAAAAATTAGCTTATAAAACTGGGGTTAAAAAATTATCCAGTTGTTTAGAGGATGATAAAATATATATTTGCAAATTTTCATATGTTTTCTTACATTTTTTATTAATGTTGGTTTTGACGTGAAACTATACTTCGGAAAAGTGGAAAGCAAGAATTGCGTTGGGGGAATCAATATAGCGTAGCCTTGCATCATAGGTAATTTCCCCTTATTTTCCCCTATTCATTGTGCGCCTTGAATCAATTGGGTGATGTGAAACTTGGTGGAATTTGAAGTGACGTAAATTGAAATGGCGTAATCACCCTCTTCTATATTAAAATCACTATTAAAATATTTTATTGATGAAACCCTTATCAACGTATCCATGTGTAATAAAGTTATAAATCATATATAACAAAACTGGTTTTTTTACCCAGTAATGACAATCACTAGAAGGACTATCATAGTGGCGTCTTTTTAGGTTGTTCCTTTTATAAGTGTCTTAGATTAATACTATAGGAACATCTTCTGGCACTATACCACAGGCTTTATTTTAGTTTGGGTATAAACTTATTTTAGTTTAAGATAGATGGCGTAATTTGAAATGACATAAAGTCAAGATGGCGTAAACATGCCCCACAATAAGTGTTTTCATATGTAAATAAAGTTAGCAAAATAAGTTTTAATTAGTCTGACTCAAAGTGACAGAATTGAGATGGCGTAAATTTGAGATGCCATATTATAAAATTATATGTAAATTTAACTATTTTATTGTTTATTTTATTTTTTTGTGATTCAAAATCACTAATGCAAAAAACGCCATCTCAAATTAAATTTGAGATGGCATTTTTTGAGATGCTGTTTTTGAAATGACGTGTTGTACCAAAACAGAGATGCTCTCTGCTGACCAATCTCCCCCTGATCCCCTGTCTGATGAGGAAGCTCCCTCTTCCACTGGACCAACTATCCTTCATCTGTTACACAACCTCTCCAGTGATTCAGAGCCTGACAATTCTGATAGTGAAGACTCTGATAGTTATGGCTACTCTGTCCTGGCTGTCCCAGAAACCATCCCTGTACCATACAAGCTTTGCTCTGGGAAGACTACCATCACTTCCTGAGTATCTCCCAGTGAAGCTAAGTCCATGATGGCTCGCCATTACCTAGCTCAAGCCCATCAACCTCCTGTCTTGGTTGACTCCTCTGAGGAAGCAGCCAAGTTAGCCAAAGCTCTTTTCCACAACGTAACTATATCTCTTCCACTACAGACTGTGTATAAGGAAATTCCTGCGTTACAGTGTATGCTGGCCAAATGGGGAAAGGAGCTAGAGGCTGCGCAAGATGTGTTGGCAGTCTTGCCTCCCTTTGGGAAAGATACAACCCGCGTGGAGGTATCAATCCAAAAGGTCAAAATCAAGGCCATCTTGGAAACAGGTTCCCCTGTCAACGTGGTATCTTACAAGCTAATGAAGAAACTTAAGTTGGCCCCTGACCTCAACTACACGCAGCCATATGGCACATCTGGCATGGCCCAAACTTGAGCCATTGGTGCCTACTCCGCTCTACCCATGAGGTTTGGGAAACTCCTTATTGCTTCCCCTGCTGTGGTCCTAGAGAACAAAAGCTATGAACTCTTGGTTGGTACTCAGTTCCTCCGAGAATATAACAGAATTGTAAACTTACAAGATGGATACCTTTTGCTCTTGGGATATGAAGTTCCTTTGATTTTTGAGGAACCTCCGCGCCTTCCAGGCAAATGTCTTAAAACTTGTGTGCTTGAGTACCCTACGGGTATCTTCTCACTCAAGTATAGGACTCACTCCTCCAACATGCATACCCCTCCTCCTTCCTGCCCTGCATAAGAAGGGGTACCTCTGCTAGCGCCAGCCGCTATAACCATCTCCCCAGGCTCTCAAGTGGTGATTGACTCCCAGATTTCCTATGAGATGCCTGAAAAGTTCTTCTTAGAGCTTTACTCACCTGAAGCATTGAGTTGTACCAAGCCTTGCCTATATCCGGGGATTTTAGACCAAACCCACAAAGAGCCCATGCAATTACTGCTTGCTAACCTGACAGCCCTGCCCATGCAAATAACCAGAGGCCAGGTTATAGGTCATGGTTGTGTACTTGGAGCAGAACAACTATCCTCCCTCTACCCCTTTGGAGCTTTCAGTGATTTCAACCTACCTGAAGATGATCCAAAAGTTCTCTCCTTGTTCACTGCTGCTGATTTCCCCCAATTGTCTCCTGTTCAACAAAAAGACGTGTTGGACCTAATCAATCAGTTTAGTGACATCTTTGCCTCTGGACCTACGGACTATGGCCTAGCTAAAAGAGTCATCCATCAGATTGATACTGGGGATGCGCCCCCTTTTTGTGCTAAACCATACTGCTATAGTAGGGTGAAGGATGCTCAAGTGTCTAAAGAACTCAAACAACTACTAGGTGCTGGGTTACTGGCTCCTTCCCAAAGTCTTTGGGCTTCCCTGTTACTGATCCTCAAGAAGAAAGATTGGGGACACCACATTTTAATGAATTATTGCTGCCTGAACTCTCTCACTAAGAAAGAGTCATACCCCTTGCCCAGAATCAACAATGCTCTCAGACGGCTGGGTGGTTCCAAGTTTTTCTCTGCCATGGATTTGGCTTCAGGGTACTGGCAGGTTGACTTGTCACCTGAAGATTGAGAGAAGGCTGTGCTCATTACATCAGAGGGCCTCTTTGAACCCACTTGTATGCCCCAGGGATTATGCAATTCCCCTGCCACATTTCAGCAAGCTATGGACTCCATCTTACAAGACCTAAAACTCTCTTGTGTCCTTGTGTATCTTGATGATATCACTGTATTCAGTGCTACCTTTACTGACCACTTGGAGCATCTCAAGGCTGTATTTATCAAAATACGTGAGGCTGGCCTGAAACTCAAACCCTCCAAATACTCCTTCTTCAAGGAACGTCTTGAGTTTCTAGGACATGAAGTCACTCAGACTAGAATCTGCCCCATGAATAACAAGGTGGAAGCCATTGATAAGATGCTACCTCCCACAAATCTTTGAGAGGTACAAGTATTCCTTGGTATGATGGGCTACTACCAACAATTCATCCCTGACTTTGGTGAACTGAGTGAACCCCTCGTCCAATTGCTTTGCAATGTCCCCTTTGAGTGGACTGACAGCCAACAACAAGCATTTGAAGCGTTGAAGGCCAAGCTAAAAGAGGCTCCTATCTTAGTCTATCCTGATTATGATAAAGAGTTCATCTTGTATACTGATGATAGTGGAGTAGCTGTAGGTGCTATCCTTGCCCAACTTGACAATGAAGAAGTAGATTGACCTGTGGCCTACTCATCAAGGGTCCTTAATAAGCACAAAAAGAACTACAGTGTCACCAAGAAGGAATGTTTGGCAGTACTGCATGCTGTGAAACAGTTTTTGCATTACATCTATGGAACCCACTTCACTGTGGTCACCAATCACTCCTCTCTCAAGTGGTTACAACAACTAAAAGAACCTGAAGGTCGGCTAGCGCGTTGGGCTCTACGTCTACAAGGGTATGATTTCACTGTGGTACACCGTCCTGGGGTCCAACATCAGAATGCTGATGGCCTGTCAAGGATGCCAGTCCTGGCCATCCATCCCGCTGATGCTGATTGACTATACAAGATAATAGGGTATCCTGACTCTTGGACCACTGAGCCAGAAGACATCTGCCTGGCTCTACAGACCCTATCCAGGGACACCATAATTTGTGATAGACAACTCTTCAAGAAGCTTAACAATGCCTACCTACCTTACATTTGCCCTAGTATGAGGATAGCCATCATCCTCCAAGCTCACATTGATACTGGCCATGGAGGCATAGCCAAGACTCATGACTGGTTGTGCAAAAACTTCTACTGGGAAAACATGCACCTCTTGATCCCTGATGTCCTTGCCTCCTGCCATTCTTGTCAACTCCAATGTCCTTGTCCTTCCCAACACCAGTTCCAACTCATCCCTCAAAAACATGCCTTCCATACGGGGAGTATTGATGCTGTTGGGCCTTTCCCCTGTTCTAGGTTGGGATGTTGATTTATTTTGGTTGCTATAGACCACTTTAGCAAATGGGTTGAAGCCAGAGCAACAAAAGATATAACAGCTAGGACCACAGCTACTTTCTTGATGCAAGACATCTTCTATTGACATGGCTGCCCTCAAGTCCTGCTCTCAGACAATGGCACCAATTTTAATGCTTGCCTCATCACCTCTATTGTTGAAGCTATGGGGACTCACCAGTTGTTCTCTGCGCCAAATAATACCTCCACCAATGGAACTGTCAAACAAGCAAACTCCACCCTAGTATTCATCATGAGAAAACTCACACTCTCTAAAGCTACCAATTGGGACATGTTCCTCCCTGCCGCCCTCTTTGTCTACCGCCTTAGTAGACACCAGGTGACTGGTCAATCCCCTTTTGCCATGCTTTATGGACGTGAGGCCACTACCCCCTCAATCTTGGGACCTCCTCTGATTGCGTATGATACATCTGCAAATCCTGAGACCCACGTGAAAGACCTAACCAACTGTATCATTGACATCCAGGCAACCACCTACTCCACTGCTTATAAGGTTAAGGCTTTGGAGCTCTCTCTGTCCAATGCTGCTAGGCCCCCCCAAATACCAAGTGGGCAATCTAGTTATCTACTACCAGAATTGTACAGGTGGTAGAGCCCACAAGCTGGATTCCCTCTGGATTGGGCCCTTTGAGGTTACCTTCAAGAAGGGCTTTGAGTACACTGTGAAGCTACTATTGTCTGGCCGTCCCTTTGCCTGTGTCCAATCCAAATTCCTTTGCAAGTATCAACTCTCTCTGTCCAATCTTAAGGGAGGAGATGCCGTAAATTGCGCTATTAATGCTATTTCAATTTGCCCTTCAAATATTGATAGTTGCAAAGATTTGACTGGTTTTGCCTTCAAGTTTGGAAGTTCCTTGCCTTCTGAAAATGGGCCTGGTTCAATATCCACCCATTCCAGATTATTGTACCTGTCTGTGGTTGATCCTGGTATGATCTCATCCCAGCGTGACCCCCTCAGCCACTCTGTCCTCCTATTGAGTGATCCCCGCTTCTTGTCAACTATCTAAAGTAGAATCATTAATCCTAATAAAGACAAGTTTATCCATATTTGTGTTGGCATTTATAATCTTCAAGCTTTTCCTGTCCTTTCTGCTAAAAGGACTTTTACATCTTGTTTTCCAGGAAATTAAGGTACATGCCCTTAATTTTGCCCTGAAGGCTAACCTAAGGCTAGCTTCAAACCTCAAATCTTTTGTAATAAAGATTTCCCACTGTGTCCTCCAGGATGTTGTCCCCTGGAGCCAAATATGACAGCAGTAAGCCATTTTAAATCAACAGTTTGGTTTAAATCTGTCAATTTGGTTAACTTGGTTAATGGTTTGCCCAACTTTTGAGGCTTGCAGTTAGGACAGGTAATACCAGGCATTATGGAAACTACTGTGACAATTCCTGACATCAAGAACATCATTTTTCTCAAGCTGGTGAGGGAATCTGGTAATTATAAGACGGCAGCAGCCCTTGTTGGGGTGGATCTCAAATGCACCAGCAAAACCTTTAATAGGTACATTAATATCAGGCAAGTTCTTGCTGCGGAGAAATCCTTGCATGTTTCTACCATGATCACCAAGGAGACAAATGAGCAATCCACCAGTAGATAAACCAAGACTATCATCTTCAACTAGAAAATATACAGGCAATGATAAAGTCTACTTTTGGGGTTAAGGCTTCCATTTCCTTTTATTATCATTTATTAAAGAGTCTGCAGTTTTTGTGAAAAAAACTTTTTGTATCTTCATATTAACTGAAACAGTCCTTCCAACATTGATGTCCAGAAAAAATACACAGAGACATACACTGCCCTAAAGGCCAAGAGAACAGTCAAATTCTATTACATTTACAAATTTGCATTTGATTTGTCTATACAAAACATCTATGGCTATGTCTACAAAAGCTCTAACAATGAAGTAGCTCAGTGTGCTGTTGTTTGCGCCACAGCCTATTCAATGATGGCTCTCCTGGTCCAAAGGGGATTGAGATGTACCAAATGATCCTGAGATCTTAAAACAGCTGGACCTTTCTATCATTTCTCTGATTGGTCCAGGAGCACCTGAGGCGCACAAGCCCGGGCTTCACCAACGTAATTGTGCTGGACAACGTTGGTCTCCACAAGGTGGCAGATATTCTTGAAGAATTTCCATCAATTGACACAAGCATTGCAGTGGGCCCCCAGCAATTGGCCACGGCAAATATGCGCCTTCTCTTCCTCCCTGCCTATTTGCCCTTCCTAAATCCCATCAAGGAAGTCTTTGGGTGGCTCAAGCAAGTTGTCAAGCAAGGAACCCCAACTGGGACAGAGGAACTGTTTGATTTGCTCCAGGCCAGGATCCACACACTTTCAGCCAAGACTGTAGCCAAATTCTATGGCCACACTTTTTCATTTCTCCATGTGTGCCTTACCAAACAGCCAATCAACTAAAGGCTTAACAATTCTGACTATTTTTATATTCTTTAATTTACTCTTTTAGATTTATGGATTATCATTTTATATTTAGATGTTTCCAAGCCCTCAATTCCATACAGCAGCACCATTGATGAAGGATCCTAATTTATTTATTTTAAATTAAATTCTTTTATTATGGCCTATGTTGCCTACAGTAGTTTTCAAACCTGTTGAAATAAACAAAAAATCTCAGTCTAAAAACAAATACAGTAGTTTTAAAAGCTATGGCAACAACCAAAAATACCTCAGATTTAAACAAAATGATTTCAGATTTAAGCAAAATCCAACTATCAGGTTAAAATATACACTCTATTAACAGGGTTTATTGGCGCTAATGGGAAAAATGAGTCAACAAAGCAAAGAAGTGCTCACACAAAAAGCAAAACTATTCAAAATACAATCCAAAATACATTGATTCACAAACAAAATGGTGTGAGTTGACTTTTAGTGTACATATGTTTACTATGTGAATTGGTAACAAAATACACCCAAGTGTGGTGAGTCAAAACTCAACCCAAAAATGAAACACAATAGGAACTCACTATGTAAACAAAATCACTCACTCAATGTGTGCAATGGATTGTAATCAAGAATGATACCAAGATATCTAAAATAAGACACAAGATCTGAAATATAAAATTTAAAAATATTGTGTTGAGTGCTTAATTTGGCGTAAAATATGGGAAAATGGGTGAGAATTTTTTTGGGTATTCTAAAATGGGCGTTGTAAACCAGAAACAACTAATTAAGAAACAAAAAATCTAGAATTGGGATATTGGGTGGGAAAAAATATTAATTGAATATCCATAAACAGATAAAAGCAAAAATTAAAAATAGGGAGTAACTTAATTAAGTTTTATTTAATATTTTATTAAATTTTAAAATGGAAGGAACACAACAACAGAGTACCAATGCACCCATTGTGCACCACAGTTGCGGTTGCCCCCGCGGGTCAAAGAATTGAGTTAGTGCAACACAAGTGCCTACTCAGGAAGGAGATGGAAGAGGAGAGTTCAATAGTGACGCTGCACTGAAACAGCTGGTTCAAGGAGTATAAGCTGCTAGGGTGCAGAGCATCAAACCTTGGGTCCCCAAGCTGACCTGGAAGCCCAACAAGGTTCCCCTTACCAAAACAGTTAGAAACAAGGAGGTAAAACTTACTTCTTATGTGTTTGACGTTGTGTACCAGCAAGAGCCGGTCCTGTCAGCAATTATGGATAAGATGAAGCCTGTACTTGATACTAGCTACAAGCCCTATGCCAGTGATGGCAACCAGGAAGAGGACAAGGAGCCTGAGTTCTATAGGACTACAGAGGGGCAGTTAGTGCTAAATGAAAGTTGCTGCGTTCTACAACAAGTTACCCATGCCTTGTGTGCCAGTCATCAATCAGGATTCCAGTTCATCTGAGCCCACTAAGCCCTCCCAGAAGCGCATCCCTGACATCAAACACACCATCCTGCTTAAGCTTTTGCATGAATCAGGCAATTACAAGGCGGCTGCAGCCCTTTTTGGAGTGGATACCAAGTATGCCAGCAAGACCTTCAACAAGTTCATCAACACAGGTTGAGTCCTTGCTGCGGAGAAATCCTTGCACGTTTCTACCATGCTCACAAAGGAGCAAAAATGGGAAATCTGACAGTGGATAATCCGGGACTACCATCTTGAACTGGCAAATATACAGGCCATGGTTAAATCTACTTTTGGGGTTGGGGCCTTGATTTCCTTTTACTATCATCTTCTCAAGGGAATGTGCTTTTCTTGAAAAAGCTCTGGGTATCTCCCTATAATAGGAACAGCCCAACCAACATCAAGACTCAGAAAAAATATGCCAAGGCATACACTTCCCTCAAAGCCAAGGGGACGGTAAAATTCTACTACATTGACAAATCAACATTTGCCTTGTCAATGCGCAATGGATATGGGTATGTCCCCAAAGGCTCAAATGATGGGATGGCTTGGCGTGCTGCAGTCTGCACCACAGCCTATTTGATGGTGGCTCTCCTTGGTCCAAAGGGGGTCAAGCTGTACCAAATGATATTGGGATCTCAAAATAGTCAGACCTTCCTATCATTGCTCTGATTTTTCCAGGAGCACCTGAGGTGCACAAGCCCAGGCTTCACCAACGTAATTGTGCTGGACAACTTTGGTCTCCATAAGGTGGCTGATATTCTTGAGGAATTCCCAATGATTGACACCAGCATTGCAGTGGCCCCCAGTAATTGGCTATGGCAAATTTGCGCCTTCTCTTCCTCCCTGCCTATTTGCCCTTCTCTAAATCCCATTGAGGAAGTTTTTGGGTGGCTCAAGTGAGTTGTCAAGCAAGGAACCCCAACTGGGACCAAGGACCTGTTTAATTTACTGCAGGCCAGGATCTACACCCTCCCAGCTGAGACTGTGGCCAAATTCTATGGCCACACTGATTTGTTCATCCCTGCATGCCTTTCCAAACAGCCAATCAATTAAAGGATTAGCTTGTCTGACTTTTTTATATTCTCTAATTTACTATTCAAGATTTATTAATTATCATTTTATATTTAGATGTTTCCAAGCCTGCAATCACATTCAGCAGGACTATCAATGAAGGTTAGTAATTTATTTATAATCATTTTTTATTATGGCATCTAAGGGTATCCCAAACTCTTGATAGTGGATTACGCAAACATATTTATATCACTTTTGGCAAATAAATATAAAAATCAAATTAAAAAGGGTAAATGTAAAGTGTACAAATTAGAATTAAATTTTATTGACATATATTGTTATGCTTTTATTAAGACCTTCTCTGGGATATATTTTGCAAATCTTGTTTTCTAGAATAAGACTTTAAAAAATTATTTATAATAAAAATATACTGGAGTATATAAGATGTTTATTGATATATAGAAAAATTTAAGAGCTCCTATAATGGGTTCAACAGTATGTACCCACCCTGCAATGGAGGTGGCGCACAACCTCTACCACCACACTGTGAACAGTGGATACACCCTTATTAAAATACTCCCACCTTCTGGTGAAAGGCAGAATGGTCAGGTGGGAGTGAAGCAGCAGCTTCTCAGGCAGGCCGCAAACCTGTATATCCCAGCCAGGACCAGGGCATCCTGGAAACGTGGTCCACCAAGTTGTATTGGGGGACCTTCTTCCCATCCAGGGAGAGTCTGGCCTTGTCAATCCCTAGGAGGACCCTGTCAAGATCCTCTACAGACACACTCATCCCAAAGTAAAAGAGATACCCCAGGTAAACCACCAGAAAAAGTCTTTGCCCAGCAAAGGCTTCATTAAACTTGCACAATTTATTAAAAACTGCACTGATATTCTTCTTGTGTTTTGTTTTAGCAAAATTCAGCTCCATTGCTTGCGGGACCCCTGTCTTATTGGCACTTCATGTCAGCCCAAAGTCTGCCAAGAGGGGGTTTTTACAGCTGTTGCGTCTGCAACAGCCAGTTTTTCCACCACACACCCAAAGTTGTCTAAGAGGTAAGAGATGATATGCTCTACTGGGAAGCAGAAGAAAGCAGCTGCATGGGCCTGGCCCATCTCCAGTACATTCTTGAATGGGAGCGTTGCCAAGACGTCCCAAACAAGCTCAATGAAGTTTACACAGTAAACTCCACTGAGGACCACTGGGTCAAGGTGGATCAATTGGGCATCCTTGTAGGCAGTAACTGCCCACTCAGATGCCCCCTTGGCATGTGTCATCCCAGATAGTGTGTCCCTTGTCATCAGAAAGGTACCATGGACCCTGTCTTTGAGCTCCTGAAAGACAGGGGGGACAGATAGAGCTGTTTGGCCAAATGAGTAGCATAATCCAAATAGAATGTGGGGGGACAAAAGGAACCAGGACCCAGCAGAGTTCACTGTCAATTTTTCTAAAAAAAGGTAAGTATTTTGGAATTTTTATTAATTATAATTTTTTATGTACCTTTGCGGGGTTCCTCCTTGCCAGCAGCTTTGGCAGGATTTGCCATTCTTGGTGCAAGCAATTGCGCTGGCAATTCAGTGTCCTCTTTCCTGGCGCGCTTTACTGGCTTGAGATGTGCATACATCTCAAGGTTGTCCGTCCAGACATACAGCACAGAGAGGGCAAAGGAATTGAATTGCAAGCCCTCAACCACCGTCTTCTAAATGTTGAGTAGGCACTCAATTGTCTTCTCAGGGGTGTCTGGTATTTTGGTCTTTAGGGCCTTTACAGACACCTTGTCTATTTTTTCCCCTTCAAGGACGGCAGACTTCACTCTGGCTTTGACCTTGCGGTCAATTTCTTTGATCTCTGCAATTGCAGAATCAAGGTCTTTAAGCAGCTTCTCCAATTCTTTCATTGATTTTTTACTAATCTTTTCATGTGTTTTTATAGCTTTTACCCTAATAAAATCTGTATTATTCTGATACTGTTCCCTCTTTGTTTATTCCTGTTTGTTTTTCCATTTGCTACACTATCCCATCCTTTTACTCATTGTGTATATATTTTACGCTCATCTCAATAAGTGTTGTTTGCTTTGTGTTGGCATTGCTTCCATAATCGCCATATTATTTTTAGCGCTTTGCACAGCCCCTTGTAAATATATTAACAACAATTTGGTGATCAGCTAAATTTGAATTAGAAAATTATAGGTTAACTGTTTTTATATAAAGTTATTAATGATCCAAATTCAGAACCTTAATTATAAACTTTAAGCCAACCAGGAGCTGAGTGATAAAGTGATTATTGTGACATAAAGGGTCATTCAATAATTCTTTGACGCATGTGCGCTAATTAATATGATTGGCTGGATCTTTTGCCATTGTGCGCCATTGATGCTGTGGCAAGTTGTTGGTGAACTAGTGCTAACCCAGCAGCTGATTGGGATCTATTCCATCAACAACTTGCCACAGCAGCAATGGCGCACAATGGCAAAAGATCCAGCCAATCATATTAATTAGCGCACATGCATCAAAGAATTATTGAATGTTCCTTTATGTCACAACAATCACTTTATCACTCAGCTCCTGATTGGCTTAAAGTTTATAATTAAGGTTTTGAATTTGGATCAGTAATAACTTTATCTAAAAACAGTTAACCTATAATTTTCTAATTCAAATTTAGCTGATCACCAAATTTTTGTTAATATTTTAACAAAGGGCTGTGTTTGGGTACTAAAAATAACTAGGTTCTGGATATATATACACAAAATAGTAAATAAATGATTTTATAGAAATAAGCTGAACATAAAGAATAAAACCAACTATAAACAAAGAGAACATGAACAATTGATTTTCAAAATAAAGATAATGTAAATAGAAAATGTTTGGCAGCAGGGGTTTATTGGGGCAGGAAAGAGTGATGCCTAGTAGGCAGAATAGCGCAGGAGGGAAGATGTAGAGGCAGTGCTGGCCTAGGGGGTCTGGGATTGGGTGGGTGGGTGGGTCTGGAAGGTGGGGGGTGGTGGTGGCAGGGGTAGGGATAGGAGGATTGGGCGTGATGGCTGCCATATAACACTTGTCATATTCCTCATTAGTCATTGGCTGGATGGGCTGGTAGATGGCAGTGGCCCAAGGTGGGAGGCACTTATTTTTGCGTGATTGGTTGCCCATGTTCACATGAAAGATAATTTGGGCAAACAAGTCAGCCACCATTTGATGACCAAAGAGAGAATTGTGGTCAAGGACCCCAAGATAGAGGTTGTTGAAAGCCTGAGGGTGGTGCTCCTGTAATGTGGATCTGATGTTGAAGAAGACAACATCATCTAGATGGATGTCAGTATGACCAGCTGGGTACACAGAGTCCTGGTGCTTGTGTTGCTGGATGGCCTAAAGGACAGTGGAGCTACCCTCCATCCTGTGGCTCAAGAAAACCCAGTGCTTGGAATTTGAGCTATCCCAGGAGTCAAGTAATCCACCAAGGATGTGGCTGTACAAGTAGCCATTAGTGAAATCTGGGGTTTTCTGATAGTAGACAAAACCCTTGGCTGAAACAGCCAGAAATGCACCAATGAATGTCCTCTTCTTGACCTTCTTCCTTCTATTCTTAGTGGCAGCTTTTCCTTGATCACTGAAATTGTCAAGCACAATTGATAACTTGTAGTACAAGACAAACATGATGTCATCTGTTAGACTAGTCAGGCATTGAACCAGGGTGGATTTAATGATATAATTATATGAGGAATCCTCAGCACCATCCCATTTGTTGCCGGCAAAATTGGTAAGAACCCATATTGAAGCCACCTTCCCATACATCCAGCGCTGCACCATGCACTCAGAAACCCAAATGCCATGGTGCGCAAGTTGCTTCCATACTAGGGTCAATGGAAGTTTGGGATCCTGCTGGAGGAGGTCAAGCATGATTGGGTACACCTCATTGATTTGGGACTTAGGGGCCTTCTTGGGCTTCTTGGCTGTTCTAATCAGATTCCCCCTGTTCATCAGGTTGTTGAATTCCCGCATGTCAGTAGCTCAGGTAAATTGAAATTGGTCAGCAATCTGATCCCAGGACAGACCCTGCAGGTTCAGTGCCACAGTTTCTTGGAGAATTTGGGCGGTGATGATTTGTTGCTTGGGGCGCTGGGCCGCCGGAGCTGAAGCCTTATTGGCTGAGGGGGGCCTGGTTGGCCGGTGGCAGGAAGTTGTTCCAAATCAAGGTTGCCATCCTGATTGGTTGGTTGGTGGGCAGCTTGTGCAGGGATGGGTACGGGATCAGGGGCAGAGCTAGACACTAAGTGACTACTGAACAAGTCAAAGCCATAGGAGTCAATGGTCAGATACAGGTCAGCTTCCTTGTTACCCGCCTCAAAGGCTTGGGTGTAAACAGGTGCCTTCACGTTCTGAGCCTTGCCTCCATTGAAGCTGGCTTGGCTGCTGGCGCTGTTAAAGATATTGCTGTTAAAAACCATTGTACAATAAAACCTAGGATAAAATCACTAAAAGTAGAAATTTCAAAATTTAATGGTTTATTTTTGTTGTAATCTTGAGTCCACATTTGGAAGGTTCTCAAAACTATTCCATAAAAATCAGGAGCCATGAAAATGAATGAAATGCCTCTGTTACTAAATTAAATGGCTGTTGATTGGCTGTAAAATTGATAGTTTTCTATTTTAGGCTGCTCATACTACACATCTTGCGTGACTTCATTTTGTTTTGTGCTTTTGGAATCTTGCTTCTAGATTGCTCAAATTTTGTTTCATTTTAGTCCTTCTGTCAGTGCCTCATATGACTCCAGATTGGATTATAATATACTCTGGAATAGCATCCATCCATCTCACTTGTTGTGTCAGTTCATTTTGTTTGTGGTTTGAACTACACCACTTGATGTTTGATATATTTTTTATAATGGGCTAGTAAAATTTTGTTCTCTGTTTGACAGTTCATTTATTAACCAAAAATATTTGAATTAATTGAATCCTGAATCTTGCGCAACTTGGATTTTATTTAAATCTGAGGTATTTTTGATTGTTGCCATAGCTTTTAAAACTACTGTATTATTCAGTTTAGAACACATGAACTCAGTCTAAAAACAAAATCAAAAATTAAGGAATTCATATTAAATTACAATAGATTTGATCCCACCTTGATTTTGCTTTTACACTGAGTTGTACAGTAGTTTTCAAACCTGTTGAGATAAACATATATTATTAAGTTTAGAACACATGAACTCAGTCTAAAAACAAAATCAAAGTGGATCCAAATATATTGTAATTCAATATAAATTCCTTAATTTTTGATTTTGTTTTTAGACTGAGTTCATGCGTTCTAAACTGACTAATATACGTTTATCTCAACAGGTTTGAACACTATTGTATATAGAATATGCAAAAAACCTTCAATATTATTAAGATATTCAGTATTGAGGCTTTTTTATTAAGAAAAAGTTGGAAAAAACTACATTTAAATGTTTAGTGTCAACATTTTAAGTGTTGACATGTATTAAAATTTTGATTCTAGACAGTTGGCCTAAAATATTGTCTTAATTATGACAGTTGACTTGTAGACAGTCATCATTATTGAGGTAAATCACTATTTAAAAACATATAAATCTTAATTAAATTAAGATTGGGCTCAAAATCTAGACTGCAATTATGCTATTTGGGGTTTCAACTATAATAAAGTTATATTCATTAACTTTTAAAAACTAAATACTAAATATTTTAAGTAGTAGTTTTATTATTATGTGAAGTATTGGGGTCCTAAGATTAGCATTCTATAAGTTGAAATTGTTAAGCCACATCTTTTGCTTATTAGATTAGTGAAGGTGACAACTTTTCCAGAGTCAGCATTCTTTTATAGTGGAGCTACTATTAAATCTCGCTTAAATTATGTCATTGTGGTTGCTTAACTTATTCCCCTTGTCCCACTTTTGCTTTTGTATTGGGTTTCCTTTGTGTTGACTTTAAATGATACTATATAAATTCTAGTTTTAACCTATACAATCTGGCTAAATCCAATGTTTAAGGGTTAACTGGAACACATTCAATGGTTTTGAAGCTATAATAAACCACTAATATAATATACTACAAAGCTTGAAAATTTCACCCACTATATGACAAACAACTATGAAACAAAGAGCCAAATATAAATATAAATAACTTATTATAAGTGAAGATATTCTAGATTATGTGTATTTTTATTAAGAGATATAATAAACTGTTAATTTATGTCAACATTGTGTAGTTTTATTATTGAAGTTGGTCTTAAATTAAAATTATAATAATTTGGCATTTTTAATAGTGATTTCCTTCTTGTTTTGCAATAAAAATCAAGCCTATTCTCAGTTGATGTCAAAATTGGCTTTTTTTATCATTTATTATTAATTACAACTATGAGATACAATATAAAAAATTAATTTTATTTGCAAACAGCTAGTAGGCTTTGGCCTTAGTGCCAAATTGAATTTGAATGTCTGCATGTCAACAAAGTGTCAACATGTAGACAGTTTAAATGCTGGCTGTTCCCTCCTTGGGAGCATCTGAGCAAGTGTACCACTGCAAGTCTTCCAAGGTCCAGGGTTTGTTATCAGGGTTATGGGGATACTCAGTGAAGTGCACAGGGCCAAACAGAGTGTCAAGAAGACAGTAGTAGTCAAACACTTTTGTTTTGTCAACTGGAGCTTGGCTTTTAATCTCTGCGGATGAGCACTGGTGCTTAGATGATTGCAGATGAAAGAGTATCAAAAATATTTAAGGAATCAGATTGGTGAACCAAAGGTTCATAACAACTTTATTGGTAAGAATGACAATACAGAATTTTTTCTGGTGCTTCTGGCTTATATACAGTAGTTTTAAAAAGCTATGGAAACAAGCAAAAACAATCCAGATTTAAACAAAATTAAAAATAAATGAATTTATATTGATTTACAATAGATTTGGGTTCATTTCAATTTTGCTTAAATCTGAATTCATTTTGATTAAATCTGAGTTCATTTTGTTTGTTGCCATAGATTTTAAAACCACTGCACTTACTCACATGCAAGTGCCTCTGGGAATTTTTCTGGTGCTATCTGGGTGGCAAGAGTTGGCATCTAAGGTTCTGCTGGTTGATTGGCTGTTTCATGATCATTTTTGAGGGCATCAGGAACAGCTTCTTTGCTTGTTGGTGGCCTATCTTTGCCTGAATGGCCATTGGTTCTGGCAGGCTTGGCTGCAGGTGCCATGGGGGGTTTCCAAATTTGATCACCACTCTGGGCCTGGCTTGGCAGGCAT
This sequence comes from Entomophthora muscae, assembly GCA_014839935.2. NCBI lineage: Eukaryota > Fungi > Entomophthoromycota > Entomophthoromycetes > Entomophthorales > Entomophthoraceae > Entomophthora > Entomophthora muscae. The sequence continues at coordinate 288,187 of QTSX02000795.1, read as the reverse complement.
TATTGAGGTGAAAGAACTTAATTAAAAAGGGGGTTCCTTATTGGGAACCCCAAATTACTAAATGGAGAGTGGTCTTGAGCTGGGAGCACTGGGAAGCTAAAATTAGCCTGCCCAGGCCCAGCCAAACCCACCAAGGCTTGGTTGTAGCTTTTGGGGCCCAGAAAAACCCCCACATCTGTTGCCAGGGCAGGAATGATTCCTGCACCTGGATTTTTTTCTTTTCAAAGCAAATCAAGGTGCAGGTAAATCCCCACCACCCTGCTTGCCCCGCCTGGCAACATGGTGCGGGTTTAATTCCCACCCAGGGCATCAAAAATGTTACTTTTTTAACACTCTTGATGATAGTTGTACTATCATTGAGTGAAATTACCTTCAATAGTTATCACATAAAACATCCAAAAGACTACTACTACAGAAATTCAGACACTAAGCTTTTTTCAGGATTCACCTTCTTCATTGCTGCTATTATTGAATCTACTTGAATTTTTGTCTTAGTCCAATTTCCACACCTTCCATACTACTGGTCCTTCTTTTCCCTATCTTAACATCCTTTTTTATTTTAAATTTGGGCTTAAACTTCAAAGGAAAACCTAACCAAACAGTTAAATACTTTTTTTGGAGCTTACCTAACGCTCACAACCGGGTTCAAACTCTAAACCTATACGCCAAGGTTGATATTTTAAGTCTGAACTCCTACCTTACTATTTTTTGCTTTCTGAGCTCAGATCGGTTTTCCCTGCACTTTTGTCACTCCTTGATATCTCCATAGCATTGCTGTAACTTCTCTGTCTTCCTCTGGTTTCCTTTAAACAAACTTAACTATTTTAAGTTATTTTTTCACACCACTCATTTTCCCAAAACTTTTCTTTTACCAATGATTCCTAACCTGTTTTGGTTAAACTTTTTTTCACTGATTTGCACCGCAATTCCAAGCAGAATAAAACATCTTAGTTTTCCAGTCTCAAAAATAAGTTGAGATTGTTTAGCTTGTACCCCAAAAAGGTACTTGTTAGGTTTTTTGGCTTATGTTCTTTTTTCTTTTCCTTTGAAATCTAGTCTTATATCTTATTTTATTTGGATTTTAGCTATCATTTTATGATCCCTTTTGAATACCTTGTTTATCAGCTAGGCAATCTTTTAGTAGGTCTCAAACCCTTATAGTTGATAGTTTCAATCCCCCAGTTAGTGGTGAACAATACCCTGATTTAGAGATAGATTTTTTGACACAGTCCTAAGTCTTTAAGACTGGACTTTACTTTATTTTCTTGGGATTAATAAATTGCCTTAGCCCTTAGTTTACTTCTTATAAGCTATAAGGACCTTTACCTCAGCTTTTATTGCAGACTTTACCTACTTTTCTTTATTTAACCAACATTAATATCCTTGGCTTGAAGGCTTTAGTTTATAATAATCTACCCCAACCCCTGAGACCTTACAGCTTTGTCAATCTCTTCCCAGGAGCCAGAAGATAAACCATCTTATCTTCTCTGCTGTTATTACAGCCTGCCTAGGGATTGGGGGCCACCAGACCACTTTTAAACCATATAGATCTTTCCAAGAACCCACCAACAAGTATTACTACAAGAAACTAGCACAACTAAACTCCTCTCAACTCTACTCCTGGCCCACATTGGTTTTTCCCCACTCAACTTTGTCCATAGCTGTATACACCTTTACGTACAATGTACTCACATACTTTACCGGTGATTTCAGATAATTTAACAAACATGCCAAGTTGTTCTGTTGGGTATTGACAGTATAACTTTAATCACCTCACTTACATGGTTCCAAGTGTTGGAATTGGAGCCCTGCCTTTCTAGAATTCTTCCCCACATGTTGGTTATTTGCAACTACACAAAGATTGAATTTATAAAGATATAATATTAAATTGGCTGAATTAAACTTGGGTCATTATTAAAAGAAATTATCACTAGAATTACAATGTAATATATTATCAAATTAAAAATTTTAAAATTAAAAGCAATTTATATTGTATAATTAAATAAAAATGTCTGGGGGAACAAAGTTTATGAGACAAAATATAGGAGTGGAGGGGGCAAACTAGTTGGTAGGACAAGTTTTTGAGGGAGAACTTGATTGGTTGGGGGGTTAGGCTCTGTTTGACTGGGAGGGCTGGCTGGAGACTGGAGAAGGTGAAGGTCCTAGGGGCACGCTGTTGCCTTGATTGGCTCAGAGAATTGATGGTACATGCTATCATACTCACTTTCAGGGAGAACAGTTATTGGCTGGTACGCTGGGGACTTGCAAGAGAGCAGCTGTGCATCCTATGATGATTGGTTAATACTGTAGGGGTTCAGAGCTAGCTTAATGAACATGTCAAAAAACCTTCTGACAGGAGAAAAGAACATTGTAATTGTGGGCTGCACTAATCACCTGGTTGAAGGTTGTGGGGTTGCAACCTTGGATTGAGTCCCCAATGTTGAAGAACAACATGTCTCACAGGTGTAAATTGGCATGGACAAAAGGGAAAATTGAGATGCTGTAGCCGCCTGCTTAGATCATCTCATATGCCTCTTCACTGCATTCCATTTTATGGTTCAGTAATATTTGGTATTTGGAATTGGCTGAGCTCCAGATATCAAGAAAATCTAAAAGAACTCTTCTGTACACATACACATTGGCGTGAATAGATGAGGTTTGGTAAAGTACTGTCCCTTTTAAGGAAGCTGCCAGGAATACACCAGTGACAGTGTACTGCTTCTGCTTTTTTTATTGTCAGGAGTGTTATTCCCCCCAAAATCTCATAATCTTGAACATGCAATGTTAATTTATATTAGTATATAAAATTTTCATTGTCTGTAATACTAGACAGGCAGCAAGCAATTATGACACTAGTTACTGAGTTTTGTGGCAAAAGAGTCACCATTCCACTTATTACCTCTGTGATTAGTCAGAACCATAACACTACCAAAAAGCCCATGTATCCAGAGTTTTACAGTGTGGGAGGCAATGAAGATGCTGTGAAGCCCAAGTAGGCATCTGAACTCAGTCATTAAGAGGTATGGGTCCCACTAGAGTAGGTCAAGCATGATAGAATAGGAATCCTTGAGCTGGGAATATGGCTGCTTCTTTGCCTTCTTGATAAGATTTTTAATACCCAAGTATTGAGGATAAAACTTTAGTAACATAAGATGGCAGGTTAGGCAGCTGGAAGCTGTTTCAGGCGTAGACAATTAGATAGAGGTTTATTGTCTGACGGAAGGCTTTGGCAAGGATGTTGCATTGTCTAAGGCTGCCAGCAAGGTACAGTAGCGTAACTTCAGAGATCAAGTAATTAGCCAAGTTGGGAGTTGGGTGAGATGGCACTAGAGGTGTCCATGGGTGTCAGGAATCCATTCTTGGGCAGCCAGTCTGTCATTTTCAGGGGTAACTTGGGCCAGGTTTTTTGCAGGCAATGCCCACCACAAGAGGGGAGCTAACTTTAAAAGGTAGGAGGCGGACTTCCCCACCCAGGACCACAGGCTGGCGGCCAGGATTATAGTGTCAATTGCCCCTGTGAGGGTGATGTATACAATCCCAAACAGCTTGCCAGAATGGTTGGTTAGAAGGTCAGGTGATGAAGTGGGCATAGGTTTTGGGGTCATAGGTGGTTCCATGGACAGGTCGTAAGCAGGGAGATAGTAGAATTTTCCTCTGAACAACTTGGGTGTTGAAAATATCCGCAGGCCTTGTTGGTTGTATCTAATTGCGGATTGTACACAGCCAGGGGATTGAGTTCAAGTATCTTTTCCGGTGTGTATTCCTTGTATTCAGACTTCAGAGGGTAGTCGGTAAAATGGACGGGTCTAAAGGGTACACCAGGAGGACAGAAAACAGCAGGCAGTGGGGCAGACGGGCCAGGAGATCTTGAACTGAATTGGTAGACAGCAAATACAAAATAAGGCAATAGCTGTATGAGCCAAAGTAACATAACCTTTATTCAAAAACAGCAATAAGTTTGGAGCGCGGGGTCTTTGGGTCTATATAGTACCCCACCTTCAAACTTAAAATTTTTTATAGGGGGTTCATCAGGGCATTAGGAAGGGCAGGGCCAGGGGAACTGGGTGCTTGGGTCTAAAGGCGGCAAAATGGCACTCAGCCCAGGAGTTCTTTCATTGGTCAAGAATCTCAATTTGGCTACCTAATTATCTGGCTTTAGTGTTGTGGTCATAGGACTGGGCCGCAGGCCCGTGCCTCTTTCCTGGGTTGGCTCTTGATTGGTTGCTGGTGTAGACTTCAAGTTTATGAAGCTAATAGTTGCCAAATCAGTACCTCCATTAGGCGCTGTAATTAGTATTCCACTTGGTACAATAATTTCTTTGGTTTGGCTTTTTTTTACTGCATGGGTCAACACTCTTGGTATCAGCTTGTGGGGGCTCAATCCCAGAAAGCGCGGGTGGGCAGCCCGCAGTCCACAGGCCTGGTGGCCCAAAAGAATCCAGCATCAGGGTTTGATTCCTGCTCCTGGGCCCGGGTTTTCAGAGAGGAAGAATTGTCAATCCTGACAATGTGGTTAAATCCATTGAGTTGATTTGGGTCATGGTATGATATCCCTTTGGGTCCTTGTGGTTCAGGTCCAAACTGAGCATAGGCTGGCTGGTTGCCCCCTAACCCAAGGTAAGCTGTCAAGACAGCTGTGAAGATAATATAATTCATCTTCTGACTTGGGGAGGGGTGATGGGTCTAGTAAGATTAATTTCTTAGTCTAGGTAGAGGATTGATTAATTTGATAATATTGAGGAGGATATTTAATCAACAATAGCACAAACTATCATTGAGGGGTTTGTCTTTATTTATACTAGTGGACCTTCAAGGCATAGCATTGGGAAACCACAAGTTGAGTTGTATATGTTATTCCATCTTCTGGATTGGCTTGGGTGACTGGCAATTGAGAATTATTGACTGGATCCAAGTTTGCATTAGCATAGTGCAAGTTGAGCCTTCTTCATGCATCCAAATTAATTTACTGAATTTGGTTCATGATTTTCATTGTTGGAGAGCCTGTCAGTCCATTCCCCATTTGGTAGGCTCCCAAATTGGGCAGAAGTTCCTCCCAAGTTAGGCTTTGGAGATATTGCCTTTCCTGGTTTCCCAATTCGGCTATTTCCCAAAATAGTGGATGAGAACTGGCCTGCTGGCATGAGAGGGCAAAGGCTGGCAGATGGCAGGCTGGCTCATGGGTGACTAGTTTGCAAATGGCTTACAGGTGGGGCTGACAAGAGTGATGGGCGTCTGCCTAGTGGTTCTGTTCATCTGCTCAATGGCAACAGACATCTTCTTGGTGACAGAAGGTGTCTGCACGCTGGCAGTGGGCAACAACTTGGTGATAGTGGGCTTTTGTGTGGTGGCAGTGGGCGCCTGCACAGTGGCAGCAGATGTTTGCTTGGTGACAGCAGGCGCCTGCACATTGGTTACACAACCATAAGTGTCAGGAATATTACTGACAGCTTTGTGCTGCTTCTCTTTATAAGAGCCTGAAATTCTTTTCTGATCACTGCTGATAAGGAGCGCCTTTTTGGGGAAGCTTTGAATATAAAAGTAGGAGGAGAAGAAGTATATTTTATGGATGATACTTTAGAATTATATAGATTTAGCTGTGGCGGGGATATTAGTTGGACCAAACCCAGGGGCTGGTCATGTGCTGGATGGGTTCAAGTTGTTGGATACCTGGACAGTCATGTGATATTGGTTTGTTGCCATTTCTGGTATATTAAATGGTATATTAAAAAGGCACCAAATTGGGCAATGACTGGATGTTAGGTGTGATGGCAATAGCTGGAATACTTGTACATCCAGACCCTTGACACACCCCTCCCTTAAGGGGTTACTTGGGTACATCAGTAGGGGGCTTTGTCTTGACAGCTGCTGCCTGATGTTCCTGGAGTTGTTTACTAGTGGGCACCAACTGGGTCAAGTGTTCTCCTTTGCTAGGGTGGAGGCAAGATCTGTGGTACTTTTTGGTGATGGGCTCTTTGGCACCCTGGAACTTAACCAGGTAAGTGTTCCTGTCTGGTTGGTATCTGATGATTCTTCCTGGTCCCCTGTGTACTGAGTCTAGTTTCTTTCTGTTCCCGGCTAGGACCCAGACAGAGGAGTTGATGGGGAGTGGGTCCTCTGTTGAGGTTACCTTTTGAGTTTTGAGTCTCTTTATTTCAGCCAGTTTGGCTTTGAGGCATATGTGTTGTAGAGCTGGTTTCTGTTCTACTGTGGGAGGTTTCCCTGGGGTGATCTTTACATATGGCTGGTTATTGTGGGTGACTATTTCTGGCTTGTACCCGTATGTTAGTTCAAACGGTGAGTAGCCTGTCCCTTGATTGGTACAAACCTGGGATACTAGTAATGCATGTTTCACGTATAGCAGCCATGTGTCTTTGGCTTTGCCATCCATTATTTTCTCTAGGGTTCTGATAAGACTGCCGTTAAGGCGTTAAACTCTGCTGTTGGCCTGTGGCCTGTAGGGCAAGGTTGTGGAGTGTTTGATGTTTTTTGCTTTTAGATTGTTGTTTACTACATGGCCTGTTAGCTCCTTTGCTCCATCTGTTATGGTGTAGTCTGGAGTGCCATAGTCTGCTATGATTGCTTTATTGATGAATCAATTTATTGTTTCCACCATATGATCTTTTGTTGCCCAGCAGATGGGCCAACATGTGGCAAAGTTGATGGCTACAATTAGGAAACATTGATTTGTTTTGGTTTCTGGGAAGGGTCCCACTACGTCCAGTCCCCAAACCTTAAATGGTTCAGGGTCAGGTACTGGGTTAACTGTTGGCTGTGGCGCCTTGGTGCTGGCGTATTTTTCACATACTGTACACTTTTTTAGAACATTGATTATGTCTTGCTTCAGGTTGGGCCACCATACTATCTCTTTCAGTGTGAGATATAGGTTGTTAGCCTTTGTGTGTCCTAGCAGACAATAGTGTCTTAGTATAGTGTCAACTCTTTGTGTAAGTGGGATGTATGGAATGTGTTTATCTTTGATGATTCAGTATACTGTGCCATTTGATATGTGGAAATGTTTTTCATTCCTTACTAGCGTATTGTGGGTTAGTTGATGTGTGGAGGGATCCTTTCCTTTTGGCTTGTACTCAGTGTTGTATAGGTTGGGCCAGTCAGGGTCCAGGTAGTCAGTGTGATCCTCTCTTGGCTGGCATAGCCTAGAGAGAGCATCAGCCATGGCCAGCTCTGCCCCCTTTTTGTATTGGATGTCCAGGTTAAGCTGTTCCAGAAAGAACATCCATTTGGCTTGGCGCCGCGCAAGTGCGTTCTGAGTTTTGAAATAGATTAAGGATTTATGGTCAGTTAGCACTCGGATGTTTAAGTGTCCTTTGAGTTAACATCTTCATTTCTTGCATGCGTGATATATTGCTAGCAATTCTTTATTGTGTATTGGGTATCTCTGCTCAATGTTTGTTAGTTTTCTGCTTTTGTAACATACTGGCAGGAAATCTTGCTGCCCTGGCTGGCGGATGCGTAGGACTGCACCAATGGCGGTGTCACTATTGTCTAACTCAAGCTTGTAGCACCCGTTGTTATTAGGGTATTGCAAGATTGGTGCTTTGATCAAAGCTTGTTTTAATAGTTGGAAATTCTTGTCACATTCTGGAGTTCAGATGATTTCTTTTTGGCATTACCTTTGTTTAGGTCATTGATTGGTGCGGTGAGCTTTCTGCAGTCTTTGATGTATTTCCTTAGGTAAGCTAACATACTGAGAAAGCATCTAACTTGTTTCACAGAGGTGGGGCATTGCATGTTATTTATAGCTTTTATTTTATCTGGGTCTTCTTTGATTTACTGTCAGAGACAATTTGCCCAAGAACAAGAGTTCCTTTTCCATAAATTGGCACTTACTAGGCTTAGCGTATAGTTTGTGCTTTGCAAGTCAATTGAGTGTCTTGCAGACATGCATTAGGTGTTCCTCTTTTGATTTTGAAAATTTGATGATGTTGTTGAGGTAACATAATGTGTTTGAGAGGCTGTTTACCGCTTGGTTCATCATGGTGACAAACATTGCGGGAGCGTTAGTCATCCCAAAGTTCATTACTTTATATTCAAACGACCCAAATTGCGTGCAGAACGCAGTCTTTGGTATGTCCTTCTCTTTGACTTCAACTTGGTTATAACCAGATGTGAGGTCAATTTTAGAGAATTTTTTTGCTCCAGAGAGCCTTGAAAATAGGTCTTCAATGAGGGGAAGTGGGTATTTATTCTTTACTGTACTTGTGTTTAGTGCTCTGTAGTCAGTAACTAAAAGAAGACTGCTGCCCCCACAGGGATTCAGACAGGCAAATGAATCCTTTGGCTAGGGTGTCCTTGATGTGGGCTTTAAGTGTTTGGGTCTCCATGGGGGAGAGTCTGTAGAGGGGTGCAGGTTTTGATATGGCTTTGCATAAGTCACTGCCATGTTTGACCTCTTGTTTGGGGGGTAACTCTGTGAGTTGTTCCTTGAATACATGAGTGTATTCATTTAGGAGTGCCACAAGTTCTGGGCATTGGATCTTTTGTGTTTGTATATTATTAAATTCAGAGCACCTCATTATGTGGAGGGTACTGTCTTTGGTTAGATGTTCAGAGTTATCTTGATTTATGACTTGGACAAATACTGTATCTCTTAGAATCAGGTTGTTGGGTTCTTTGAGAATGTTGAAATTGACTCTGTTGTGTTTTATTGTCATGGTTTTTGTTTTCCAACATACGCTGGGATTCACTCAGGTGAACCAGTCCATGCCTGCTACAATGTTGTAGTTTATGTTGTTCATAAAAAATCCTTTGATGGATGTTTGTATGCCTTGGAGGTCAATTCTGAAGGAAGTTGTTTTTCCTTCAAGTAGAACTTTTGATTTGTCTGCCATTCTGGCGTATTTGAAGTTGGATTTGACAACTTGTATCTTGTACTTGGTTACAAAAGGTTTGCTAACCATAGTGTGTTGTGCACCAGAGTCAAATAAAATTTTATGTGTATGTGATTTGTAATTACATAGATAGACAAGAAGTTGTGAGCAATCTTTAATTTTTACGTTCATAAAAATGGAGGATTGCGGGACACGGGGGATGTAAGCAGCAAAGTTTGTGCCTTGGTACTTCTTCTTGTTGTGTTGGGGGGAGACAGGGGAACTTAAGCCTGTTCCCCCTCCTCTTTTCCCTGTTCCTCTGTTTTGAGACCTTCAAGGTCAGAGAATGTGGGATTAGATTTGTAGCGGGTGCTACTTCAGCGTTGTTAACTTTGGCAGTGTCCTCTTTCTTGGGACGGGAGCAGTTTGTGCTTTGACTACAATTGCCGTTGTTACAATTGGAGTTGCCATTGTTATGGTTGGTATTTTGGCGTTTATTGCCATTGGCATTTTCTCTGCCATTGCTGTTTGAGGAGTGGTTGCCGTTGCGTGCAGCATATTCCATGTTGGCGCGTTTTTCAGCGCGCTTGGCTTCAGCAATGAGCGCAGGCATGGAGGTATTTGCTTCTGGGCGGATGAGGGTAGCAACAGAGGGTTTAATTCTGTTGATGAATAATGCTCTGGTATGTACGTTGTCAGCTTGTGCTGGGTTTTGGATTTTGTAACGTATTTCTTCAAATTTGTTTGTGTTGGCTGCAATAGTGGTCTTTTGAGGAAGATCACTGAGCTGTATTGCAATATCTTGAAGAGATTTGGTGACGCGGAAATTGTGGGCGATGTTGGCTTTGAACTCTTCCCAGTTTTCAAGCTGGTTGTTGATTTGTGAGCCAACCCAGGTGGTAAACCAGTTAGCTGTGGCCTTGTATAGGCGCTTGCTGGCTTCCTAGACCCATTTCTCATGAGAGATGCAACTGGCGCGGAGTTTAGCAGCTGTGTGGTCTAGCCAGTTGATGACGTTTTCTTTGTTTTTACCAAAGAACTTGTCAATACCAATGTATTTGGTGTTAGCAACTTCACCTGTGATAGGTGGTTGTGCATTTTTTTGTAGTTGAAGAGAGAAACTGTATTGAATTATCTTGGCACATGCTTTAGGCATGACCAGACCTTCAAATACGGTGCATCCACTAGGAATATTTTATTGATGTCGTGGGCACAGAAGTACGTTTTCCAGGTGTCCTGAGATGTGGCTTGGTTGAGTATGTGAGTGAAGGTGGGTGGGTTTTGGTCAGTCATTTTCTCTTTCATGGGCATGGTTGAAAACTGTAGTGCTACCAGTGATAAGGAGCGCCTTTTGGGGAAGCTTCAGATATAGAAATGTGAAAGGAGAGAAGTATATTTTATTGGATAATACTTTAGGATTATATAGCCTTAGCTGTGGAAGGGATATTAGTTGGACCAAACCTAAGGGCTGGTCATGTGCTGGATGGGTTTGAGTCACAGGATACCTGGACAGTCATCTGATATTGGTTTATTGCCATTTCTGGTATGTTGAATGGTATATTGGAAAGGCACCAAATCGGGCAATAACTGGATGTTAGGTGTGATGGCAATAGCTGGAATACTTGTACATCCAGACCCTTGACACCACCTTGGAGAATTTTAGGCATGTGGTCTTTTTCATAAAGGCCATGTCACTTTGATAAAGGCTTAATATCTCCTCAACTATTTCATTAGATTCTAGTTGTTGCTTGGGGGCACATTTGTTATTCTGGTACCCAGATTAGACAGATTTTGATTTGATTGGCCCAAATTGTCAATTGATGATTGGATTGGGTTGGAGGTGGCCAAATTTGCTCAGTATTCCATGTATGACACAGGCTCAGGTTGGGTTTAATTTTGGGGTTTCCCATATTTGCTATCAAAAAATGACCCCAGTGCTGTGCCTGATGAAACATGTAACCCAGCCTTCTTGCAACTTAAGTTGAGTTGGATGTACATGGAGCCCATAGCAGCTGTGCTCCCTTGCTCAGTATCCTGAGCTGATATTTTCTCCTGATATTGCTTCTAAACAGTATCAATTTTCTTGTCACTAGTATAAGCCATTTCACAAGAAATCAATAAAGTTCTTCTAAAACATAAAAGCAAAGAGTTTCCAGAGTATTTATTTTATTCAAGTGTGTGCTCCTATTTGAGAATTTCTCTCAGACATAAATGGCCAAGTTTAGCAGCACAAGAATCAAAAATAATGCAGTAGTTCCCTGAATAGATTTCTGTTAGATTTACCTCTAAAATCCACTGTTTTTAATTTGAGTCCCAAAAATAATCAAGAATGTCAAAAAATGAGTTGCTTTATGTTTGAAAATATCACTTCTGTGACTGAACCCAATGAGTTCTTTGTTTGCATTGTTTTTAAATGATCAATATCAAATTTGCTGTAGAATGCTTTAAGATGTGACTGGTTTGCGTTTGTTTTAAATATGGGTTCCACAAATTGCTGTCTCATTTTTGAGATCCAGTATTTGATTTTATTTTTGTTATGTGATTGACTATTTTTGTTTTCTGGCGCTAGATAAATGGAAGCTTTATTCCTTAAATTGACCTTCAACTGTTCTCAGTTGAAATTTCTTATATGGCTGAACCTTTCAGGTGCCACTTTCTGACATCATCAATTATTGTTAAGGGATTTTATATTGGTTACCATCATTTTCTTAGATTTCCAAAGACATGCCAAAAATTACCTGATCCCCTAAACCCTCTGATGACTGTTTCACCTCTTGAGTATTGTGAAGCTCCACACTGATTAAAACCAGATTCCAACTGCAAACATTTCATGGGTGTTATCAGCATCAAGCTCAACTCTTGGCCCTTGATATGCAACAGATGGGGTTGGTATCTCCCAATGCTGGCCTCTATGATTATATACTGTAAATTCAGAGCCTGAACGTAAAAATGTGGGATTGTCAAATCCTTGGTTCAAATTTCAAATCACTTTTGCGGGCAGCTCAGCTAAGTGAAAAATAAAATATTTAATAAAATCAACCATTTGATTTGAATTTTTTTGGTTTATTTAAATTGGCAAATTTCAAATCTCTTGAGCAGATAACTCAACTAACAAAAGATAAAACCCAGCAAACAAATGTGGGATACATGAATCAGAAATGCGGGATTCTAATGTACAATTTGAGTTTTCCTGTATTTCAAACAAATCATAGGCATCATGTAAAACTTAACAAATCTGAAATTGTGGGATTGTCAAATCCAAGAACCAAGGATCAATTCATAATTGCAAGGAATTTGAAATAAATATAATTTATGGGCGTCTCAAAAAGGATGTTAAAGGATCTAGAGTGGATTTGTGCAAATTCTTTTAGAAATCATAGGCATTCTCAAAAATCACCCTATTTCATTTTAGGACAGCTAAAATTTAGATCATAATATTCACAAAATTAAGATATATAACAATAAAATTGACTAAAATATACATTCCTCTTCTTGAGTATAAAATTTCAATAAAAATTTATTATGTTTTCTTTCAATAAAAACCAAGTCAATGAGCTGTTCCCTGGCCTTGACAAAATCACGCAGGGCTACACAGGGTCTCTTAACAGTGAAGCCTCTGTTTATGGACACTCCTTGTGACAGAAATCACTGGATAATATGAAGCTGTTTCTAAATGATGGGGAATTACCACCCAAATCCAAATAGAATTGATGATTAACCACCAACGCGGCTTTAAATATCTTTTTGTGAAATTTCCAATTGAAACTCCAGGATTAAGTAGAACAATCAATCCTAACCAGAGTAAACCAAGATAAATGACCTGGGAAAGCATCAATGCATCTTCAGCGTAGAATTCTGGGCATTGAGAAGTGACACAATTTTCATTTTCCAGAATGGGGGGAGGAGCTACAAAATTGGCTGGCATGAAATTAACATTTTGCGGCGCCAACAACAAAGTTCCAGATGCTGGGCCCCATCTTCCTGAAATGATTCTGTTCAGAATCAGATTGTACAGGATATACCGCAACAACCCAAGCACAGGATGCATTTTTAAAATTTAAAATTAGAACTTGGGATAATTGATTTTTATTGAGTAAATTTAGAAGGACTCAACTCTTAGAGTTGAAACAGGGAAAATTATTCAATATATATCAGAAAAATTGACTAAGCAATACCACCTGAGTCTTGATCTCCTATTCCTTTGGCATCTTCAAGTAAGTATCTAGTCCAGGTTGCAAAGAACCCTTGTGTGACCAGTTTCTGACAACCATGCTGATTAATGAGCTTATATTGGGTGACCCTCATATTACGTTGATTTATCAACGTCAGTTTACAAGGGGGAGCTGGTTTCAGCTGGCATACTGGAGCAGCTGTGACCCATTTTCAATTGACTGTTTGGTTTAAATCCGTTAACTTGGTCAATTTTGATACAGGTTTCCCGGCCTTCCGTGCCTTCTTACTTGGACGGACAATACCCAGCATTATGGAACTTACTGTGACATTACCCTCTGCTTTAGCCCTGGGCACAATACCACCATCTGGGAGATGGGATAAAGAGAAATTCTTATGGGCAGGTGGGAGTTTCATTGCGGCAAGGGTAAGTTCAGGGTGTCCAATAGCAGTGGGATTGCGCTTGTAGAACTTGTGGATCAGATCAGAGGAATTTGAACAATTGTAGTGGGGAACCCAGGAGTTTTCAGAATCAGGATAACCTTTCCAAGATACCAAATATTCCAAACAGCAACAATTCTTGCAGGAAGCTAGAATACAATTTAACTTGTACTCAGGTTCTCCTTCCACAAGAATGGGTTGGGAAGAGGGGGTCTCTGTTCCTTTGAAGGGAGTAAGGAGACATTCATGGAAGGTGTGGAAAATCTTGAAAGCAGGAGGTAAATCCAGCCAATAGGCGGAGGGACCAATCTGATGTTCTACCTTGAAGGGACCAACTTGCTTGGGACCCAATTTACAACATGGAACTTTAAGTTTCATATTGCAAGCATCAACCATGACTAGATCACCTGGCCTGTAAGTTGGACCTTCCTGGCGCTTGCAATCTGTGTATTCCTTGTAAGTTGTCACGGCGGCGGCAAGAGTAACTTGGAGCTCCTGATGGACCTGCTTCAATTCAGCGGCTTGATCAGTTGCAGCTTCCACGTTGCTAACCAAACAAGGACCCATGTTGGAAGAAGGATTGTAACCCACATTGGCATAAAATGGCAATACTTGAGTTGACGTGTGTGGGGCGTTATTATATGTGAACTCTGCCATGGGTAGATTATCACACCAGTCATCTTGTTGCGCATTGGTGTAGCAGCGTAGGTAGACCTCCAAACTTTGGTTTACCCTCTCTGTTTGTCCATTGGACTGGGGGTGAAAAGCAGTAGAGCGGCACAATTTGATACCAAGGATTCCAGTAAAAGCTTCCCAGAACTGAGCAATAAATTGAGGACCACAGTCACTTACAATCTCCATTGGGATGCCATGTAGAGAGAAGATTCTGTTCACAAATAACCTAGCAGTTTCCACTGAAGTAATTGTGGTTGAGCAAGGTACAAAGTGTGCCATCTTTGTGAAACAATCAACTACTACCATGATTGCGTTAAACCCATTGGAATTGGGAAGCTTGCCAATGAAATCCACCAACACAGACGTCCAAGGACCCGCAGCAGGCTGAAGTGGGACCAGTAAACCAGTAGTCTTATTCCAACTGGCCTTGGATCAAACACATATCAGGCAATCTCAAACAAAAGCGGCTACCTGCACAGTCAAACCTTTCCAGGAAAACTGGCGGCAGATAAGTTCCACTGTTTTGTTTTTCCCTGGATGACCAGCTGTTGGACAGGTATGATTAGCCTCCATGATTTCATCCCAAATAGTGCCTTCAGGGACCCACAAGCAACCTTGATGATATAGGACTGGACCAATCTTATGATAACCCTGAGGCTGACCTACTGGGTTTGCACATGCTAGCTCCAATAGCCTATCATAACCTTTGGACAAAGGTTGCAGAAACTTAACCTTGGAATACAAGTCCAGGTCTGCGCCCTCAGCTAAGGACATGGTGGCCAACGTAGCCGGTGGAGGTAATACAAAAGGCACCACAGCTTTGTCTGGAATCATAGTATGTGTGTTAAACTTGGCGTCCATACTAGCATCTGGGAGATGTGAGGGATTCCTGCTTAGAGCATTGGCCAAGTGATTGTCAGATCCCTTAATAAACTTGTAGCGGAACTTGTATCTTGTCAGATCACCATGCCATCTGGATTGGCAACCCGACAAAACCCTGGGTTGTCAATAATATAGAAGAGCTTTGTGGTCAGTTCTTACTACAAATGGATGACGTGCCAACATGAGATGGTGGTGCCAATGCTTTAAAAATTCCACTACAGCCAACAATTCCTTGTTGTAAATCATGTAGTTGCGTTCTTGAGCCTCCATCTTCTGGGAGAAATACCCTACAGGTCTCTCAATCCTGTCACTAGCCGTTTGCAACAGCACACCAGCCACAGCGTATTTAGATGCATTGGTGGAAAAAACAAAAGGAAGCTCAGGATCCACATGTCTTAGCACTGGGGAGGACAACAAAAGAGCCTTGACTGCTGAGAAGGCACTTGCACACTCAGGCGTCCAGACTAAAGTTGTCTTTCCACTAGCCAAATATAAAGGGGCGGCCACCTCAGACAAGTGGGGGGTGAATTTCTTCAAGAACGTACATGTACCCAGGAAACTACAAAGTTGGGATACTGTCACAGGCGTAGCATACTCTCAAACCGCAGCTTCCTTGTCAGGGGCAATGGTGTGGCCATCCTCAAAGATAATATTACCCAGAAAGGTAACCTTACGTTTAAAGAATTCACACTTACTCCTTTTGATGATCAAGTTTGCTTGGAGAATGCGCTCTACAACTGCCAACAAGTGGGCCTTATGGGACTCCTCATCCAGAGAAAACACCAAGATGTCATCCATATATGCGATGGCACAAACACCTAGGAGATCTCCCAGGACTGAATCAATCAACCGCTGAAAGCAAGCCGGGGCATTCTTCAATCCAAAAGGCATTACACGGAACTGGAAGATACCCTTCTTGGTTCTGAATGCTGTTAACCATTCCATTCCTTCTGCAATCCTGATTTGATTGAAAGCATTCAACAGATCAAGTTTTGAGAATACCTTGGCCTTCTCAACACATCTAGAGATCTGTGCTTTGAGAGGTAAAGGATAAGGATCCGGAATTGTAATGTTATTCAAATTCCCGTAGTTGACACAAGGACAAAGGGACCCATCAGACTTCTGAACAAATAATAACAGAGAGCAGATTGATAAAGCCTTCTTAAAAATGTAGCCTTTTGCCAACATGTCACAAGTCCACTCTTCCAAACATGCATCTTCCTTCAAGGTTAAAGGGTAAATAGAAGACACAATTCTGATCAGATCAACAGTGACCTTAAAGTCAAAGTCAAACTGAGTGTGCTTGGGAAGGACTTTGCCTCTGGTGGTGTCAAATGCCGCGGACCAGGGTTGCAAACATGCCGGTAAATCCAAACTTACAGGGACAGGGGAAACAATTGTATGGTCTGTGATGATTGCTCCAATTCAGACATATCCAACAGCGGAATATGAATAGTTATACCCAAAGAGTGTTCCACCTGTAGCTCATTTTTCTCCAGTAAGGTCAATACATTATGATCTCTCCACCAACTCACTCCCAAAATGATAGGATACATAAGGGTAGGGCAAACAGAAAACCTTGCAGTAAAAGACTGGCCTGCTACTACAAAAGTAACTGGCTTCTTCAGCTGGAAAGAGGGAAATGTTTGACAATTTCCACCCCTAACTAGCATTCCCAGATGGTACTTGAGTTGTAGCAAGTCAGCAGTCTCCACGCTCATAAATTTTTTGGAAGCACCTGTATCTAACAAGATGGCTGGCTGATAGATAGTCTGACCATTATCAATGCTACCATGAAACAAGAAGTAACCAGAAGTGGATTTATTGGCAGCAAAGGTTGCAATCTCAGCAGGAGTCTTGCTTCTCCTTGGTAGTACAGACGGCAGCTAAGAAGGTAGGATGCTCCTGGAAGTAACGCTCAATTATTTCTTGGACGGCAGCTGGAAGAACGGGGTTATCACAATCAATGGGAACAAGGGGCAACTCTTTGGATGTAATAACGGAAGATATTGCAGGTACAACGTGCTGAAGCATTGCTAAGGAACCATCAGGAACAGACACTACAGGGGCCTCCTTTACATCATTAGGTCTGTTCACCACCGCCAATTTTAGTTGAGACAAGCTAGGGGGAAAACAATCTTGGCTTTGGTAGGAAGAAAATACCAAGGAGCAAGGACCAGAAAACCAAGAGCGCGCAGCAGGTTTATCCTTGATTATCAATTTATCTTGCTTGGAAGTAGACAGATTTGAGACCAGAGAAAGAATTTGGCTTACCAGGGCCTCAGTTGTGGTTAACAGGGAATCCCAAACCGCCAAATCCTGGGCAGTCTGGTCAACTGCTAACCACAATGCTGAGAGTTTATTCACCTTGGGAACATCAATCATACAGCAATAGGTAAGAAACTGAGGAAGGAATACCAAAAGCGGAGTTGTACCCTGACGGAAGGCGTACAGCTTACAATATACTTTGAGCTCCTCAATAGATACCACAATTTTTTTAACAAAGGGTATAGAGATGCACTCTCAGTTAAAACATGTGAATTGCGCTCAACCGCGGACAACAAACATTCTCAAGCATCTTCAGAAACCTTTGTCACACATGGTAAACTTGGGATTTGTGACTAAGGCTAGAGCCGGAATAAAATGATAATGCTGACAAAACTTCATGCAAAATTTCATCAGTGGGTGGGGCAGGAAAAAAATATGGGCGCCAAAATGACATGACACAAAGGAAATAGGAAACAGAGGATCCAGTCTCTACAACTGCAACCAGAGATGGAAACCAAAAATTAAAGAAAAGTCCAAACTGAAAACTCAGAAATAAACTGATGCAAATAAACATGGTAAACGCAGATATCTTGACAGAGCAGGAGAAAAGAAACATGAATTCATGATGAACTGCTTCCAAAAACTCAGACGTAGAAGAGTTGAGTAATGTGACAGAAATCACTGGATAATATGAAGCCATTTCTAAATGATGAGGAATTACCACCCAAATCCAAATATAATTGATGATTAACCACCAACGCGGCTTTAAATATCTTTTTGTGAAATTTTCAATTGAAACTCCAGGATTAACTAGAACAATCAATAATAACCAGAGTAAACCAAGATAAATGACCTGGGAAAGCATCAATGCATCTTCAGCGTAGAATTCTGGGCATTGAGAAGTGACACAATTTTCATTTTCCAGAATGGAGGGAGGAGCTACAAAATTGGCTGGCATGAAATTAACATTTTGTGGCGGCAACAACAAAGTTCCAGATGCTGGGCCCCATCTTCCTGAAATGATTCTGTTCATAATTGGATTGTACGGGATATACCGCAACAACCTAAGCACAGGATGCATTTTTAAAATTTAAAATTAGAACTTGGGATAATTGATTTTTATTGAGTAAATTTAGAAGGACTCAACTCTTAGAGTTGAAACAGGGAAATTATTCAATATATATCAGAAAAATTGACTAAGCAATACCACCTGAGTCTTGATCTCCTATTCCTTTGGCATCTTCCAGTAAGTATCTAGTCCAGGTTGCAAAGAGCCCTTGTGTGACCAGTTTCTGACAACCATGCTGATTAATGAGCTTATATTGGGTGACCCTCATATTATCTTGATTTATCAACGTCAGTTTACAAGGGGGAGCTGGTTTCAGATGGCATACTGGAGCAGCTGTGACCCATTTTCAATTGACTGTTTGGTTTAAATCCGTTAACTTGGTCAATTTTGATACAGGTTTCCTGGCCTTCCGTGTCTTCTTACTTGGATGGACAATACCCGGCATTATGGAACTTACCGTGACACTCCTAACCTGCAGGCCCCTCTGCAAGCCCCACCCAGGAGTCTGTTTTTTCTCCTGCAACTTCCAGCATGGCCCTGTTTGCCCACCATGCACAGGCAGCTGCCAACCCAAATCCCTTATCAGCAATGGCATCCAGAACCAGCCATTTTAGCCACGGGGTCACCCAGAGAGCCCAGGACCTCAAAACAGCCAATAATATGGTATTGACCAGTTCCTAAGATGAACACATCCCTCCCCCAGCCAATCAGCCTGCAAGATGCAGAATAAAACTAATCACTCTGAAGATTGTTCTTGAAATGGTTGAAAAGCAAGGGAAGCTTATGTCCCTTGGGGAAATTGCGGTCATAATGGGGTTTACAAAGTCCACTGTGGCTGCAACCCTGCAAGCCCACGCCAACTGTGGCCCCCCTACCAAGAAGACCCTGACTGGTGCCCGTACTTCAACCAAAGGTGATACAGCACATCCCCTTATGATGGCCATTATAGAACGTGACCCACATATGCCCCTGGTCCAGATACGTCTCCAGTTGGGACTCCATGGCATCTTCACCAAAAAAAGTACGGTGAATTTGTGGATGCACAGAGTTGTGGTTGCTGCTAGAATCTTGTACAATCAAGTTCTCAGTGGCCCTATTTTGATGGACACTGACCCCTACAATTCAACTATTATTAATTTTATCAAAGGGAGGGCAATGAGGGCCTGTAATGACGTAATCCTCCTGTTGTATACTAAGATATCTGCAAGTATCCAAGACTTTGGAGAGAAGCGTATCCAGTCTAACGTGTACAAGCGCGGCCCAATCTTGTATTGTTTTGTCGGGGTTTTATTAGTAGTTTCCCCATTGGGCGTCAATTATTACTTGGCAATATCAAACACCGCAGATAGGTATGCCTACCAGACAGAGCTCAAGGTCATGCTGGAGGAGTGGGCCACACAAAACACCGTGCACACAGTTGTACTGAGTGCAGAGATGGAGCAGCAGGAATGGGCAACCCAAGAAATCAGGGCTGTGGGGCATACCTGTTGGTCTTACCCCATCAACCCCACTGACATGCATCTTGCAGATGTATGTCTCTACAATTTTGGTTCTGCCCTCAGGCGCTTAAAGCCTGCCACCTACAACAAACTATGTACCCAAATTGATAAGGGGTATGAGCTTTTCCCTTCTGCGTCTGTCTAGGACTTATTTGATCTCATCATTTTCTATGCAAGTGATAGTGATAAGTCCAGAAAGGACCCCCGCCTCCCCCCACGCCAGTCCATCCTTTTTGTCAAGCCAGTATATGTGACAGAGGAAGAATTCAAGCAATTGAAGCAATCAGCTCTTGCTGCCCCTTACCAGTCAACAAACCCTGCCTCCCCAACCCCCCATCAAGCCGCCTGCCTTCCAACCCTGACTCCCAAACCACCACCCAATCCTTCACCACTATCTCTGATGCTGTCTCTTTCATAGGCGCAGATGAAGGCAATGTTCATTCTGCCCATTCCCTCCTATTCCTGTCCTTTGATTAGTAAATAAATAATTTCTTTGTGACAACTCATTAAAATTGATTTTGTTCTTTCAGTTCATAATTAATAATATATTTTTTACATTATTAGAATTTCTCATAATTAATATGATGTTGTACATTTTACAAATAGCTTAAAAATATGAGCAGACATATTTTTCATCATCATTAATAAATTAAAGACAATAAAGATAAATATCATATTTAAATATTGCAATTAGTTGTCAACTCTTGATATTTTGATATTATGTGCATAAATCAATGCATTTTGTTTAACAAAATCCATTGTAAACTTGGCCTTTTCCATTATAATTTGATGAAATGAAATGTGTTTATACAGTAGTTTTAAAAGCTATGGCGACAAGCAAAAATTCTTCAGATTTAAACAAAATCCAAGTTGCATGAGATTCAGGATTTAATTAATTTAAATATTTTTGGTTAATAAATGAACTGTCAAGCCAAAAACAAAATTTCAATAGCTCATCATACAAAATTATATCAAACATCAAGCGGTGTAGTTCAAACCACAAATGAAATGAACTGACACAACAACTGAAATGGATGGATGCTATTCCGGAGTATATTATAATCCAAGAAGGATTCATATGAGGCACCAACAGAAGGACTAAAGTGAAAAAAAATTGGAGCAATCTAGAAGCAAGATTACACAAGCACAAAACAAAATGAACTCACACAAGATGTGTAGTATGAGAAGCCTAAAATAGAAAACTATCAATTTAATAGCCAATCAACAGCTATCCAATTGAGGACCAGAGGCATTTTATCCATTTTCATGGCTCCAGATTTGTATGAAAAGGTTTTGAGAACCTTCCAAATATGGACTTGAGATTACAATAAAAATAATTCATTAATTTTAAAATTTCTACTTTTAGTGATTTTATCCTAGGTTTTTTACAATGGTTTTTAATAACAACATCTCCACCGGCGCCAGCAGCCAAGCCAGAAGCAGCCAAGCCAGCTTCAATGGAGGCAAGACTCAGAACGTAGAGGCATCTGTTTACACCCAAGCCTTTGAGGCAGGTAACAAGAAAGCTGACCTGTACCTTACCACCAACCCCTATGGCTTTGACTTTTTTGAGAGTCACTTAGAGTCTAGCTCTGCCCCTGCTCCTACACCCACCCCTGCACAAGCTGCCCGTCAACTAACCAATCAGGATGGCAACCCTGATTTAGAACATCTTTCTGCCACCAGCCAACCTTCTCCCCCCTCAGCCAATCAGGCTTCAGCTCCCCTGGCCCAGCGCCCCAAGCAACAAATCATCACCGCCCAAATTCTTCAGGAAATTGTGGCACTGAATCTACAGGGTCTGTCCTGGGAACAGATTGCCGCCCAGTTGCAATTTACCTGAGCTACTGTCATGTGGGAGTTCAACAACCTAATGAATAAAGGGAATCTGATTGGGACAGCCAAGAAGCCAAAGAAGGCACGGAGTCCCAGATAACCAAGGCCTACCCAATAATGCTTGACCTTCTCCAGCGGGACCCCAAGCTTTCCTTGACCCAGGTCCAGAAGCAGCTTGCGCACCATAACATATGGGTCTCTGTGCGCATGGTGCAGCTCTGGATGTATGGGAAGGTGGCTTCCATACAGGTTCTTACCAATTTTGCTGGCAACCAATGGGATGGCGCTGAGGATTCCCCATATGATCCCGACATTGAATCCACCCTGGTTCAATGCCTGACTAGTCTGTCAGATGATGTCATGTTCATTTCTTACTATAAGCTATCCATAGCTTTTGATAATTTTGGTACTCAAGGAAAAGATGCCACTAAGAATGGAAGGAAGAAGGTCAAGAAGGGGACTTTCATTGGTGCATTTCTGGCTGTTTCAGCCAAGGGTTTTGTCTACTATCAGACAAACCCTGATTCTATCAATGGCTACTCATACAGCCACATCCTCAGTGGATTGCTCAACTCCTGGGATGGCTCAAATTCCAAATACTGTGGTTTCTTGAGCCACCAGATGGAGGGAAGCTCCACCGCCCTTGAGGCCATCCAGGGACGCGGGCACCAGGCCTCAGTCTCCCCTGCCAGCCATGCCAACATCCATCTGGCTGATGTCATTTTCTTCAACATTGGAGATACACTACGGGAGCACCGCCCTCAGGCTTTCAACAACCTCTATCTTGGGGTCCTTGATCACAATTTTCTCTTTGGTCACCAAATGGTGGCTGACTTGTTTGCGCAAATGGTTTTCCATGTGATCTTGGGCAACCAATCACATAAGGATAAGCACCTCCCGCCCCGTGCCACAGCCACCTACCAGCCCATCCAGCCAATGACTGATGAGGAGTACAGTGAGCAGTATATAGCCGTCATCACGCGCAATCCTCCTGCCTCCACCACTGCCACCAACACCCCCCACCCGCAAACCCAACCCATCCAATCCCAGACTCCCCAGGCCAGCACCGCCTTTAAGTTCTCCTTCCTGCGGAATTCTACCTAATAGGCATCACTCTTCCCCGCCCCAATAAACCCCTGTCATCAAACATTTTCTATTTATATTATCTTTTTTTTGAATTTCAATTGTTCATGTTCTCTTTGTTTATAGTTGGTTTTATTCTTTATGTTCAGCTTATTTCTATAAAATCATATATTTAAAAAAGCGTGTATCTAGATCCTGAACACAGTTATTTTTAGCACCCAACCATAGCCCCTTGTGAAAACATTAACAACAATTTAGTGATCAGCTAAATTTGAATTAGAAAATTATAGGTTAACTTTTTTAGATAAAGTTGTTACTGATCCAAATTCAAAACCTTAATGATAAACTTTAAGCCAATCAGGAGCCAAGTGATAAAGTGATTGTTGTGACATAAAGGGTCATTCAATAATTTTTTGATGCATGTGCGCTAATTAATATGATTGGCTGGATGTTTTGCCATTGTACACCATTGCCGCTGTGACAAGTTGTTGATGGACTAGTGCCCAATCAGCTGCTGGGTTAGCACTAGTCCACCAACAACTTGCCACAGCAACAATGACGCACAATAGAAAAACAACCAGCCAATCATATATATTAGCACATATGCACCAAAGAATTATTGAATGACCTTTTATGTCACAACAATCACTTTATCACTTGGCTCCTGATTGGCTTAAAGTTTATCATTAAGGTTTTGAATTTGGATCAGTAACAACTTTATCTAAAAAAAGTTAACCTATAATTTTCTAATTCAAATTTAGCTGATCACCAAATTGAAGTTAATGTTTTCACAAGGGGCTATGTCAAGCGCTAAAGATAATATGGTAATCAAGGAAACAATGCCAACACAAAGCAAACAACGCATATTGAGATGAGCGTAAAACATATACACAATGGGTAAAAAGATGGGATGATGTGATAAACGGGAAAACAAAAAGGAATAAACAAAGAGGCAACAGTATCAAAATAATACAGAATTTATTGGGGCAAAAGCTATAAAAACATATAGAAAGGTTAGTAAAAAAATAAAATGAGAGAATTGGAGAAGCTGCTAAAAAACCTCAGCTTGGCAATTGCCAAAATTAAAGAGATTGACCGCAAGGTCAAAGCAAGAGTTAAGTCTGCCGTCCTTGAAGGGGGCAAAATTGAAAAGGTGTCCACCAAAGACTCATGGCCAAGATTCCAGATACCCCCAAAACAACAATTGAGCAACTTTTAAATGTCCAGAAGTACGTTGTGGAAGGCCTTCAATCCAAGTCCTTTGCCCTCTCCGCACTGTCTTTCTGGACAGATGACCCAGCAATGTATGCCCACCTAAGACCCGCAAAACGTACCCAAACAGATGACACTGAGCAGCCAGCACAACTGGTTACACCAAGAATAGCAAAGCCTGCCAAGGCTGCGGGCAAGGAGGAGACTGCAGAAGGTAACCTAAAATAATAATTAATAAAAATTTCCAAATACTTACCTTTTATTTAGAAGAAGTCAATGGTGAACTCCGCTGGGTCCTGGTCCTTTTTGTCCCTGCTACATTCTACGCCAACTACTCCACTCATGTGGCCAAGCAGCTTTTCCTGTCATCCCCTGTCTTGCAGGAGCTTGAAGACTGTATTAATGAGTCCTTTCCTATGTCCAGGGAGGCATTGACTAGGCTGACACATGGAGAGGGGGCATCTGAGTGGGCAGTTACTGCCTACAAGGATGCCCAACTGGTCCGCCTGGACCCGTTATCACTCAGTGGAGTTTACTGTGTAAACTCCATTGAGCTTGTTTGGGACGTCCTGGTGACGCTCCCATTCAAGAATGTACCAGAGATGGGCCGGGCTCATGCGGCTGCTTGCTTCTGCTTCCTGGTGGAGCACACCCTGTCTTACTTGCTGGAGAACTTCAGGCGTGCGGTAGAAAAACTGGCTGTTGCATCTGCAACAGCTGTGAAGAAGACCAAGATCCTTCTGGCAGATTTTGGGCTGACCTAGAGTGCCAACAAGACAGGGGTCCCAGAAGCTATGGATCTTAACTTTGGCAAAACTAAACACAAGAAAAAAATAAGCGCAGTATACAACAAACTGTGCAAGTTTACAGAAGCCTTTGCTGGGCAAAAGCTTCACCTCGTTGTTTACCTGGGGTTCCTCTTTTACTTTGGGATGGGCGCATTGGTTGAGGACCTGGATGGGGTCCTTCTGGGGATTGACAAGGCCAGGCTCTCCCTGGATGGGAAGAAGGTCCCCCTGGGTACAACTCAGTGGATCACGTCATCCAGGACGCCTTGGTCCTGGCTGGCATCTTTGGGTTTGCAGCCCCACCAGAAAAGCTGCTCCTCCATTCCCACCTCATCATTCTCCCTTTTACCAGCAGGCGCAAATACTTTAATAAGGGTTTATCCACCGTCCAAAGTGTGGCGGTGGAGGTTGTGCGCCACCTCCATTGTGGGGTGGGTACATACCGCCAAACTCACTATAGGCGATCTTAATAAATTCTCTCTTCCAAATAATTCCATTGCAATTTATAATATTTTTATTATAATAAAATTTTCTAATTCTTATTTTAGCAAACAAGATCTGCAGAATATATTCCAGAGAAGGTCTTAATAAAAGCATAATAATATATTTCAATAAAATCTACTTCTGATTTGGACACATTACATTAACTTTTTTTGATTATTATATTTATTTTCCAAATGTGATATTAATGTGTTTGCATAATCCAGTATCAAGCGTTTGGGATACCCTTAGATGGCATAATAGAATAATATACAATAAAATAAATAAATAGCTTACATCTATTGATGGATCTTCTGAATGTGATTGCAGGCTTAGAAACATCTAAATATAAAATGATAATTAATAAATGTTGAATAATAAATTAGAGAATATAAAAAAATTGGACACACTAAGCCTTTAATTGATTGGCTGTTTGGCTAGGCACGCAGGATGAACAAATCAGTGTGGCCATAGAATTTGGCCACAGTCTCAGCTGGGAGGGTATGGATCCTGGCCTGCAGCAAATCAAACAGGTCCTCAGTCCCAGTTGGGGTTCCTTGCTTGACAACTTGCTTGAGCTACCCAAAGACTTCCTCAATGGGATTTAGGAAGGGCAAATAGGTGGGGAGGAAGAGAAGGCGCATATTTGCCATGGCCAATTGCTAGGGGCCCACTTCAATGCTTCTGTCAATTGATGGAAATTCTTCAAGAATATCAGCCACCTTGTGGAGACCAACGTTGTCCAACACAATTACGTTGGTGAAGCCCGGGATCAAACGCCTCAGGTGCTCCTGGACCAATTGGAGAAATGACAGGAAGGTCTGGCTATTGTGGGAGCCTAGTATTGTTTGGTAGAGCTTGGCCCCCTTTGGACTGAGGAGAGCCACCATTGAATAGGCTGTGGCGCAGACTGCAGCACGCCAAGCCACTCCATCATTGGAGCCTCTGGGGACATACCCATACTCATTGCGCATTTACAAGGCAAATGCTGATTTGTCAATATTGTAAAAGTTGACCTTCCCCTTGGCTTTGAGGGAAGTATACGCCTCTGCGTAGTTTTTTCAGGTCTCAATATTGGCTGGGCTGTTTCAATTGTATGGGGATACCCTGAGTTTTTCCCAGGAAAATTGTATTCCCTTGACCAGATGGTAGTAAAAGGAAATCAAGGCCTTGATCCCAAAAGCGGACTTGACCATAGCCTGTATATTTGCCAGTTCAAGATGGCAGTCCCAGGTGATCCACTGGCAGATTGCCCATTTGTGTTCCTTGGTGAGCATAGTGGAAACGCGCAAGGATATCTCCATGGCAAGGACATTGCCAGTATCAATGAACTTGCTGAAGGTCTTGCTGGCGTACTTGGGATCCACCCCAACAAGGGCTGCAGCAGCCTTGTAGTCACCCAATTCCCACATTAGCTTAAGCAGGATGATGTGTTTGATGTCGGGGATGCACTTCTGGGCGGGCTTTGTGGGTTCAGACAAGCCAGGATCCTGATTGATGACAGGCTAGCAAGTCATGGGCACCTTGTTGTAGAAGGCTGCAACTTTCTTTAGCACCAGCTGTCCCTCATTGATTTGGTAGAACTGGGCTCCTTGTCATCCTCCTGATTGCCATCACTGATGTAGGGCTCATAGCTAGTATCAAGTACAGGTTTCACCTTCTCCAGCATGGCTGACGGGACCAACTCTTGCCGTTACACAACGTCAAACACATACAAAGTAAGTTCTACCTCCTTGTTTCTAACCATTTTTGTTGTGGTAACCTTGGTGGGCTTCCGGGTCAGCTTTGGGACCCAAGGGTTGATGCTCTGCACCCTAGCAGCTTGTGCTCCCTGAACCGGCTGTGTCAGTGCAGCGTCACTATGGAACTCTCCTCTCCTGCCTCCCTCCTGAGTAGGCACTTGTGTTGTACTAAGTCTATTCTTTGACCCATGGGGGCAACCGCGACAGCAGCACACAACAGGTGCAATGGTAGTCTGTTGTTGTGTTCCTTCCATTTTTAGAATTTAATAAAATATTAAATAAAACTTAGTTAAGTTACTCTCTAATTTTAATTTTTGCTTTTATCTGTTTATGGATATTCAATTATTATTTTTTCCCACCCAATATTCAATTATAGATTTTTTATTTCTTAATTAGTTGTTTTTGGTTTTACAACACCCATTTTAGAATACTTGAAATAATTTTCACCCTTTTCCCCAGATTTTACTGCCAAATTCAAACACCCAACACATTATTTTTAAAATTTATGTTTCAGATCTTGTGTCTTATTTTAGATACCTTGGTATCATTAATGATTACAATCCATTGCACACATTGCGTGAGTGATTTTGTTTACATTGTGAGTTGCTTTTATGTTTTGTTTTTGAATTGAGTTTTGACACACCTTGCTTGGGTGTATTTTGTCACCAATTCACATAGTAAACATATGTACACTAAAAGTCAACTCACACCATTTTGTTTGTGAATCAATGTTTTTTGGATTGTATTTTGAATAGTTTTGCTTTGTGCGTGAGCACTTCTTTGCTTTGTTGACTCATTTTGCCCATTAGCGCCAATAAACCCTGTTAACAGAGTATATATTTTAACCTGATAGTTGGATTTTGTTTAAATATGAAATAATTTTGTTTAAATCTGAAGAATTTTTGCTTGTTGCCATAGCTTTTAAAACTACTGTATTAGGGCCATTAACGCTTAGTACAAATAATGAAAATTAGTGCATTTTACAGCCTGTATATTTACATATTGATAATAATTCTGTAAACTTTTCAGTTGGATTTTGCAAGGTAATAATAATGTAATGTGTTAACAAATTACTGTTTATTGTCATTAATTGGCTGATTTTCTTTGCTGTGGCAATTGTGCATTTTCTGATATTTACACACTAGTATCCAATTGGTTGGCTTCACATTCAATTGCACAGGCAATAGGAAAACAAGCCGCCACCCTGACCACATCCAGTCTTGGGGTGGTGGCTTGTTTTCCTATTGCCTGTGAAATTTGATGTGAAGACAACCAATTGGATACTAGTACGTAAATATCAGAAAATGCAAAATTGCCACAGCAAAGAAAACCAGCCAATTAATGACAATAAACAGTAATTTTTTAACACATTACATTATTATTACCTTGCACAATCTGACTGAAAAGTTTACAGAATTATTATCAATATGTAAATATACAGGCTGTAAAATGCACTAATTTTCATTATTTGTACTAAGCGTTAATGGCCCTAATATAAACACAGTTCATTGCATTAAATTATAATGGAAAAGGCCAAGTTTACAATGGATTTTATTAAAAAAATTCATTGAGTTATGCACATAATATCAAAATATCATGAGTTGACGTCTAATTGCAATATTCTAATGCAATATTTACGTTTATTGTCTTTAATTTATTAATGATGATGAAAAATATGTCTGTGTTGAAGATAGTACTATAAAAACCAGTTTTTTGATGGAATTCAAACAAAATGTCAACAATCTATAACTTGATCAACAAATTAGAAGCACACCTGCAAAAGGTTGTTGAAATAAAAAAAATATCAGGGAAATAGTGATAGAAAAGCTGGGTAACAAGGGCCAGCCACTAATCCAGTCAAAAGAAGATGCTTTGGATAAATTAGGAAATATTATAGATGAAAAGAACAAAGAAGCATTACTTAATCTACAGGGAGCAATTTTATCAAGTCTGAAGTTCAACAACGCGGCCTACAATTTGTGAGAGTTCTGGCAGGGGGCCAAAGAAAATAATAAGATCAAACTAATTGAAGGAACTGAAATTCAAAAGAAAATTAACACCAACAAAGAGGAAAACAATCAAATGGAAACAGACAAAAATGAAACACAATCAAGAAGCAGAAGTGCTTCAAGAAATACAGAAACTTTATCAAATGAAAACCAAGAAGAAACACAAGTTGCAAGAAAGATAAGAAAAATTCAGCCTAGAAAAATTAATGAAGAGATCCAACACTCATGAAGTTTGCCAAAGTGGCGCCTGTGGCTGAGGGGGCCACAGGGGAAACAATTAGTAAGTCTTTTTTATGTTTTACTTATATTTATTTTAGTCATCACCAGGAATGGGGATGAGGTCGCAGAAGTGGCAGCTTATACGCCAAGTTGGTTTTACGGGGGTTACCAGTCACTGGTGGCCCCTGTAAAACAAATAAATAAAAACCAAATAAATAAAATAATTCAACAGAATATGAATAATTTTTTTAATATTGAAGCTCAAGATAGGGAATATTCACCACCTGTGGGGTGCTTGCCATGGATAAGGGAAGCATATGAACTAGGATCAAATATCAAAATCAAAGAAATGAATGAAATTTGCGGGGATATCAAACTGAACTTTGATGAATATATATATGAAAGCATTCAAAGATTCTCATTCACAAACATCAATGAATATGAAAAGAATTTAATAAAGACTGACTTTCAAATTGAAACTGAATATTTAAAAACTGCAATTTTTAATGAAGTATTTAAGGCACTGTCAAATAAAGTCGGGGATGCAGTCCTCGTGAATAATTTTAAACCTTTATTAATATTGTTTGCTGAGGCCTGGGGGCTGATTCAAGTCAGGCGCCCCCGGAACCCTCTTCAAGTTCAATCAAACATCCTATATTAATAGGCTAGTTCAAACTTTCAAAAAATTATGCATGTTCTTGGAAAATTATACCTCACAGAGAATCCACGTTGCAGTATACCTGGGAATCCTCCTATACTGCATATTAAAAACCAATGTCAAAAAGTTGGAGGATGTACCTATTCACATGGATATTTGCTGCATAGCCCTTGACCGTCAGAAGACACCATGGGGATACAGGACAGTCAAGCACGTCCTCTATGATTCATTTGCATTGGCAACGCTATACGGGTACTACATGCCCCCCCCAAAAAACTACTAGTCAATTCACTCACCCGCCTGCCTTTTATCAAACAATCAACAACCACTGGGGTACAGGGCGCCACCCCTCTAGCAATTACATCCAGGGTTGTTCACCACGTACAGAAGAGTATGTGGATCTAATTAGATGCATTAGCTGAAAACTTAATTTCAGGGTATAATTCCCCAGAATAATTGCATTCCCTTTGCAATCAACATCCCCCAATAAATATTTTCCCCTTGCAAATTAATTTTTTTTACTTTTTATATTTTAATACTAAATTTTTTAATATTGAAATATGTAATATTAAAATTTTTCTATAAAAATTTTAATATTACATATTTAAATATTAAAAAATTTAGTATCTAAAAGTTAATATTAAAATTTTAATAATACATAGTACAATATTAAAATTTTTAATATCAAATATTTTGATATTGAATAAATCACAATTTAATAAAATTGTTATATTTTGATTATTTAAACTTTAATATTTAACTTTTATAATTTATAATTATAATTTTACTTTTAATATTTTAATTTTTATTTTAAATTTTAGTATGTAAATTAT
The DNA here is from genome assembly GCA_014839935.2 of Entomophthora muscae. Classification (NCBI taxonomy): domain Eukaryota; kingdom Fungi; phylum Entomophthoromycota; class Entomophthoromycetes; order Entomophthorales; family Entomophthoraceae; genus Entomophthora; species Entomophthora muscae. The sequence continues at coordinate 257,495 of QTSX02000795.1, read as the reverse complement.
AATATTAATATAACTAAATATGTTACAAGACATTAGTTAAAGTTGCAATCACGTCAAATATTAAAAGTAAGTTAAAAATGTTTTTATTTACTAGCTCGTTGAGTACAGGCTTATTTATCACATAGATAAACATCAAAAATTGAATTTATCTGCATCATGCGCCTGCTCCACTATTGTTCTAAACAAATGATTGTTTAGAACTTGAATTACCTTTCTCTTGTAATGTGATTTGATAAACATATTTTATATACTTGACCCGCGCCCTAAGTACTAATTAGTAAGCAATACATGAAAATCATTGGTTGCCGTGTTGTGTGGTTATAGTGGCACTGAAATAACAAGGATCAGATGATGACATGCAAGGTCCAATTTGTGGCTTAAAAAAGCCAAAGTATCATCAAGGATTCACAATTATTTAAATAAACTAATTTATTTCTATCTTTTTTTAATTTATTTTTTGTTAGTGCAAAAGCCAATAATAATATTCAGTGCATTATAATAAAAATATTTGTCCTCATACCTAGTATAATTAATTTTACTTACCTGTTCTACGTAATCTTATATGTCTATAATACATTCAAAAGTCACATTATTATATATAAATAATAATTTTTGAGTCCTAATAAAACAAAGTAAATAAAAATAAAAAAATAAAACCCAGAGCGCCAATTTATCTGATTGGCTCAGAGGCCAGGGCTTTAGGGAGGAAGGATTCTGAGTGCTCACAGAAAGCCGCCACCACATTGGGTGGCATTGCAAATTGGCTGATCTCAAGAATGTTGAAGAGATTCTCTGTCCTGAGGGAGGCCTTGTTTCACCTTATTCTTGATCCAACCAAACACCTTCTTGATTGTATTCAGAAATGGAGAATAGGGAGGAAGGGAGAGGAGTCTCATTGGGCAGTCTGCAAGGCGGTGGCTGGCAGAATGGCTGTTTTTGTTGATGGGGGAGAACTCAGACACAACCAGATCCACTTTGTGGAGCCCAACATTATCAAGCACAACAACATTGGTTGTACTGCTGTAATTTATCCAAAGGTACTCCTTGACAGCTCAGAGAAAATTGAGAAAGGTTCTGCTTTTATGGGAGCCTTTAATCATCTGATACTGGTCCAACCCGCAAGGACCAAGAAGCGCGGCCATGAAATAGATTTGGGAACAGACAGCTGCACAAAGGGCTACGCTGTCCTTGGACCTCTTCTCAACCCACCCATGCCTAGAGCTGAGTGAGGAGAAAAACAATGATTTGTTGATATAGAAGAACAGGATATTCCCAGTCTCCTTTAGTGCCAGATATGTCTTGGCATAAATGCGTCAATCCTCAATGGTCTTTTCACTGTCCCTATTGTAGGGAGAAACTCCGAGCACCTTTCATGAGAAGCCCAAATCAACCATTGCTTTATAAACAAGGGTTTTAGAAACAGAAAGCCCAAAATCTGTGGCAAGCATTGATTGGAAGGCAAGTGTGTCCAGGTGGCAATACTTGGCTACCCACTGCTTGATTGCATCAATATAAACGGGCTGAAGGAGTTTGGACTGCCGCTTAGCCTTGGTGGATTTGGCAATTTGCCCGGTGTTGCCATACTTGGTGTTGATGTTGGCAATGTATCTGGCTGTGACACCAAATTGGGAACAATATCCCAAACTGCTATTCCCCCGTTCAAGCAGTTGAGGAGAGCTTTACACTCACTATCTGTCAACCAACGCCAGCCCTTGGCAGGTACCACAGCATCCTGGCTACCAGGATCAACACAGGGGATGGGGACCTTTGTGTAAAAGGTGGTATCACGCTTGCTTGCAGTGGCGCTGTCAATGGTTGAATACACAATAGGCGCAGATGATTCCTCAGTTGTGGCCAATGGCTGATAGGAGGTGTCAAAGACACAGGGCAGGAAGTAGCAACTCTTGGGTCAAGAGTGTGGGGCCGGGTGACAACTGGGTATACAGCGAAGGTGTAAGTAACCTCAGTGTTCCCAGTGACCCTGGTGTAAGAGAATTTGGTAGCAGGCCTTGAAAGTGGCTTCTGCCTGGGATTCAAGCTGGTAGTTCTGGCTTGGGATGCAGGAGGTGGTTGGCTGGCAATGACACCTTGGGAGGCCTGTGTATTGGCATGCCTCCCCTTAAGTTGGGTTCTGGGTCTGTTCTTGGACCCTCTGGGACGCCCTTGTGGACAGGCTGCCCTGTGGGCTGATGCAGGAGCGGGTTGAGAATGCAATTGCCAATCCATAAAAATAAAATAAAAAATATATTTTAGATTAAATATGTATTTATTTGGATTTATTGGTTTAGTTGTGGGTAGTTATTTTCTCTTGAGTTAGCCTTGAATAGTAAAAGAATTTCTATATCCGTGATTTGAAGTGAATAATATTGTATACTTTCTGGGTTTGGATGATTTTAAAGTTTAATAACTTTTTATGTCTAATTATGGTTATTGAGATTGAATTTTTAGTTTGATTTTAGTTGTGATGGAGCTTCTTTATTTGGGTTGGTGTTTCCTAGTGTGCTTAGTGTACATTAAATTTGAATTCCAGTTCTCACAATTAATATCTGAGTTTACTAGTGACATTTAAAAGTGATTTGAGATTTGGTTCATGGATTTGACAATCCCACAATTTCAAAAAACATAGTAAACTTAATGAAAATGGTTGATGGTTTTGAACACTTCAAATCTGATTCCAGTTACTTCATTTTGTCAATTGGATTTATGCAGCTTGACTTGATTTTTGCAAAGTGTCTATGAGTTCCCGCATTTTCAAATATTCAAATAAATACTCAAAAAAATCAATTTAATTAAAAAAAGGCCATACTGCAAAAGTGATTCAAAATTTGGACCAAGGATTTGACAATCCCGCATTTTTACGTTCAGGTTCTGAATTTACAGTTAGTGAATAATGCCCTTGCTTGATTCTTGTTTAATTAATAGAAACTATGTCCTGTTTCCAAATCCCAAAGTTACTGCTTTTGCTACAACAGGTTGGAATATAAAACCTTGCTAGTGCCTAGAATGCTTACTAATTATGTTGGTGGTGGCTTGGGTGTATTGGCTTTGTTATTATGTACAACTTTCTGCTGGGTCTTTTACTGCACTGAATTCATATTCTTGGTTGAGTTCCTTGCCATGAAGGTTATATGCGCCATCACTGGTTTGATGAAGAGAGCTTGCTTGCTTGAAATCAATATGGAATACTGGATGTAATGCATAGACCCTATTCTTGTAAAGCAGGTCTCTTTCAGAACCAATCTATCATGAACTGAACAACTTTTTTGTATCTCAACAGATTAGAAAACTACTTTACTGGGGGTTTCTGAGAATTTCTATTTGGAGAATTCATTAAACCTATCCATATAAATACTAAAGCTATCTTATCAATTTTAACATGCATAAGCTCTTCATCTGGATGATTGCCCAAGGTGACTGTTGTGAAATTATAGCCATTCTGCTCAATCCTAAGTTTAACTTTTAAAATTTCACCAAGTGGTATTTTTTCTCTGTCTTTGGCTTATTTTTAATGGCTTGGAGATATGGGTACTTATTTCACACTGTCTGATTTTGGGTGCTACTATCATGCCATTTTTGTCACCTTATGGTACAACTGATGGTACAATATATGATATCAGGTTAAAGTGAGGATTTTACACCTCTGCCTTGAAAATGCTAGGGTGATTATCATCCTTTTCCCACCCAATACCCCCAGTTTCACCCCTAAGCAGAAATCTTTGAGAGCACCCAGCCATCCTGAGAAGAAGATATTGTATACCTGTTTACTTGTATCCTGGAAAACTTTTTGAGTTTACCTCATCTAGCAAATCCAAGTAGATGGTTAATTTCACACCCAGATGCTTCTTTTTTTACTTATGAAAAGGCTTTGAAAGGAAGAACCAGAGCTAAATTAAGCTCAAAAAATATTTAATGTATTTATCTCCCATGATCATGAGAGGGCTTATATATATTATGAATTGTTTTGATAAAAGAGAATGACTGCAGAAAAATACATGCAGCCTTCAAGAAGACTAAGTGCATGAGAGATAATGTAGCAATTTTTGAGCTAATTATTGAGTAAAATGAGCAACAATGAATTGGAAAGCTTGAAAGCATATTTCATGGCAAGAAGAATAAGATTGAACAGAAAAAGTTCAAGTTTATTAAGAACAAGAATAAAGAGACCAACTATACTCCAGAAAGTAGATACAGCAAGTTTTCACCCACACTGGGTGAATAAAAAATTCAATACTCTGATTGATGACCTCCAAGTTGAGCAGGCAATAAGTGCAACTTGCTACCAGGAGCTTTTAGATAGACTTCAAAGTGTATCCAGGGGTACCAAGGATATCAACACCTCTAAAGTTGTTATAAGACCCCTGGCTTCCTTACAACTCTTCTAACTAGGCTCATCTTGAAAATGTTGAAAAATTCCTTTAATAATGATAACAGATTCTTGCATTGCTTTTAACTGTGTACCTCTTAATTATTTTATAATGTGAAAATAAACTGATGTGCTATATAAAGTTATCGTATTTATTGTTTTATTCAATAAAATTGTATATATTATAACTATATATTGAAAGTAAAAGGTTGATCTGTTGCAAGGGAGTTTGTTGTTAGAAATAGGCTGTTTGGATCTTCTATAGTTTAGGTTATAGTAAGCTTACTGAGCATCCATTGAAATCATTTGGGGAGACTTAAGGGGTAGTGTTTTGAGCCAAACTTGATTAGTTTCAGGTTGGCTTGGAGGTGCTGGGGTTTGATTCAGCGATTTCAAGTTTCCTGGGTGAACTTTGAATTCAAAGTTCGGAGACGAAACTTACTGGGCGGCAGTATCTTAAGGTGAGCCTTTTGATCAAATGAATGTAGAAAGGGGATATATGTTTAAATAGCAATCCCTGGGAATAGTAGTGGTTTGAAATGGAAATTTATGTTTGTTTAATCGGGATGTCAGGTGAAACATTGGATGGCAATATCGGGTAGAAGGCAAGATGATTGATTTTGGAATTAAAAGGGTTAGTATAATTGTTAAATTAAATGAAGTAAAAGGATCCAAGATAAAGAGCGGCATGTAAAATGTCATATTGGGCATATCAAAGCTGTGGACATGGCTTAATGTGAAGGAGGTCTTTGGCGCGAAATCATTGTCCAATGGGAAGAGGATTTGCATCCCTTAAGCGCAAGACGAGTTGCAAGTGGAAACAAGTTTAGCCATAAAGCTCAGTTGAGACTATGGCTGGGGATAAAGAGGTGGATGCTCCAACACATAAGGAGAAACAGTGGTGACATGCATAGAAATCTGGTATACGACGTTCTCCTATTTTCAATTGGGCCCATCGGTCTCCTCCTCAATGGGCTTCTCCTGAAGTTGATCGCGTCTAAACGGAGCCGCCCTGCAATTGACTGCATCCTGCTAACAATAATAGCCGAGTTGGATCTGCTAACCAGTGTGTATATCATTGTCAGCCAGGTGTGGAAGTGGCTTTCTGGGTATTCCGTTGTGAGGGATGCAAGTGCGTGGTGCTATCTCAGTTCATCGCTGGGTCGCATGGCCAAGCTGGCATCGCTGGACGTGACTGCTTTGCTTTCGCTTGTTCGGTATGTCGCTATTGTGCGAGGAGCAAACATCGTCAACAGGTACTGGCTGGCGGTTGCCATTATGCTGATCGGAGTTATAGCCGCCCTGTTTACTGTCAAGAGCGTCTTCACCATCCCCACAGTTGCAGCTTCAGGACTGTATTGCTTCGCTCTCCACGATTTCGAGAACCCCGTCTTCATTGCCTTTCACGCAATCCTTCCTCTTTTTGCTGTCCCGCCCCTGTTCATCATCCCCACCTGCTATGCTCTGGTAATATCGCATTACCGCCGGATTCTGACTCAGATTACTGACACTCTTCCTCGCCACCTGGTCTACCAATCCAGAGGCCTCCTCGTCATTACAATTGCATACGCGCTTGTCATCATCCCTGAGTACCTCATCATTGTCCTGTGCGTTTACTTCAAAGTAGAAGTATCTCCAGATGTAGACAGCATGGCTAGAATCCTGATCTCTTCCATCACCATAGTTAATCCTCTGTTTGCTCTTTTTCTCCACGAGGACACCCGCAAAGAGCTCTTCTCTCACTGGTCAAAAACCCAAGTATACCCCCAGTAGACATTACATGTCACCACCAATATTCAAGCTATTAAACTTCCTTTAAATTAATCACTTGCCCAATAAACCTAATAAAAACTCAAACTAAGAAATAATATTCAACCATCCAGCAATCACATAGTTATTTTAGGCAAATATATCCCATATTTCTCTCCAAGAGGTCTTTCTCAACAGATCTCAATGAAGCATCAACTATATACTTCCAAGAAGTACATAAAAGAAGAAAACTAAGAAGAAGGGTATTATATAGTATCATGACAAGCTTATAATGTCAATTCACATCATCACTAGTCATGGGCTGTGTCCAAGTAGTGTTCCCTATATGACTCAAAACATTTGATCCCCCTACAGCAAGCAACTGTGGTGAAATCAATTCCCTGTTAGCCAACTATGGTTAAGTGAGAATTTGGTTTTTTGTCTGATCAACTAAAAGAAGTTGTCACTTTTTTAATTAACAGTACTTGATGTACTGAATACTCTTAATATAAAAAATAAAGTTATACCACTATAGTATACTAAAGTGCCTCCAGAGAGTTCAAAGATGTAATAAAAACATACCTTAACTAATAAGAATAAGGAGAAGTAAGCAATTATTCTCATTTTACCATGTAAAAATACTCCTCATTAAAAAATATTTTTTATTAGCATAAAAATTAAGCTCCAATGAAACAAGAGTAAACATAAGCACAATCATATAAAGTTACACAAAATATAAAAAAATATTGATATTCATTTGATATAGTTCATATAAGCACAACTGTGAATATCTTATGTTTTATTAGTAATCTAATAAAAACTAAGACAGTTCATTCACTTTCAGCTATAATTATACATCTCAAACTTACCAGCTATAAGTAAAAACAGTAATATCTAATTAAATTAAAAATGTAAAGCTTAAAACTAAAAAGTAAAAATTAAAAGCAAAAAGTTAAAAGTAAAAAACATAGAATCAAGCAAACAAGCAAGTTTATTCCTCAACCTTCTTCTCCTTCTTAATTTTAGCCTCTTCCAGAAGGGCAGTTGCAATGAGCTCAAGCTGCTGCTTGATTCCAGAGGACTTGTACTTGTGCTTTATGGAGTCCTGAATGGCCTTGGTCAAGAAGGTAGACTTGGCAGAGGGCTTGATGAGGGGAACAGTTGGCCATATCACTAAGCTTAGAGTTGGTTTTTTCTTACTCATGCTGCAGGAGGGAGAAGAACCTTTTAATCTTTGAGTAAAGCCCAATTTTTGACTTGAGAAGCATATGGTAAGCCTCTAGAGCCAAAGTGGTCTTGAGCTTCCTGTTGACGGCTGCTCAGTAAACATTACCACTGGCCTTGGCGCGGGCCTTGCCTCTGAGTGATGACCTTTCCAATCCATTGAGGCTTGAAGTATTCCAGAACAGGCCTGAACTCTGTGTGCTTAACTATGTAGGTATTATTGAGAAGAACCTTGTACCCCTGCACAGTATGCTCTGGCTTTAAAAAAGCCAAGGCACTGAATTTGACAGCACAAATTTTCAAGTGTCCAAGGTATCCCTGCAGCTCAACCTACCAAGATTGGCACAGGCCTGCCTATTTCAAGCAACTGCTTGGAAGAAGTGAAAGTGACACCCCTGCATTTCCTCACTAAACAGCTTCTTGAATGCATTGAACTGGGAAGGCTTAAAGTCCATTATGAATACCTGTGGGCCAAGAGCTCTAAATCTCAATTTTTCTTTGGAATACAGGATGGCTTGATCCTTGTCAGCATCAGAGGGGTTGGCTCAGATGTAAGAAAAACTCTTCTGGGCGTTGTTATTAGAGGAAAAAAGGGCAAGTTTGCGGTAAAAAATGGCAAAAGCACATGTGTATGAGGCCTCAGGCAGGAGAAAAATGCAAGTGGAACCACCCAGATGTCTATCAGGGCATGGATTATCCAGAGCTGGTAAAACATATGGGAGAAAATGGCAAAGATATCATCAACCAGCCAGGTTGACGCCCTTTAAACTTTATCATATTTTGATGAGTTGTGTGGCCAATTATATGGCTTTTAATGGCTGATATATTGTTTTACAAAATAAAAAACTCTTTACTTGGGAGCTGCTTAAGTTCATGTGTGAGCTCTGAGAGGACTTTCAAAGCCTTGAAAAGAAATATTTGCAGTAGTACACTTGTTGCTTATAAAATTGATGGACTTTTGTTGGCACCAACTTTATATTGTCAAGCTTGAAGTGCTTGAGAGCCTTGATGAACAGATCAGAGACATAGAGGTGAGCAGAGGCAAAAATAACTTGCAAAAGATATCACTTGAGCATCCTTGTGATAAGATGATTGGAGGGCTCACAGGTGTGCTTTCTCTTCTCAAAAGTTATCCTTTCCCAGCCTTCAGTGTTCAGGTAGGCGCCACAAGACGTCTCTTTACAGACAAAGTGCTTGCTTTGGATTGGCGCTTCTGGATATTATATCACTTTTTAATTATAAGCAATAAATCTGGGGCCACCTTTTACCAACATAACAGGAAAGTAATGAGGGAAGTACTTAGGGACTTTAAACTCCCTACCCACATTGAAGATGTTGTGGATAGCAAGTGAATCTCAAGCCACAACCCCAGCGGCTTTGAACTTCTCAATTAATTCTCAGGCATCTTCTGATAATCAGGAGAGGAAGAGGGAAAAGAGCCACTGGAAGAATTAGGTGAGGAATTTATTGAGGCCTGCTTAGAAGCCTTCTTCCTCTTATTACTAGAAGAATAGGCTCTTTGACAACCTTTTCTTCCTAGCACAGAGTTGTTTGGTAGGCTCTGAGTCAGCCTTGTAATATCAGTAAAAGTAATCAGTAAGATCATCATTGTCTTAGTTGGAAAATAATTATGGGGGTTGAAGATAGGGGAGGGGGAGTCTTGGCATTGGCAGGCTTCTTGGTATGCTTGATGGTGGTGGCAGAGACCTTGGAGCCTTTGGAGGCTTGACACTTGGGCTACTTTTTAGGCTTGTTAGATATTGACTAAAAAATGTTATTATTGTAAGTAAAACAATATGAAAGATATAAAAACACAAAGAGGTAAAGCAAAGCAAAATATAAGTAAAATATACATGTGATGTCTTATTTAGCAAGAAAAGAACATAAAAAAGTAAAGAAAAGCAAAATAGAAACAAAAAGTATAGATTTAAAGGATAAAAACAGAAAATATGTGATATTTGATGAAGCCTCAAAGATTTTAGGTTCAGCATAACATCTTAGGGGTAGGACAGCCATCTCAAAAACGCCACCTTGAAATATGCTATCTCAATTTTATAGTAAAAACACTATTTCAATTTACAGAATTGCAACTAAGAAAAACAGGGTTTCAAATTTTAATTTTTTAACTCCAAAAAAACCAAAAAAATCCTAAAAAACTAGATTTAAAAAACATTTCTAGGCTTAAAAAGGCCTCAGAAATCCAAATCTGCAATAAAAATGGGGTCAATTAGTAAAAACAAGGTTGTGTAAAGCCCAAAAGTTAAAATATACCCAAAAACAATCATTTTAATCTATATTAACCACAAATCATACTTTAAAAAACATATAATTGTACCAAATACCAAAAAAGTCAAAGAATGGTAAAATCAAAGGAAATAAGAGAGAAGATAAAGAATACTTTATTTGAAAATGACTCAAACATTGGTAGAAAGAGAAACTGAGATAGCTTGGAGATTCTCAAGCTTTGTATCCTTAGGATAATATGCAAGAACCACTTTGCTGATCTCTTTGTACTTTTTAGCCACTTTAGTCTGCTTGGGAGGGCCGCCCTTGGTCTTCCTGCCAGTATTAAAAAGGCGGACAAAGATGGCTTGTTGGGTCTTGAGATGCACCATGGTTTTGTTGAACTTAGGCTTCTGGACCCAGAGTCTTATAGAAAACTGGCTATGCCACCCTTCAAGAGAAGAGATGATCTTAATCAACCTGTCTTTGACCTGCTTATAGCAGTTCCAGGTGATTGATTTACCGTCTTTTCTGATGTGGTGTGCTCCTTGGAAAACTCCAACCCATTAAATCTCAAAATACTCAATGAAAGAAGTAAAGGCTGCCTGGTTGAAAAGGATATATGGGTGATGGAGGAGGGCATCATAAAAGGCATTGGTCTCCTCCTTTCTTACTAAGGCAAGGGCAGCAAAAAAGTTGAAAACGTCCTTGACCTCTTTTGAGCCTCCCACATTGACAAGCTCATGAAGATCTGAGCATTTTTGAAGGCAGCAGCAGAGTGCCTGCCAAAAGTGAAAGTAGCATCCCTGGGGGGAGCTCTTGAAGACTCTAATGAAAATTATTTTCCTGAGCCTGTTCAAAATCCACTACCAGATATTCATGGTAGGAAAGGCTTTCTGCCTGCTTCTTGGTTGGGGTGGCTTCCTCTTCTTGATAATGGGCCTTCTTATTGCGCCCTCTAGTCTCCTTTGGCTCTTCTTCAATGGTTGGGAGGATCTCATCCAATTTGGCCTTCTAAATTGAAAGAGCACAGACATATTTTTTATGCTTCTTATTTGAGAGAAAAAAGAAGACCAGGGGAAGAACTAGATTTCCCACCTTCCTGTGAATGTTCCAAAGCTGTCTAAATAGCTTTGGGCAGGTGAAAAAAAGTACCATCTGCAAGCCAGGTCTTGCATTTGAGAAGGTTGCAAAGATCCTGGAAAGTAGCAAAACAGATAATGCACTCATATGCATTTTGGCTATCATCATGGAAGAGGAATCTCTCTTCATGCTGTGAAAGCTTCTGCTCCTCAGTTATAATCAACTAATCAATTGATGTAGCACTGACACCTTCAGTGCTCAGAGCATACTTCTAATTAGTGAGGTATCTCTGTAATTTAGTGGTGCCACCAACAGCGGCAAATTGGGAGTTGTTCAAATTGAGGGGTGCATCATTAACTACCTCAGTGAAGGTTTAGTCCCTGGTAGTTGGGATGACCTGGAAAAGAAACCAGCAGATCAGTTGGTACAAGGGGTCAAAAGGCTTGGCACAGTCATGGCTAATAGTCAGGGCTTTAAATCTGGTGAATTCATAGGTGGTGAGCCTAGCAGGGCACCCTATTTTATCATATTTGTAGTGATGTTGATAAATTGGCTTTTCTTGTTGTTACAGCTGAAACTATATCCTTTGTATACAAAGATAGCACCCCCTTTCTTGGTTATTATAAGTAGCTGGCAGGGTATGTGGTGGGCAAAGCAAAAGTGCCATTTTGATTACATATATTATGGACTGTATTAAGACCCCATAGCTCAATTTTCTCATCCAAAGGAGCACCAAGCTCAGGCTCCTGCTCCTCTTCCTCTTCAGGATCTGAGGTGGGATCAGAGAGGCAGTCAAAGTTAAACAACTTCTCTTGTGGATCAGAAGGTGAGTAAACAAAAGGAGAGTGGGGAGGGGTTGGGCTTGTTTCCTCAGGCTCTGGTGATGGAGTTGGGGTCTTGGGAGGAGCTTTGGCCTTAGAAGGCTGCTTCTTTGGGGTAGTCTTGGCCTTGTGAGAAGTGATCTTGAACTTTGAGGCCTTGGGCGCAGCTTTAGTGGTAGGCTTGGGAGGCATCTAAAAGTCAATTAGTATCAAAATATGAGCAATTTGGGAGTTGTTTTTAAAGAGAAAAATGAAAATTTTTAAATAAAAAAGTAGTAACTTTTTTACATAGCATTTTAAAAAAAGTATTAAAATATATAATATCGGAATTTCAGTGTTTTTAATTTGTAAAAAATATTTTTTATTAGTAACACAAGTATGCAAAACTTTGAGTTTTAATGAAAACTTGCAGTTAAAATGGAGTTTTCAAAGTGACATAATCAAGGTGCTGTAGCTCAAAAACATAGTGTTTTTGACCATTTTTTATATTAAATTAACAAATTTCTGGTGGAGCTACCTTAACCAGGCCAAAGAGTAAAACTTGAATATTTCAAAAAATAGCTTATACAACTGGGGATAAAAATTACCCAATTGTTTAGAGGAGATCAAAATATATATATTTGCAAATTTCATATGTGTTCTTACATTTTTATTAATATAGTTTTTAACGTCAATTTTTACTTTTGAAAAGTGGAAATCAAGAACTGTGGTGGGGGAATCAATATAGTGTAGCCTGGCGTCTTATGTAATTTCCCCTTATTTTCCCCAATCCATTGTGCACATCAAATCAATTGGGTGATATGAAACCCAGTGAAATTTGAAGTGACATAAATTGAAATGGCGTAATCACCCCCTTCCATATTAAAATAACTATTAAAATATTTTATTAAGGAAACCCTTATCAACATATCCATGTATGATAACGTTATAAATTGCATAAAGAAAAACTTGTTTTTTTACCCAGCAATGATAATCACTAGTAGGAATATCATAGTGGCATCTATTTAGGTTGTTCTTAGTATAAGTGTCTTGGATTAATACTATAGGAACATCTTCTGGCACTATATAGCAGGCTTTGTTTTAGTTCGGGTATAAGCTTATTTTAGTTAAAGATAAATAGTGTGATTCAAAATGAGGTAAAGTTGAGATGGCATAAACACGCCCCACACCAAGTGATTTCATATGTAAATAAAGTTAGCAAAATAAGATTTAATTAATCTGACTTGAAGTGACAGAATTGAGATGGCGTAAATTTGAGATGCCACATTAATAAAGTATATGTAAATTTTAACTATTTTATTGTTTTTTTTTAATTTTTTGCGATTCAAAATCACTAACGCAAAAAACGCCATCTCAAATTAAATTTGAGATGGCGTAAATTGAAGTGGCGTTTTTGAGATGGTGTGTCCTACCTGAAAGATTAAAAATAAATTTTCAATCTAAACTTAAGTTTGGACTCAAAATTTAAGTTTGATATGAAGCCTGCCCTTTGGGAAAGGGCACAACACATGTCACTTTATTGCAAGGATGGTGATGGGTAACTTCCTGGCAGCCCAGGGTATACATATACCCATCTGCCATGGAGAAACTTTTAAAAATTCCTTTGGGCCTGATGCTACTTTCTACCAGGTCTTTACAGCCCTTGGTGGCATTAATTGGAGGAGTTATTTCATTGGCTGGTTCAAACTGAGAAAACTTTAATTTCCCTTTTAGGCTATGGGATTTGTCATCTTTGGGTGGTCTGAATTCCACAAGAAGTTTCTTTGCTTCCCCTGCCGCAGTAGCCCAAGTTATTCTGGGATCTTTGGCTTGGCCTACACTCTCATTGGTTGGGTTAACAGGAACCTTTGACGTGGGGAGCCTCAATGCAGGTAATTTTAGTTCATCAAGCCTTAGGAGATTCCCCAAAGTCAAGTCCCGCTCTGGTTTGAGCCCAAAAATCTGCAGGTGGCTGGTCCTGCGGGCTGCAGGGTATTGGGGTTCAAATCCTGTAGTTGAGGTTTTCCTATGAGCATAGTCAACAGGAGTTTGTCATTTGTGACATCATCCCCTTCTCTCCCATTGCCATCCTCCTTACTTGCCTTCCTGTACAAGTATTGCTGTATGGCTCTTTATGTGTTAGGCAGGTTAGAGACAGGTTCCTGGGTGCTCTCTTTGGGGGGGGGGTAACCTACCCGTTTGACATAGTACTGTGGAGTCTTGTAGTGGAGGCAGTGTCCATGGATGTACTTGACCTTGTATTCATTTGTGCGTACCTCCTGAATGGGCGGGGGGTTGGTCTTGATCTTCTAGTAGGAAAGAGAAGTTCCTTCTTTCTTGGATAGAAATGATTGGTGAAAGACATTGTGGATTTTCCACGTAGGCAGTAATTCTAGTTTGTACGCCACTTCTCCTATTTGCTTTACAATATTGTAAGGGCCGCAGAAGCGGTGAGCTAGCTTCCTACTGGGTACATGTAAGGGGATGTTCTGTGAGTTGAGGTAAACTTTGTCACTTATCTATAGAGGTTTCCCAGGGGTCCTTTTCTTGTTGGCAAACACCTAGTAGGTCTTGACAGCGCAGGTTAGGTTCCTAAGGCAAGTTTATTAGGTGGCATGTATTTATTAAATCCAGGTCTGCCCTGCAGTATTGTGTTCCTTTCTACCAATAGTGGGGTCCCAGGAGGGATCAGACCTGTAGTTGGCCCTGAAGGGAGACATACATGTGGATATGTGGTCTTTGGTGTTATAGGCTTATTGTGCCATGGGTAGCATCTCTGCCCAGTTGTCTTGGTATGCTTGGCGTAGCATTGGAGATATTGTTCCAGGATTTGGTTGACCCGTTTGGTTTGTCTGTCTGTCTGTCTGTCTGTGGGTGGTAGGAGGTCAACACACAGCATTTTGTTCCAAGGTCCCTCATTACTTGGGTACAGTAGCAGGAGGTGAACTGGGGTCCTTGGTTGGTTATGATTTCTTTCATTATGCCATGTTGCGTCAAGATGCAGTTGTGAAAATGTCTGGTAGTCTCAGCTGCCGTGCAGTGGGTAGTAGTTGGGAGGAAATAAGCCATTTTGGTGAAACAGTTGACTATGGCTAGGATTGCGTCAAAGGATTTTGAAGGGAGGAGTTCCACTATGTAATCCATTGATACTGACTTCCAGGGTTCATCAGGAATGTCCAAAGGTCTTAGTAATTCTTCTGGCTTCAAGCAATGTGTCTTAGTTCTTCCTCAGGTTTCACAATCATTGATGTAGGCTGCTACTTCCTTGTCCATGCCCAGCCATGCATTGTTCTGATTGATACTTAGGAGGGATTTGTGCCTACTGGGGTGGCCGGCCATCTCTGAATTGTGGTGGTCAATTAATATATTGGTTTGGGTTGGACCTTTGGGTGTATAGATTCTGTTGTGGAGCAGCAAGGTGGCGTCCTTCAGGGAGTAGCCTTTCTTTGAGTGATGGCAATCTGAGTCCTCTGCCAGTGATTTGACTAGTTTGGTTGAATAAGTATCTTGGTTCTGAGATTCTATCATGTTGGGTTTGCTGGCAGCAATCTTCAAGTAAATCAGTTGTATTCCTAGGCTGGCAGGGTCTAGTAGTGTATGGGTGTTGCAGTCCTTGATTTCTGTAGAGAAGGGAATTAGGTCAGCTCTCCTGCTCAAGGCATCTGGTACCAAATTCACCTTTCCTGGCTTGTAGTCTATGGTCAATGTGTAGTTGGCCAGTTCTAAGGCCCATATTGCTTGTTGTTGGTTAAGCTGGAGTGGTTTGAAGAAGTAAACTAAGTTCTTGTGGTCTGTCAGAACCTTTACTAGATGTTCAGCACCACATAGATATCTGTGCCAATGCTTCAATGTCTTCATTATAGCTAGCATCTCCTTGTCATATATTGGGTATTTCCCTTCAGCTGGCAGCATATTCTTGGAGTAATATGCTACAGGATGTAGAATACTATCCCCTCCTTCCTGAAGAAGGACCCCACCCACCACAAAGTCGGACACATTCATCTTGAGCACAAAAGGTTTAGACGGGTCAGGCATGGAAAGGACAGGGGCAGACGTGAAAGCCTTTTTCAGGGTCTCAAACGCAGAGGTGCATTCATCAGTCCAAAAAAACTGGACCTTGTCCAAGCAGAGCCTGGTCAGTGGCAGTGTTATAGAGGAAATTATTTTTATGAAGTCTTGGCAATGGTTTGCTAACCCCAGGAAGATTCTGACATCCTTTCGGCATATATGGGTAGACCAGGAGGTTACGGCGTCCACCTTGCCCTGAGCCATTGCAAACCCTCCAGTCTTTACAGCATCAGACTAGGAATTCCACCTTGGGTTGGAAGAATTCACATTTATTAAGCTTTGGCATAGGTTAGCTTGGGAGATTTTGCTTAGGATTAGGTCCAAGTGATGTAGGTGCTCTTTGTGGGTCTTATTATAGATGAGGATTTTGTCAAGGTAGGTCATGCAGAACTGGTCAAGGTATTTGTCCAGGACTTTATTGATCATGCGCTGGAAGGTGCTAGGGGCATTGTATAGTTCAAACAGCATCACCAGGTATTTGTAGAGTCCATACCTGGTCTTGAATGTTGTTTTTTACTTGTTGCCTTCCTTGATTTGGATTTGATTGAAAGCTTCTCAGAGATCAATCTTGGAATACACCTGAGCGCCTGTCAAAACATCACATAAGTCATTGACATTAGGAATAGGGTAGCGGTTCTTTATATTTATATTGTTCAGCTTCTGGTAGTTAATGCACAGGAGCATGCCACCATCCTTCTTGCCCACAAACAGCATTGGCGACAAACAAGGGCTCCTGGACACACAGATAAAGCCTTTCTTGGACATGTCCTTGATGTACAATTTCAGTGCCAACTGCTCATTGAGATTGCAGCTATAGATGGGGCCATGTTGGGGTTCAGCGCCTGGTAAGAGGTCAATAGTGTGGTCATTATTTGTGTGTTTGGGGAGACAGGTTTCTGCTTTCTTGCTGAAGATGTGGTTCCACTTCTCTAATAGAGAAGGTAGGGCCCCCACGCTGGGTTCCATTTTCAGGGTCAGGAGCGTGCTGGGGTTTCCTTTGATTGGACCCAGCTGGAACAGTGCTACGTCACAAGAGTTGTCCACCTTCAAGGCAACTGTTTGTTTATAGAAGTTCAGGATGGCACAGTGCCTTTGGGATCAGGAGTCTCCCAGGATCAAGGCGTGGGGAAGTCTGTTCAAGATGATGAGGAGCGCTGGGTAGATGTCTCACCAATTTTCAACAGTAACTTGGTTTCACACCTGAACCCAAGGTCATGGGAGCTATTCCCCATGATTACCTTGACACCCTCAGTTGTAGCCTTTAGTCCTAGGTCCTTTACAAGGGTGGTGTCAACAAATCTTTCTTCAGCCCCCGTATCAATAAATGCCTTGACAATCTGGGATGTTGTGAGTGTTTTCACTTTGACTTGGATAAATTTGTAAGAAATGGGTGGAGGTGTTTATTTGTTCTAGGGAAACCGTAGAACTACTCTTTATTGGGAAAGCCTTAGTGAGATGGCTGGGTTTGTGGCAGTAGAAACACAACCCTTCATGGTAGTGATGTTGTAGTTCCTCAGGGGACATTCCTGGTCTGTTGGGTGTCTTGGCGCGGTTTGTGTGCTGAGTGGAGGGGAGCGCCTTCTTGGTTAAGGCTCAATCCTCTACACAAGAGGAGTAATTTATCTAGGCAAAGCGTGGGGGGATGGTGCTTGATGAGTTCTTTCACGTCAGGGCAGGATCCTTGATAGTACAGGATGGCCAATAACTTGTCCTCAAGTTGGGTTTTAGATTCCAGTTTAAGGAATTTGTTTGTGTAGGCTTGTAGGGTGCAGGATCCTTGTCTAATGTCTAGTAAGCTGATGAGGGCGTAGTGGCATGTGTCTCAATTGTTGCAAGTGGCTATCAGACACTTTCAAATTGGGAATAGTCTAGGCAGAACTCAACGTCTTTGGCGGTGGCCTTCCCAAACCAGTCTAAGTTGTTGCCAGAGAGAATGAAAGCCACCCCAAGGACTTTCTCAGTGTTATTGGAGTGTGAGTTTGTGTTGGCCTGAAAATGGAGACAGAGGAGTGGCATAGCTCTTCAGGCTTCTTCCAAGGTGAGCTTCTCCATCTGCGGCATGTCCAACTTGGTTGTGGACTGGTTGACTATAACATTATGGGCTTGCAAATTTGGGGTCTTGATCTTCTTGATACCAAGCAAGGCGTCCTTTGGTTCTGTACTGTATTGGTGTCAAATTGCTGATGCAATTTAGGTTGGTAAATAGCTTGTAGGCATAGTAAGCTGAAATCAATGAAAATAGCATACAAGATGCCCCAAGAGTTATCAATATCTTGGGGCCCAGGTTACTGTAGTTAAAGTAGATTACCATAATTTCAGGGATCCAGACTGTGGGGGGTTCCTGGGAAATTGCAAGCAGACAGCCCTTGGGTCCTGCAGGTAGGGCCCAACATAAGATTGGTGCTAACTTTACAATATAAAAAACAATTTTCCCAGGAGGGCCCAGGGTCTGCTATTGGGTACCATTGGATCAATTAGGCTGGTAAGAGTGGTATACATCATCCCAAATATCTGAGTGGAGGTGGATTCATTGGCTGCAACAGATTCCTGTGGGCAGTTGGGCCGCAGGGTGAGAGGTGGTGTCATTGGAACTAAATAGGTGGGCAAGTAATTGTACTTGTTGCGGAATAGCAGAGGAGGTATGGTGATTTTGGTCCCTTCTATGTAAACAGTCTCTGTCTCTCTAGTTCTAGCCTCTGGGTTGTAGATTAAGATTTCCTCTAGCGTGAACTCCAAATATGCTGGGTTTGTTGGATATTCTGTGAAATGTAACAGGCCAAAGGGAGCTCCTAGTGGACAATATAGTTTGGATGGTAGGACCGCAGTTTCTTGGGGTGGATAAGTGAGAGGCACAGAACCACAAGAGTTGGATTGCAAATGTAATAGAACTAAAATGAAGTATGGGATAATTTGGTTTAACCAAAAGGTTCTTGTCACTTTATTGCAAGAATGATGATGGGTAACTTCCTGACGGCCCAGGGTATAAGTATACCCATCTGTCATGGAGAAACTTTTACAAATTCCTTTGGTCCTGGTGCTACCGTCTACCAGGTCTTTATAGCCCTTGGCAGAATCCATTGCAGGAGTTATTTCATTGGCTGGTTCAAACTGAGAAAACTTGAATTTCCCTTTCAGGCTGTGGGATTTGTCATCTTTGGGTGGCCTGCATTCCACAAGAAGTTTCTTTTCTTCCTCTGCTGCAGTAGCCCAAGTTATTCTGGGATCTTTGGCTTGGCCTGCACTCTCATTGTGGCAGATCCAGGTCCAACTAGTCCATCCTGCCATTATCCTGCCCTTGAATCTTATTCCAATTACCTTCCTTTGACAAAGCTTTGAAGAGCTTTGTCTCCAGAGAGGCAATTTTATGGGACAACACTTTGTTATCATCCTGCTAACGGGTCATGATCTCAACGCTCTTTTCCTCCCTTGCCCTTTAAAGCCTCAATTTCACAATTTGCCTTTGCTTTCACTTGCCGTAAGATTTTGTCCCATCCTACTAACAGGTTCCAGGAATCCCATACATAGATTTGGTTTCCTTGGGCAGGAGTACCTTCTTTTGCAAAGTAATTGGAATATAACTCTTCAAACGCAGCCTTTACTTCCATCAATGACTCCTCAGGAACAGTCTTGGCAACCTCCAAGCTTGCCAAAGCTTCCTCCAACAAACTTATAGGGACCTCTTTCCTGGCAGCAGCAATTTCCACACAAAGTACTCCAATTTTGCCCCTTTCAAAATTTAACAAAGCAGACATAATAATTGAAAAGGTAGTTGAGGAGAAAGCGTCAAAATCAACAATATATCTTTATTAAAGTGTAGCTGTTTTTGCTTATTTACCATTCAGGGCATATTCAGCTGAAAATCCCTCCAGTTCCTGAATCAACCTATGATTCATCTCACGTGATCTATGACATTTGAGTCCTCCAAACCTAGATCTTTACCTAAAAGATCTCCAATATTTCTCAACCTATGAGGATCAACCTATAATGGAAAGAAATCACCTGACTTCATCCATCCCAATGTACCAATTCAGCATGGAGCTTCCTCAGTTCCCAGCATCAAAACCCTGTGGATTAAACATCCCAAAACTCAGCTATTGGTGTTCCAACTGGGAACCAGCTGATCTACCCTGAATTCCTAGGCATCCTTGCCTTCATTTAGTTATCTTTGCATTTAATGGTTTTTTGCCTTAAAACCCATTAAAACGCTTCAAAACTTGAATCAGGCACCTCGGCATTTTACAAATCACTTAGGTAGCGCAGAAGCATCTCTAGCCTAATGAATTTGCAAGCACAGCGCTTCCAACCCATAATTTGGGGGGTTCCTTATGGTTAACCTTAACCAAACTTCTTGACACAGTCAAGGCAATTAAACAATAGAATTAAATCCTCATTAATTAAATTCCTGTGTATTTATTAATTAATCTTCCTGATTAATTACACTGTTTTTGAGACATCCTGTCTCCAAGATTGACTTGGCCAATCTTGCCTTCTGTTCTTTTATTGCACCTAGATATCCAGTTTCCAGGAATCTTTACCTTAAGACTTCCTATCCAATCTATCTACATGCAATAATCAGAAAAACAGAGATGACTTTATATTTTGGAGTATTTATTTGGCTAAATACTCAATAGTGACTGTAGTACAGTCACACTCATTGGTTGGGTTAACAGGAACCTTTGAAGTGGGGAGCCTCAATGCAGGTAATTTTAGTTCATCAAGCCTTAGGAGATCCCTCAAAGTCAAGTCCTGCTCTGGTTTGAGCCTAAAAATCTGTGGGCGGCCCGCAGGGTATCAGGGTTTAGATCCTGTAGTTGAGGTTTTCCTATGAGCATAGTCAACAGGAATTTGTCATTTGTGATAACGCCATTGTGTTGAAGGTAAACAAGAACATCACTTACCTATTCCAAGGGTTGGGAAAACAGAAGTAATGCAAGGTTCTACACTACAACTGGCTGTGACCCTACAAAGTCTGTCAGAAACAGTGTAAGTCTGTTCTCCTGCAACCAAGCAACAGCTGGTGCAGCACAGTGCCTGAGCTCCTGACAACCTACCAGAAGACCTCTCACCAGAGGAGGCCAACTCTCAGCCAGAGGGGTGTAAAAACAACTGGATTGACCCCCCAGAAAGGTTTCAATTAAGAAGGTTTGTGACCCACAATACAGCTTCCAAGTGAACCTTAGCCAAATGAGGAAGTCTACTCAAATGTCCAGAAACAGCAACATGAGCAGATGATGATTTCATATGATGGATGTCACAATTTAGTGCTTGGCTCATTACCAGAATCAAGCCACTCCCTAACCATCCAACCAAGTGATCACCATAATAATGCTCCTGATATCCATGATGCACCCTAACTATATAAGTCATATTTCAAAATAAATGTATATATCTGCCTTCTAATCATTTCCCCGTGTAACTCTGCTAAAACATCAAAGCTACAACACTTGTTCAATTTTTTTATCATATGCTACTTTTTTTGCTGTCTCAGTTTCATAATTTTGTATTTAATTTTTAATTTTGTTGTGTGATTCACTGATTTTGTAATCTGGGCCTGGATAAATGATATTTTTCTTTAGTATAATTGACCTTCAAGTGGATTAGCTGGCTTTTGTTTTGGACTGAACTGATTTTGGTTTGATCTGAAACATTTTTTGTATATCTCAACAGGTTTTGAAACTACTTTATAACAAAGTACTGTAATTGAGCTTGTGTTATATTCAAAGGCATATAGTCAATTTGCTCCATCTAAATTCACTCTAAGAACACATATAAAACTAAAAACAACATATCTCTGTGAATATTAAGCCAATATATATGTTGTTGTAACTGTGTGTTTTAGAAGAGTTACAAGGAAAAATATTTGGAAACTAGATAAGATCTTTATTGAGAGATACAGTAGTTTTAGAATCTATGGCAACAACCAAAAATACCTCAGATTTAAACAAAATGATTTCAGATTTGAATGAGATCCAAGTTGCGCAAGATTCAGGATTCAAATAATTTAAATATTTTCAGTTAATAAATGAACTGTCAAACCAAAAACAAAATTTCACTAGCCCATTATACAAAATTATATCAAACATCAAGCAGTGTAGTTCAAACCACAAACAAAATGAACTGATGCAACAAGTGAGATGAATGGATGTTGTTCCAGAGTATATTATAATCTAATCAGAATTCATATGAGGCACCAACAGAAGAACTAAAATAAAACAAAATTTGGGCAATCCTGAAGCAAGATTCAACAAGCACAAAACAGAATGAAGTCACACAAGATGTGTATTATGAGCAGCCAATAAAAAATACCAGTTTTACAGTCAATCAACAGCTATCCAATTCAGGGACAGAGTATTTTATTCATTTTTATGGATACTGATTTGTATGAAATGGTTTTGAGAACCTTCCAATTGTGGACTTGAGATTACAATAAAAATAAATCATTGAATTTTAAAATTTCTACTTTTAGTGATTTTATCCTAGGTTTTAGTTCAATATGGTTTTCAACAGCAACATTTTCAAAAGCACCAGCAGCCAAGCCAGCAGCAGCCAAGAAAGCTCTTAATGGAGGTGAGGCTCAGGGCGTGGAGGCACCCATTTATACCCAAGCCTTTGAGGCAGGTAACAAGGAAGCTGACCTATACCTGACCCCCAATACTTATGGCTTTGACTTGTTCAGTAGTCACATAGTGTCTAGCTCTGCCCCTGCTCCCGTAACCACCCCCGCACAAGCTATCTGCCAACCAACCAATTAGGATGGCAACCTCAATCCAGAACAAATTGCTGCCACCACCCAACCTGCCTCCTACAGCCAATCAGTTTTCAGCTCCTGCAGCCCAGCGCCCCAAGCAACAAATCATCACTGCCCAAATTCTCCAGGAAATTGTGATACTGAATCTACAGGGTCTGTCCTGGGATCAGATTGCTGACCAATTGAAATTTAGCCAAGCCATCATAATGCAGGAGTTCAACAACCTAATGAACAAAGGGAATCTGATTAAGACAGCCAAGAAGCCCAAGAAGGCCCTCAAGTCCCAAATCACAGAAGCCTACCCAATCATGCTTGACCTCCTCCAGTGGGACCCCAAGCTTCCCTTGACCCAGGTACAGAAGCAACTTGCGCATCATGGCATTTGGGTTTCTGAGTGCATGGTGCAGCTCTGGATGCATGGAAAGGTGGCTTTGATATGGATTCTTACCAATGTTACCAACAACCAATAGGATGGTGCTGAAGATTCCCCATATGATCCTGCCATCAGATCCACCTTGGTCTTATGCCTGACAAGTTTTTCAGATGATGTCATGTTTGTCTTCTATTATAAGCTATCAATAGCTTTTGACAATTTTGGCACCCAAGGAAGAGCTGCCACCCAAAAAGGGAGGAAGAAGGTCAAGAAGGGACCGTTCATTGGTGTGTTTCTGGCTGTTTCAGCCAAAGGTTTTGTCTACTATTGGACAAACCCAGATTTCACCAATGGCTACAAGTACAACCACATCCATGGTGGATTACTTGACTCCTGGGATAGCTTGAATTCCAAATTTTGGGGTTTCTTGAGCCACCAGGTGGAGTGTGGCTCCACTGCCCTTGAGGCCATCCAGCAACGTGAGCACCAGGCCTCTGTGTACCCAGCTGGTCACGCTGACATCCATCTGGCTGATGTTGTGTTCTTTAATATTAGAGATAAACTCCGGGAGCGCCGCCCTCAGGCTTTCAAAGACCTATATCTTGGGGTCCTAGACCACAATTCTCTCTTTGGGCACCAAATGGTGGCTGAATTGCTTGCCCAAATGGTTTTCCACGTGAACATGGGCAACCAATAACACAAGGATAAGCGCCTCCCACCCCGTGCCACAGCCACCTACCAGCCAATTGAGGCAATGTCAGACAAGGAATATGATAAGCGGTATATGGCGGCCATCACATGAAATCCTCCTGCCTCCACCCCTGCCACCACTACCCCCATCTTCCAGCCTCACCCACCCAATCCCAGACCCCCAGGCCAGCACCACCTCTTTGTATTCTTTCCTGTGCTATTATGCCTACTAGGCATCACTCTCCCCCACCCCAATAAACCCCCTGTTGCCAAACATTTTCTATTTATTTTATCTTTTTTTGAATTTCAATTGTTCATGCTCTCTTTGTTTTAGTTGGTTTTATTCTTTATGTTCAGCTATTTTTATAACATCATGTATTTACTAAGCCATGTATCTAGATCCAGAACACAGTTATTTTTAGCAACCAAACACTGCCCATTGTGAAAATAAGGACAACAATTTGGTGGTTGTCAAAATTTGAATTAGAAAATTATAGGTTAATTGTGTTTAGATAAAGTTGTTACTGATCCAAATCCACAACCTTAATTGTCAGGATTGTCAATTCATTACCCCAGGAAACCCAGGTCAAAGGGTAGAATTCAAACTCTGAACCTACATTTCTGCAGACCGCAGGGCCCATGGATCAAGGGTCTGCCCGCCCGCGTTTTTTGGGATCAAACCCCTGCAAGCCAAGGCTCCCGCTAAGTCCCAAAGCCAGAATACCTGCACTAGCTCAATCATGGTGATACCAAAAGAGGAGCCTCTCAAATTTCCTAATGGAAGCAGAGATGGCGCCTCTGTGAATTTCATGAGTTTGAAGTCCTCTCAAATAATCAATCAAACCCTACTGCCAAAAATAAACCTGGGCTTTGGGCCCAACCCTGTGACCACAGCAAAGAATCAAGAAAATCAAGTGACCAAATTGGACGTTCTGACCAATGAGAGAACACCCAGCTGAGGCGCCATTTTGCCGCTCCCTCACCTGGGCCCTCTGGCTGCCCGCCCACACTTTTTCCAATATTTTGACAAAGCCCTGATAGAAAATACTAAGTTTGGAGGCAGAATGCTATATATGCCTTTAGATTCTGCGCTCAATCCTTATTGCCATTTTTAAATAAAGGTTATGTTACTTTGGCTCTTACAGAAATTGCCATATTTTGTATTTTCTGTTTATAAATTCAGTTCAAGATCCCCAGCCCTCCTGCCTCACCCCCCACAGTTTTCTGTCCATATGGTGCACCCTTTGGGCCTGTTCACTTCACTGATTATCCCTTGAAGTCCAAATATAAGGACTATACACCAGAGAAAATCCTCAAACTTAACCTGCTAGCCCGCGTTCAATCTGCTATTAGATACAACCGCCAAGGCCTGTGGATATTCTCTACCCAAAACTATCTAGAGGAAAATTCAATTATCTCCCAGCCTACAATATCTATATGGAACCACATGTAACACCCAAACCAATACCAGCCTCTTCACCCGACCTACCAACCAACTATACCAGCAAGCTTTTCAGAATAGTGTACATCACCCTCAATGGGGTGGTAGACACCATTGTTCCGGCTGCTGGCCCGTGGTCTTGGGTGGGTAAGTCTGCT
Source organism: Entomophthora muscae (assembly GCA_014839935.2). Classification (NCBI taxonomy): domain Eukaryota; kingdom Fungi; phylum Entomophthoromycota; class Entomophthoromycetes; order Entomophthorales; family Entomophthoraceae; genus Entomophthora; species Entomophthora muscae. The sequence goes on along the minus strand of QTSX02000795.1, from coordinate 232,575 downwards.
TCTCACCTTCTAAAGTTAGCTCCTCTCTTGTGGTGGGCCCTGCCTGCAAAACCCTGGCCCAAGTTACCCCCAAAAATGGTAGACCAGCCGCCTGAGACTGGATCCCTGACATTAATGATAAGCTTTAAGCAATCAGGAGCCAAGTGATAAAGTGATTGTTGTGACATAAAGGGTCACCCAATAATTCTTTGATGTATGTGCACTAAATAATCTGGTTGACCAGTTGTTTTTCCATTGAACGCCATTGCTGCTATGGCAAGTTGTTGGTGAACTAGTGCCCAATCAGCTGCTGGCTTAGCACTAGTACACCAACAACTTGCCACAGTGGCAATGGCGCTCAATGGAAAATCAACCAGCCAATTCAATTAATTAGTGCACATGCATCAAAGAATTATTGGGTGACCCTTTATGTCACAACAATCACTTTATCACTTGGCTCCTGATTGCTTAAAGTTTATCATTAAGGTTGTGAATTCGGATCAGTAATAGCTTTATCTAAAAAAGTTAGCCTATAAATTTCTAATTCAACTTTAGCTGATCACCAAATCATTGTTAATATTTTCAAAGGGGCTGTACAAAGTGCCAAAAATAATATGGCAATTAAGGGACAATGCTGAAACAAAGCAAACAAAACATATTGAGTTAAGTGTAAAGCATATACACAATGGGTAAGAAAATGGGATATTGGAGTAATGTGAAAACAAACAGGGATAGACAAAGAGGCAATATTAGTAGAATAATACAGATTTTATTGGGGTGAAAGCTATAAAAATAAGGAAATGTTAGTAAAAAATCAATGAGAGAATTGGAGAAGCTTTTGAAGGACCTTGAATCTGCAACTGTATAGATCAAAGAAATTGACTGCAAGGTCAAAGCAAGAGTTAAGTCTGCCGTCCTTGAAGGAGACAAAATAGACAAGGTGTCTGCAAAGGACCTTATGACAAAAATACCAGACACCCCTGAGAAGACAATTAAGCACTTGCTAAATATTCAGAAGATAGTGGTTGAGGGCCTCCAGTTTAAGGAATACAATCTTTCTGCGCTTTCTGTCTGGATGGACAACCCTGAGATGTATGCACATCTCAAGCCAGCAAAGCGCGCCAGGAAAGAGGACACTGAATTGCCAGTGCAATTGCTTGCGCCAAGAATGGCTAAGCCAGCCAAAGCCTCTGGCAAAGAGGATACACATGTAGGTAACATAAAAAATAGAATCAATGAATTTTTTTAAATACTTAACTTTTTTAGAAACCATAGATGGTGAAATCTGTTGTGTTCTGGTTCTTTTTGTCCCTGCCACATTCTATGCCAACTACACCAATCATGTGGCTAGGAAGCTGTTTCTGTCTCCCCCTGTCTTGCAGAAGCTGGAGGACCGCATTACAGGTCCTTCCCACTGTCTAGGGAGGCATTGGATGAGCTTACACATGCTGAGAAACATCTTAGTGGGCAGTTACTGCCTACAAGGATTCCCAACTAGTCCTCCTGGACCCAGTATCCCTCAGTGGAGTTTACTGTGTAAACTCTATTGAGCTTGTTTAAGACGCTCCCATTTAAGAATGTAACGGAGATGGGCCAGGCCCATGTGGCAGCTTTCTTCTGTTACCCCCTGAAGCACACCCTTTCTTACCTATTGGAGAAATTTGGGTGTGAATGTCAAAATTGGCTGTTGCAGATGCAACACCCATAAAGAAAACTAAGATCCTCCTTGCTAACTTTAGGTTGGACTGGAGCGCCAATGAGATGGGGCTTCCTGCAGCCATGGAGCTGATCTTTGCTAATACCAAACACAAAAAGAAAATAAGTAAAGTATACAATAAGCTGTTCAAGTTCACTGAAGCCTTTGCTAGGCAAAGGCTTCACCTTGTTGTTTACCTTGGGTATCTCTTCAGCTTTGGAATGGGCACCAGCATGGAGGACCTATATGGGGTCCTTCATGGGATTGATAAGGCCAGGCTCTACCTGGACAACAAGAAGGTCCCCCCAGGCCAACTCAGTTGACCATGCAATCCAGAATGCCCTGGTCCTGGATGGAATTTACAGTTCTGAAGCCCCACCAGAAAAGCTGCTGCTTCACTCCCACCTCACCATACTCCCTTTTACTAGCTGCCAAGAATATTTTAACTAGGGTGTATCCACTGTATATGGTGTGGCAGTAGAGGTTGTGCGCCACCTCCATTGCCAGGTGGGTACATACCAAAGGACTCACTATAGGTGCACCTAATAAAAAATATCATTCCAATAAATTTAATTATAATTTATATTATTTTTATTATAATAAAATTACATAATTTTATTTTAAAAAACAAGTTTTGTGAAATACATTGTGGAAACAGTTTTCATAAAAGCATAAAATTATAAGTTAAAAAAGTATAATACTAATTTATACATTTTACATTTAATTTTTTTAATCCCATTTTTATATTTATTTGATAAGAGTGATATAAATATATTCATATCAAAACTGCAGGCTCAACCCGCCAACAAGGTTCCAACCAAGCAGGTTTGTGACCTGCAATCCAATTACCTGGTCACTCAAAGCCAGACTAGGAAGTCAACTCAAATTACCAAATCCAACATGAACAGATGATGATCCTTTATGGTGGATACCTTGTTTTGGCGCTTGAATCATTACCAGGATCAAGCCACCCCCTTCTTCCATCCAACCGTGTGATCAACAATCATGTTCCTTTTATCCTTGATTCACCATGACTATATAATCACTATCTCACAATAAAGATTATTATCTAACTTCTAAATATTTTCCCCTTGTAACTCTGCTAAAACAGCACAGTTACAACATTGGTAGCACAGGTAGGTTCTCCATCCTACCTTATCTTGAAAAATTCTGCCTGTTGCCCGTACACGCCGCGGCCAACAAATCCTTGACAGAATTACGTCTGGCCTCCCGCCTGACTGGACTCTGTACACTCCTGGTGCCAAGATACCCAATGGCTTTGTCCTGTACCAAAACACGGTGATTCCACCACCCGCCTTCAATGCCATGTCTGCACAAGGTTTCTTTTAGGCTCCCTCCTTGATGCTGTAACCAACTGACAAAGGCGCCATGCCCGCCTACATAGCCCAAAGGCTACAAAGTGCCGCCTTGGAACCTTTTTCTGGGGCCAATGACAATAACGCTGCTGCATGGATCCAGTCCGCCCAGAGCAAGCTGGCCCAGATGGAATGCCCACAGTGATTTTGGATTGCAGAAATCTCCATTTGTCTGACCCATGACGCTGGCACCTGATGCAACAAGTGGCACAAGGAGCACACCAACAAGAGCTGGGATACCTTCAAGAAAGACTTCCTGGCAAGATTTGTGCTCAAGGATACAGTGCTCATGATAATACGCCAAGTAAAGAACCTAACCCAGACAGGCACCATGAAGGAACTCATCTACACCTACAAGGAACTCTAACTTTGCACACCATCCAACATGGCCTTTGACACCCCAGCTACACACCTCATGTACTACAACACCCTCAAGTCACATGTGATGAGACATGTAAACCTGGACCAGGTGACCAACCTGCAAAGCTTTTACTGTGAAGCAGAGAAAGCGGAGCAAATCTCCAATACACTTCACAAGGCACAAACTGGGAAACAAGAAAGACCCAAGGACTCCCATCCAGGCAGGCGCTCCACTCAACCACCCCCTGGAGGCAACAGGAATAACACCAACCACAAACCAACGGGTTCTAATGGACATGGGAATGGAAACAATGGCCAATTGAACCATACCCATTTCTGTGTCACTGCCATGCAAGGCAACCAAGACAAGGGAAAAGCCCAGGGAGAGCACTAAGCAAGCCAAGCTCTTCCCACGCAACTCCTGACTTGCCCAATGATGAGTACCAACCCAAGGACGTGGACCAATGCCCAATGATTCAGGTGCCCTAGGAGGACCCAGTACTGTACACCATTGCCAGACATCCCAACAAATTAATGTCCTATCCTTTCTGCTTTTGCAGTTACACAGGCTCAGCACTCCTGGATTTGGGCGCAAATTGAACCCTAGTCAAAAGTAGCTTTGTGGACAAGTTCAAGCTGGCCATTAATCCTTTGCAGATTAAAAACGTGGTCCAGGCTGACAAACACCACATTGCTGTGATAAAGGAGACTGCCCCCTTCTCTGTCATGCTTGAGAACCTCTACTCCACCATCCAAGGTCCCATCATCAACTTCCCAAAGTTTGAAATTGTGCTGGGGCTGGATTGGTTACAAAAGAACAATCCTCACGTAGACTGGGCAACCTCAGTGTTGACCATCAAGTGTGAGAGTGCCAACCACCAGATCTACCCTGACTCTGTGGACCAACTCTTACACAACCACGTCTTTGTACGCATCACGGAGACCCTGGACAAAAAGGAAAACCTGAAGGCAATCAACTGGGACTCCTGCCAGTACAAGATCATACATTTCAAAGATCACCAGGATACCTCCACGCCTCATGACTGCAAACTTGTGGCCTGCCATCCAGAAATCTTCAAAGAAGCACTACCTGGGCTGCCCCCTGAGAAGCACATTCAGTATTCCATACAACTCAAGGGGGCTGTACCCAAGGCGCGCCCTATTTACAGGCTGACCCTAAATGAAGACAACACCTTACACACCTACCTCAAGGAGGCATTGGAAAAGGGACTTATCCACCCCTCACTTTCTCCCTTTGGGGCTGCCATATTCTTTGTGGCCAAGAAGGATGGTACCTTACGTCTGTTCATAGACTACCAAGCTTTAAACAAAGTTATCATCAAGAATTTTTATCCACTGCTACTGATTGATAACCTCTTTGATGCCTTAGGAGGAGCCACAGTCTTCTCTAAGATTGATCTGACAGAAGTCTACAACCAGATTTGCATCAAGGAGGAAGACATCCCCAAAACAGCCTTCCACACTAAGTACGGCTCCTACAAGTGTGTGGTGCTCAACTTTGGCATGACAAATGCCCCGTCCACCTTTGTAACCTTCATGAACAAAGTATTTGCGCCCCACATAGGCAAGCACGCCCTAGTGTACCTGGACAACATTATTGTCTACAGTCCCTTGGTGGAACAACACCACAGAGACATCAAGGCAGTATTTGCTACCTTGGCACAACACAAGCCTTTAGCCAATCCCTCCAAGTGCCAGTTCTTCTGCAAGCAACTACCCTTCCTGGGGCACATAGTCTCAAAGTACGGTATCAAACCCAATAGTCAAAAGATACAGGCCATATGCAAGATGCCACCACCCAAGGATAAGTCAGAACTCCGCACCTTCCTGGGAATGGTGGCCTATGTACGCTGCTTCATACCTGACTGTGGCGTTTTGACTGCTCCCTTATCTGCCATAACAGGCGTCAAGTCCAAGTTTGTGTGGACCCCCCAACGTGACCTCTGTTTTAGACGCCTCAATGAGAAACTCACAATAGCTCCCATCCTGCAATAGCCCAAATGTGACAGGGAATACCAAATGGAAACTGACGCCTCAGATGCATCCATTGGGGGAGCACTACAAATCAAAAATAATGACAGTAACTTCCTGCCTATAGCTTACAAATTACAAAAATTGACAGATGGCAAGTGTCAATACCCCTATCTACAACAAAGAACTGTTAGCTATCGTGCACTATCTAGTCAAATGGCGCTGTTACCTAGAAGAGCAGGAAGAATTCACAGCATTAACTGATCACAAGTTGCTCATCTATTCTAAGACTCAAGCAAATCTGTTGCGCCGCCAAGCCCTCTGGATGGAGCTGTTGGAGAGATTCAATATGCTCATCCAGTACAAACCTGGGGCCAAGCTCTCCATGGCAGATGCCCTTTCCCGCCTGTATGTCTGTGCCTCAAGAGGAGAGAATGGGCTCAACCCAGACTGGCCTCTCTTAGTACTGCAAACAAAAGATGAATGTTTCCCCCCAGCACAACTGACATAACAAAGGAAACAGTCATCAAAAATGAACACCTATTTGCTGACATATATGGGACTCTATACAGAAAAATGTCTGATGGCACAACCATTCCCTACATACCCACACATCAGCAAGTGGATACCATCCTACACTATCACAGAGATCTTGGACATACCAAGAGCCAAAACCTTTATGAGTTCCTTAAGCATAAGGCCTGGTGGCCAACCTTATATCATGATGTTCAAGAAGTTCTAGACCAGTGTGAGGTATGCAAATTTTTTTTCCAAAAGCAAAACCCCACCAAAGTCAGTACTTCCCATCTGCACACAACTACCTTTCAAAGTATGGGCTCTTGACATTGTTGGCCCCATTCCAGGAAAACACAATGACAAGAAATACATCATCACCGTCATTGACTTTGCTACAAGATGGCCAGTAGCCCAAACAGTAAAGGAACACACTGGCAATGACTTACAACACTTTATTAGCAAGGAGATAATGAGCAAGTTTGTAAATCCAGAACTCCTGATAACCAATGGAGGGAAAGAATTAACCACCAATGTATACCTTTCAAAAAATGGGGTCAAACACACCGTAACAACACCATACCACCCACAGGCCAATGGTCGTATAGAGAGGCTAAATGGCAGCCTTGTGCAAGCCTTAGCCAAACTAACCACCAGGAGACCTGAAGACTGGTATAAGCAGCTACCAACTGCACTACTTGTGTGTCAAACCCAAGTGAACAGATCCACCGGAAAAAGCCCATTTGAGTTAGTATACAGCACACAGCCAAATATCATTCAAGCACTGACAGGACCTAAACTGGAAATTCCAAGTGAAGTTCCCCCACGCTCAGACCCTCATGTTGTAGAAGCTAACAGCGGACAAACAGCAAAGTAGAATGAACGTCTACAAAAACCTTTATTCCCATCTGCAACAGACATGAAGTTGGGGACAAAGTTTGGGTCATGAACGTTAACAAGAGCAAACTACAACCCAAGAAAGTAAGGCCAGCAATCATCCTAAAGGTAAACAACAATAACACTTACCTTGTGCAAGGGCTTGGAAAACGTAAGCAAGACAAGACCCTACACCATGATTGCCTACAACCCTGCAAAGCAAGACAAAAACAACAAGAAACTGCCCTGCCTGTCACAGAACAACAATTAGTCCAATATGGCGCCTGAGATCCTGACAACCTCCCTGACAACCTGCCCCCAGAGGAGGCCAACCTTCAGTTGGGGGTGTCAAAACCACAGGCTCAACCCACCAGCAAGGTTCTAACCAAGTTGTTTTGTGACCCGCAATCCAATTACCCGGTCACTTGAAGCCAGACTAGGAAGTCAACTTGAATTACCAAATCCAACAACATGAACAGATGATGATCCTTTATGGTGGATATCTTGTTTTGGCGCTTGACTCATTACCAGGATCAAGCCACCCCCTTCTTCCATCCAACTGTGTGATCAACAATCATGTTCCTGTTATCCTTGATTCACCATGACTATATAATCCATATCTCACAATAAAGATTATTATCTAGCTTCTAAATATTTTCCCCTTGTAACTCTGCTAAAACAGCACAGTTACAACATTCACATAATCAAGTATCAAGTGCCTGAGATAGCCTCAGATGCCATAATAAAAAATCAATATAAAATAAATTGCATACCTTCATTGATGGTCCCGCTGAATGTGATTGTGAGCTTAGAAGATTATAAGTATAAAATGATAATTAATGAATCTTAAATAATAAATTATAGAATATAAAAAAGTTATACGCACTAAGCCTTTAATTGATTGGCTGTTTGGCTAGACACGCAGGGATGAACAAATCAGTGTGGCCATAGAATTTGACCAGGGTCTCAGATGGGAGGGTGTGGATCCTGGCCTGCAGCAAATTAAACAGGTCTTTGATCCCAGTGGGGGTTCTTTGCTTGACAACTTGCTTGAGACATCCAAAGACTTCTTTGATGGGATTTAGGAAGGGTGGATAAGCAGGGAGGAAGAGAAGGTGCAAATTTGCTGTGGACAATTGCTGAGGACCCACTGTGATGCTGGTGTCAATCATTGGGAATTCTTCAAGAATTTCAGCCACCTTATGGAGACCAACTTTATCCAGAACAATAACATTGGTGAAGCCCGGGCTTGTGTGCCTCAGGTGCTCCTGAACCAATCAGAGAAATGATAGGAAGGTCTGGCTATTGTGGAAGCCTAGTATCATTTGGTACAGCTCAACCCCCTTTGGACCAAGAAGAGCCACCATCAAGTAGGCTGTGGTGCGGACTTCAGCACGCCAAGCCATCCCGTCATTGGAGCCTTTGGGGACATAGCCATATGCATTGCGCATAGACAAGGAAAATGTCAATTTTTCAATATAGTAAAATTTGACTGTCCCCTTGGCTTTGAGGGCAGTGTACACCTCAGCGTATTTTTTTCAAGTCTCAATGTTGGTTGGGCTGTTTCTATTATAGGGAGATACCCCAAGCTTTTTCCAGGACAAGTGCATCCCCTTCAGCAGATGGTATTAAAAGGAAACCAAGGCCTCAACCCCAAAAGTAGATTTAACCATGGCCTGTATATTTGCCAGTTCAAGATGGTAGTCCTGGGTTATCCACTAGCAGATTTCCCATTTGTGCTCCTTGGTGAGCATGGTGGAAACGCGCAAGGATTTCTCTGCGGCAAGGACTCAACCATATTGATGAATCTGTTGAAGGTCTTGGAGGCGTACTTTGGATCCACCCCAACAAGAGCCGCAGCCGTCTTGTAATACCCAAATTCCCACATTAGCTTGAGCAGGATGATGTGTTTGATATCTGGGATGTGCTTCTGAGAAGGCTTAGTGGGAGTAATTGAAAAGGGATCCTGCTCAGGGACTGGCTTGCAAGACATGGGTACCTTGTTGTAGAAGGCTGCAACTTTCTTTAGCACTAACTGTCCCTCATCAGTTCTGTAGAACTCAGGCTCCTTGTTCTCTTCCTGGTTGCCATCACTGATGTAGGGCTCATAGCTAGTATCAAGTACAGGCTTCACCTTCTCCAGCATGGCTGACGGGACCAACTCTTGCTGGTACACAATGTTAAACACATACAAAGTAAGTTCTACCTCCTTGTTTCTAAATTTCTTGGTGAAGATAACCTTGGTGGGCTTCCAGGTCAGCTTGGGTGTCAGGCACCCACCCACTAGGAAGTAATCTCCATAGGTGGTGAATTATTACAGAGGGATTTAATCCCATGACCAGAGATCCCACAGGCAAGGATGCCATACCTAAATGGAATAATTCTCCAAAGATTTGGTACCTGCCTAGCAGAGGATTGAAGCGCCCCAAGAAGAAGTACGCTTCCAAATGACAAAGTAAGAAAGCTGAAGCCAACAGGCAGAAAACTTAGGGCTTGATAACCTGGGTTGTGGAACTGTAGATCTTGATTTCTTCTCAGACAGGTGGGTTGTTTGATAGAGTTGTTGCGGTGTACCAAACTCAGGATAACACAGCGCCAGGAGCTGTCAAGGAATTGGGACTCTGTTGTTGTACCCAAATCAGTGCGCAATCCCATTGAAGCGCTGGTCAACACTGTTGTCAGCAGGATTATCCAGATTAACCATTTAACCCAGGATACTCCAGAAGAGGAGTCTTGGGTAACTTCATGGTTTAGATTTAGAGGCTTAAGTCAAAATTAAAAGGTAAGCAAAAACAATTCACTTGGGTGAATGTAGACTTTATTGATTGAACAAATAAAATGATCATAGTCTACCAGCTTACATAGCCTGGTAATAAAAGATAAATTGGAGACAATATAAAGGAGATCATCCCTTATGGGGATGAGAATGGAGAAATTTGAGGATCTTGTGCAGATTAAGTTAAATCAGTTCCTTTGAAACAACCCTGTAAAATTTAACCATTTGACATAACAGGAAAGGTAGGAGATGCTAAGCTATTCCCCAGTTAAAACTAGGGAAGGAGAGCAGGAACTAGAAACTAAACCAGAGGACAACAGGTAAGCTATGCGGAAGCCAAGGTTGAAACAGGCATCATCATCATTGCCTTGCTTAAAACTATCCTTCAAAAGGATTATCATAACAGATGATTGGCTGGAATCTGTATTCAAAGGTAATGATTAATTATTATCAAAGCTAACATTTTCTTTAAGCAACTGGGAGTCATTGAGAGCAGAAGAAGACCCAGGTTTGAACCCCATTGATGAATAATCAACCTCAGAAGACACATTCAAATACAAATTAACAGGTAAAAGTGGACAAATACTACCCACTAACTTAATTAATTTAGGAGTTTCAAAAGAAATCAAAGGAGAAAGGCTATCTTCTTCTGAAACCAAAAAAAGATTGTTGTCAGGAATTGTACCAAGTGCATTCCTGACATTGGGGACCTGAGAGTTGATGCTCTTCACCCTAGCAGCTTGTGATCCTTGAACCAGCTGTGTCAGAGCAGCGTCACTATTGAACTCTCCTCTCCTGTCTCCTTCCTGAGTAGGCATTTGGGTTGCACTAACTATGTTCTTTGACCCACAAGGGCAACTGCAACTGCAGCGCACAACAGGTGCATTGGTACTCTGTTGTTGTATTCCTTCAATTTTGAGAATTTAATAAAATATTAAATAAATTTCAATTAAGTTACTCCCTAATTTTAATTTCTGCTTTTATCTGAATATAGATATTTAATTAATACAGTAGTTTTAAAAGCTATGGCAACAATAGAGAATACCTCAGATTTACTTAAAATGATTTCAGATTTAAACAAAATCCAAGTTGCGCAAGATTCAGGATTCAATTAATTTATAAAATTTCAGTTAATAAATGGACTGTCAATCAAAAAACAAAATTTCACTAGCCCATTATACAAAATTATATCAAACATCAAGCAGTGTAGTTCAAAAAACAAACAAAATGAACTGACGCAACAAGTGAAATGGATGTATGCTGTTCTGGAGTATATTATAATCCAATCAGGATTCATATGAGGAACCAACAGAAGGACTAAAATGAAACAAAATTTGAGCAATCTAGAAGCAAGATTACAAAAGCACAAAACAAAATGAACTCACATAAGATGTGTAGTATGAGCAGCCTAAAATAGAAATATAACAGTTTAACAGCCAATCAACAGCTATCCAATTTTGGAAAAGAGGCATTTTATCCATTTTCATGGCTCCATATTTGTATGATAAGGTTTTGAGAACCTTCCAAATATGGACTTGAGATTACAATAAAAATAAATCATTAAATTTTAAAATTTCTACTTTTAGTGATTTTATCCTAGGTTTTTTACAATGGTTTTTAACAGCAATATCTTTGAAAGCGCCAGCAGCCAAGCCAGCAGCAGCCAGACCAGCTTCAATGGAGGCAAGGCTCAGAACGTGGAGGCACCTGTTTACACCCAAGCCTTTGAGGCAGGTAACAAGGAAGCTAACCTGTACCTGGCCACTGATCCCTATGGCTTTGACTTGTTTGAGAGTCACTTAGCGTCTAGCTCTGCCCCTGCTCCTGTACCCACCCCCACACAAGATGCCTGTCAACCAACCAATCAGGATGGCAACCTTTATTTGGAATAACTTCCTGCTGCTAGCCAACCTGCCCCCTTACAGCCAATCTGGCTTCAGCTCCCCTGACCCAGCGCCCCAAGTGACAAATCATCACTGCCCAAATTCTTCAGGAAATTGTGGCACTAAACTTGCAGGATCTGTCCTGGGAACAGATTGCTGCCCAGTTGCAATTTACCCAAGCTACTGTCATGCGGGAATTCAACAACCTGATGAACAGGGGGAATCTGATTGGGACGGCCAAGAAGCCCAAGAAGGCCCCCAAGTCACAAATATCTGAGGCATACCCAATCATGCTTGACCTCCTTCTGCAGGATCCCATGCTTCCCTTGACCCAGGTCCAGAAGCAGCTCGCGCACCATAACATATGGGTCTTCAAGCGCATGGTGCAGCTCTGGATGTATGGGAAGGTGGCTTCCATACGGGTTCTTACCAATTTTTCTGGCAACCAATGGGATGGCGCTGAGTATTCTTGTATGACACCACCATCAAATCAACTCTGGTACAATGCCTGACTAGTCTAACTGATGATATCATGTTCATCTCATATTACAAGCTATCAATAGCTTTTGATGATTTTGGTGAGCAAGGAAAAGCCACCACCAAGAATAGAAGGAAGAAGGTCAAGAAGGGGACATTCATTGGTGAATTTCTGGCTGTTTCAGCCAAGGGTTTTGTCTACTATTATAAAAACCCAGATTTCATCAATGGCTACTCATACAGCCACATCCTTGGTGGATTACTCAACTCCTGTGATGGCTCAAATTCCAAGTACTGGGTTTTCTTGAGCCACCAGATGGAGGGTAGCTCCACCGCCCTTGAGGCCATCCAGGGACACGGGCACCAGGCCTCAGTATACCCTGTTGGCCATGCAGACGTCCATCTGGATGATGTTGTCTTCTTCAACATGGGATCCACATTACAGGAGCGCCACCCTCAGGCTTTCAATGACCTCTATCTTGTGGTCCTTGACCACAATTTTCTCTTTGGCCGCCAAATGGTGGCTGACTTGTTTGCCCAAATTGTCTTCCATGTGAACATGGACAACCAATCACGTAAGAATAAGCGCCTTTCACCTTGGGCCACTGCCATTTACCAGCCCATCCAGCCAATGATCAATGAGGAATATGACAAGCGTTATATGGCAGCCATCACGCAAAATCCTCCTGCCTCCACCCCCGCCACCAACACCCCTAACCCGCAAGCCCAACTCACCCAATCCCAGACCCCCCAGGCTAGCACCGCCTCTACGTCTTCCTTCCCACATTATTCTGCCTCCTAGGTATCACTCTCCCCCACCCCCAATAAACCCCTGTCGCCAAACATTTTTTATTTATGTTATCTTTTTTTAATTTCAATTTTTCATGTTCTCTTTGTTTATAGTTGGTTTTATTCTTTATGTTCAGCTTATTTCTATAAAATCATATATTTACTATGTTGTGTATCTAGATCCAGAACACAGTTATTTTTAGCACTTAAACATAGCCCCTTGTGAAAATATTAACAACAATTTGGTGATCAGCTAAATTTGAATTAGAAAATTATGTTGTTAACTGTTTTTAGATAAAGTTGTTACTGATCCAAATTCAAAACCTTAATGATAAACTTTAAGCCAATCAGGAGCCAAGTGATAAAGTGATTGTTGTTACATAAAGGGTCATTCAATAATTCTTTGATGCATGTGCGCTAATTAATATGATTGGCTGGATGTTTTGCTATTGTACGCCATTGTCGCTATGGCAAGTTGTTAGTGAACTAGTGCTAACCCAGCAGCTGATTGGGCACTAGTCCACTGACAACTTGCCACAGCGGCAATGGCGTACAAATCAAAATATCTGGCCAATCAAATTAATTAGCGCACATGCATCAAAGAATTATTGAATGACCCTTTATGTAACAACAATCACTTTATCACTTGGCTCCTGATTGGCTTAAAGTTTATCATTAAGGTTTTGAATTTGGATCAGTAGCAACTTTATCTAAAAACAGTTAACAACATAATTTTCTAATTCAAATTTAGCTGATCACCAAGTCATTGTTAATATTTTCACAAGGGGCTATGTCAAGCGCCAAAAATAATATGGTAATCAAGGAAACAATGCCAACACAAAGCAAACAACACATATTGAGATGAGCGTAAAACATATACAAAATGGGTAAAAAGATGGGATAATGTAGTAGATGGGAAAACAAAAGGAATAAAAAAGAGGCAACAGTATCAAAATAATACAGAATTTATTGGGGCAAAAGCTATAAAAACATATGAAAAAGTTAGTAAAAAATCAATGAGAGAATTGGAGAAGCTTCTAAAGGATCTTGACTTGGCAATTGCCAAAATAAAGGGCATTGACTGCAAGGTCAAAGCCAAAGTGAAGTTCACCATCCTCACTGGGGACAAAATTGACAAGGTTTCCGCAAAGGCACTAATGTCAAAAATGCCAGACACCCCAGAGAAGACAATTGAGTGCTTACTAAATATTCAAAAAACTGTGGTTAAGGGCCTGAAATTTAAGGCATATAATCTTTCTGTGCCGTCTGTCTGGGTTGATGACCCAGAGATGTATGAACATCTCAAACCCGCCAAGAGTGCCAGGGCAGAGGATACCAAATTATCTACACAATTGATTGCGCCAAGAATGGCCAAGCTGGCTAAGGCTGCGGGCAAGGAAATAAACACAAGAAGGTAGCCTAAAAAACAAAATTAATAAATTTTCAAAAAACTTACCTTTTTTCCTAGAAAATGTAGACGGCAAACTCCGCCAAGTCCTGGTCCCCTTTGTCCTGGCCATCTTTTATGCAAATTATGCCACTCATGTGGCAAAGCAATTGTATCTGTCCCCCCCCCCTGTTGTGCGGGAGCTGGAGACCGTATCCACAGGTCCTTTCCAATGTTGCAGGAGGCGTTGACAGAACTTATGCATGCCAAGGGGGCATCTAAGTGGGCAGTTACTGCCTACAAGGATGCCCAAAAGGTCCGCCTAGACCTGGTATCCCTCAGTAGAGTTTACACAGTAAACTCCATTGAGCTTGTTTGGGACATCCTCTAACGCTCCCATTCAAGAATGTACCGGAGATGGGCCAGGCTCATGTGGCTGCTTGCTTCTGCTTCCCGTTGGAGCACACCCTGTCTTACCTATTAGAGAACTTTAGGTGCACGGTGGGCAAATTGGCTGTTGCAGATGCAACAGCTGTAAAGAAGACCAAGATCCTCCTGCTGGACTTTGGGTTGGCCTGGAGTGCCAATGAGATGGGGCTCCCTGCAGCCATGGAGCTGACCTTTGCAAAGACCAGGCACAACAAGATCAGCGCAGTCTATAATAAACTGTGTGAGTTCACAAAAGCCTTTGCAGGGCAAAGGCTTCATCTGGTTGTTTACCTGGGGTTCCTATTCTACTTTGGGATGGACACGTCTGCAGAGGACCTGGACAGGGTCCTTTTGGGAATCAACAAGGCATGGCTTGCACTCAACGGGAAGTAGGTCCCCCCTGGATACAACTTGGTTGATCATGTGATCCAGGACGCCCTGGTCCTGGCTGGGATAAACGGGTTTGTAGCCCCGCCTGAAAAGCTGCTGCTTCACTCCCACCTGACCCTACTACCTTTCACCAGCAGGAGGGAGTATTTCAATAAGGGTGTATCCACTGTTCACGGTGTGGTGGTGAAGGTTGTGCGCCACCTTCATTGCAGGGTGGTTACATACTGAAGAACCCACTACAGGCGCACACAATAAAAATATGATTCCAATAAATTTTATTACAATTTATAGTATTCTAATTATAATAAATTTTTAAAATTTTTATTTCAGCAAACCAGTTTTGCAAAATATATTGCAGAAACAGTTTTCATAAAAGCATAAAATTATATGTTAATAAAATAAATTCTAACTTGTACATTTTATGTTTAATTTTTTTAAAACTATTTTTATATTTATTTGACCAAAGTGATTTAAATCTATTTGTGTAATCCAGTATTGAGTGTTTGGGATTACCTCAGATGGCATAATAAAATAATATATAATAAAATAAATAAATTACTTACATCTATTGATGGATCTTCTGAATGTGATTGTGGGCGTGGAAACATCTAAATATAAAATGATAATTAATAACTCTTGAATAGTAAATAAGAGGATATAAAAAAAATTGGACACACTAAGCCTTTAATTGATTGGCTGTTTGGCTAGGCACGCAGGGATGAACAAATCAGCGTGGCCATAGAATTTGGCCACAGTCTCAGCTGGGAGGGTGTGCTCCCGGTCTGCAGCAAATTAAGGAGGTCCTTGGTCCCAGTTGGGGTTCCTTGCTTGACAACTCGCTTGAACCACCCAAAGACTTCCTCAATGGGATTTAGGAAGGGCAAATAGGCAGGGAGGAAGAGAAGGCACATATTTGCTGTGGCCAATTGCTGGGGGCCCACAGCAATGCTGGTATCAATCATTGGGGATTCCTCAAGAATGTAAGCCACTTTGTGGAGACCAAGGTTGTCCAACACAATCACATTGGTGGAGTCCAGGCTTGTGCGCCTCAGGTGCTTATGGACCAATCAGAGGAATGACAAGAAGGTACAGCTGTTGTGAGAACCCAATATCATTTGATAAAACTCAACCCCCTTTGGACCAAGGAGAGCCACCATTGAGTAGGCTGTGGCGCAGACTGCAGCATGCTGAGCCTTCCCGTCATTGGAGCCTTTGGGGACATAGCCATACTCATTGCGCATTGACAAGGCAAATGCAAATTTGTCAATATAATAAAATTTGAACGTCCCCTTGGCTTTGAGAGCAGTGTATGCCTCTGCATATTTTTTCCGGACGTCAATATTGGCTGGGCTGTTTCTGTTGTAGGAGGATACCCCAAGCTTTTTCCAGGAAAAGCGCATTCCCTTGACCAAATGATAGTAGAAGGAAATTGAGGCCTCAATCCCAAAAGTAGATTTAACCATGGCCTGTATATTTGCCAGTTCAAGATGGCAGTCCCGGGTGATCCACTGGCAGATTGCCCATTTGTGCTCCTTGGTGAGCATGGTAGAAACACGCAAGGATTTCTCTGCAGCAAGGACACGATCAGTATTGATGAATTTTTGGAAGGTCTTGCTGGCGCACTTGGGATCCACTCCAACAAGGGCCGTGGCTGCCTTGTAATCACCCAATTCCTGCATTAGATTAAGAAGGATGATGTGTTTGATGTTGGGGATGCGCTTCTGGGCGGGCTTTTTAGCGGTGGGGATTGACTTGTTGGCATTGGGCATAACACAGGGCATAGGTACCTTGGTATAGAAGGCTGCAACCTTTTTTAACACCAGCTGTCCCTCATTGGTTTGATAGAACTTGGGCTCCTTGTCATCCTCCTGATTGCCATCACTGACGTAGGGCTTGTAGCTAGTATCAAGTACAGGCTTCACCTTCTCCAGCATGGCTGATGGGACCAACTCTTGCCTTACACAACGTCAAACACATACAAAGTAAGTTCTACCTCCTTGTTTCTAACTTTCTTTGTAGTGGCGACCTTGGTTGGCTTCTGGGTCAGCTTTGGGACCTGAGGGTTTATGCTCCGCACCCTAGCAGCTTGTGCTCCTTAAACCGGCTGTGTCAGTGCAGCGTCACTATGGAACTCTCCTCTCCTGTCTCCTCCTTGAGTAGGCACTTGGGTTGCACTAACTCTATTCTTTGACCTGTGGGGGCAACTGCAACTGCGGCGCACAACAGGTGTATTGGTACTCTGTTGTTATATTTCTTCCATTTTAAAATTTAATAAAATATTAAATAAATTTCAATTAAGTTACTCCCTAATTTAAATTTTTGCTTTTATCTGAATATGGATATTTAATCAAAGTTTTTCCCACTCAATATCCCAATTATAGATTTTTTATTTCTTAACTAGTTGTTTTTGGTTTTACAATGCCCATTTTAGAATACTCAAAAAAAATCCACCCATTTTCCTAGATTTTACTGCCAAATTCAAACACCCAACACAATTTTTTTAAAATTTATATTTCAGATCTTGTGTCTTATTTTAGATACCTTGGTATCATTCATGATTATAATCCATTGCACACATTGTGTGAGTGATTTTGTTTACGTAGTGAGTTGCTATTGTGTTTTGTTTTTGGTTTACGTTTTGACATACCTTGCTTGGGTGTATTTTATCACCAATTCCCATAGTAAACATATGTACATCAAAAGTCAACTCACACTATTTTTTTGTGAATCCATGAATTTTGGATTGTATTTTGAATGGTTTTGCTTTGTGTGTGAGCCCTTTGTTGCTGTGTTGAGAAATTTTGCCCATTAACACCAATAATCCCTGTTAACAGAGTGTATATTTTAACCCAAGAGTTGGATTTTGTTTAAATCTGAGGTATTTTTGGTTGTTGCCAGAGTTTTTAAAACTACTGTATTTTTCCCACCCAATATCCCAATTATAGATTTTTTATTTCTTAATTAGTTGTTTTTGGTTTTACAACACCCATTTTAGAACACCCAACATACTTTCCACCGCTTTCCCCAGTTTTATGCCAAATTAACACCCAACACAATATTTTTAAAATTTATGTCTTGGACTGTGTGTCTTATTTTAGATACCTTGGTATCATTCTTGATTACAATCCATTGCACACATTGAGTGAGTGATTTTTTTACATAGTGAGTTCCTACTGTGTTTTGTTTTTGGATTGAGCTTTGACTCACCTTGCTTGTGTGTATTTTCCCGCCAAATCACATAGTAAACATATGTACACCAAAAGTCAACTCACACCATTTTTTTGTGGAATCAATGTATTTTGGATTGTATTTTGAATAGTTTTGCTTTGCGCGTGAGCACTTCTTTGCTGTGTTGACCCATTTTTCCCATTAACACCAAAAATCCCTGTTGAAAGAGTGTATATTTTAACCTGATAATTGGATTTTGCTTAAATCTTAAATAATTTTGTTTAAATCTGAGGTATTTTTGGTTGTTGTCATAGCTTCTAAAACTACTGTATGGATTATATAGTCACTGTGAATTGGGGATAGAAGGAACATGATAGTGCTGATCACACTGTGGGATGGTGAAGGGGGTGACTTGATCCTTGTAATGAGTCAAGTGCCAAAACAAGATATCCACCATAAGGGATCAGCTTATTTTCATGTTTTTGTATTTTGAAATTTGAGTAAACTTCCTATCTTAGCTTCAAGTGGCTGGGTAGTTGGATCACTGATCACAAACCTGCTTACTTGGAACCTTGCTGGTAGGTCAAGCCTGCTGTTTTGACAATTTTCAATAGCTTATTTTAAAGCTACACATCAGCTCTACATTTGAAGAAACTTAAAAATCCAAAAATTTAAATACTATTTGTCAGGAAATCCTGATCTATCAGGGTTGACTGATCCATATTCCCATCACCAAAGCTATTGGCTAACAATAGACAGGCCACAGCCAGGTTGGAGACTTCTATTCTGGAATACAGAGAAACTATATCAAGATTGTTATAGTTCTGTAAAGCCCCCAGAATATGAGAGAGTATTTTAGCAAAGTAGGGTACCAAGTTGGCAACTTGGAATCCTGTCAGCGCCGTCACAATGGGGTAGAACATCATCACCCATCTGAAGACCTTGGCGTGTACGTTAAATCTTCCAAAATTACTGGCAAAATACATAAGCACGTAGTATACACAGGTGTATATAGCTACAGACTGGGTGGAGCAGGGCGACACTAGCGTGGGCCAGGAGTACTGCTCAGAGGAGTTTAGCTGTGATGGCTCCTTGTAGAAGTACTTGTCAGGTAGTTTATTGTACAGCCCATGCTGGTGATTGTATTGGTGGCCCCCAATCCTGAGGCAGGCTGTGAGTACAGCTGAGAAGATTAAATGGTTCATCTTCTGATCCTGGGAAAGGGCAGACAAAGCTTAGTGTCTTTAACTTTCTTGTAGAGTAAAAGTTCTGGTTGATTTATGTGATACTATTGAGGGGTATCTTCACTCAATGATAGCACAAACTATCATCAAGTGAATTGGCTTTATTATATACTATCATCCTTGGGGTGGCATGAATAGAGTAAAACACTGGACAGGGAATCCCAAACACTTGGTGTTGTCTGGAATTCCCTTTTGGGAGGGGAATTAGTAGTTGTGTGCAGGCAATGAATTGTTATCTCTAGGCTTGCATTGGTTTGGTGTATCATTGGATGCTTTCATGCATCCAATTTTGAATTCTGCAGTTAATGCAGGAATGGATGGTTTGAGCAGCTTGTCAGCCGGCCGCGCGGCCTGCGGACAGGGTATAAAATCTGTCCAAATTAAAATTATTATTTTTAATTCTTGTTTTCTGGCCCTTGCTTCCCGCAGCAGTTTCCCCAATAAGGGGGAACTGCTGCCATTTTTTATTCTGTTTCTCACAATTAATTGTACACAAAATATTGTCCTGAGCCACTGTGTTGTCAGGAATATTCCTGACAAGTTCAAATCCAGAAGACACCTGAGACATTCCTGGTCTCAGGTCACAGGCCAATCCAGAAGCTTCTATAATTTGATGCTAGGCATTCTGTAATCCCAAAACAGACATAAACCCGCCCTACAGAATAAAGGTGGAAAAATACAAACATCCTGTTTCACCGAGAAATGAGACAGAATACCGCCTGGGCAAATTCTGCACACTAGACCAAAAATAAGACAGGGCCTGGGCTATGGATGTCAACTTAGTTGACTGTAACTAAGTCAAGGGATATCTAGGCTGAAGAGGAGAAATCAGCAGCCTAGAATATTACCTCATTCTAAAACCTTATTCAAGTTTTGGAATCCACCTCTGGAAGTGAAACTAGTAGCTTGGGGATGATAGGCTAGCTAGTAAGAGTTGTCCGCAGCTAGACGCCAGTCTGGCCGCTAGCTGCACACTATAAAAAGTCCTTTCAAGATCACTTGAAAGAGAAAAAATAATAATCATCAACATTACTACTAAGCCAAATAGTAGTAGTGTCAAGTACAATAAGAGCGTGTTATTGTTACTTCAGAATCCTGCCAAACCACCAAAGACAATGTCACGTCCCATAGACCACAGGACTTCTATATCACTTGGCTCAAGCAGCAACGGAACACAGCCCGTTGCAGCATTACCCATACCAATTGGAAGTGCATCTGTCTTCATACAGATCTCCTCATCCCAAAATGCATAATACAACTAATAAAAACTATATCTCTTCTTCAAGAACCAAAATCTTGACACTATTTTATCTTTACTAAGCTTAACAGGAATACTCCACTTATTTAGATTACTACTTTATGTTCTTACTTGAAATGCACAATTTTATTTTAAATAAATAAATATTTGAATTAAATTTTAAGAAAATATTTTCAAATGTGAATTTTAATTTAACAGATTATAAGCAATGCCAGCGTAAAAAATACAATAAAATATGTTGAATTGATTTATTAAATTCAATTTTATATCTGTCCTTGGACGGGGAACCACCTAGTATTCAAATATTGAGAAATTACCGTTTTGGCTGCGGCGGCAGAGCCGGAAATTAGTCAAGGCTGGGCCGAAGCATCCCAAAGTGAACATGATATTAGCTTTTAAGATGTTATCTTATCCTTCCTCAGCTATTCCAGTAAGCCTCGATTGATTACTTTATTTATATAACTATGTACAATACTATTAAATTTAGGTAAACTTGCTTTATTTCATCAATTTTATATATTCCTCTTGCTTTTTGTTTATTTTTAGACGCTTTTTAGTTTAGTTTCAAACTTTACAATAAATTAAAGCAAACTAGTTTTCTAGCCAAATCCTATTTTCTTTCGTTTAAATGCATCTCATATCATCATGCTTTAAAAGAATGAAATGTAATGTTGCACTCCAAATTTTATTAATACTTTCTCAGCAGAAAAACTTCTTTGGACCAAAGAAAATAATCTTTGTAGCATACTTACGTTTTCAATAGTGTATATTAATATAAAACAGTTATGTTCTAAAAATTATTGGTAACTCATTATCACCATAGCTTTAAGTCATGCGTGTCCTATCAAATTACGAAGAAAACGAGGTTTTAAACAGAGTTAAAAAGATTGCACGTGAATCATGTCATACTGAAATCTTAAGTATGTTTTACAATTTCTCCACTATCTTATTCCCATCTATATAGACTTTGCTGAGTGTTCTAAAGGCCGGACATTTTCTGTCATTTGGAGTTGTAGAGAGGTATTTGACATAATGAACAAATGCACGTCACAATAGTAAGGTCTCTCATTTTATTAACTTTACTAACCTTTTTATTCTTAAGTACAAATCGAAAGTTTTCTGAAGAACAAAAGCTTCAATATCTCAAAGAGCATCCTTAATTTCTTAAGCTTTCCCTTTTTTCATGACATCCATCTAAACTGCGATTTAAAGTCCTTATTTTAGGAACAAATCCTGGCATAAACTGTTAGTTTCGAAAAAACATTGCTTTTTATTTTTATAGGCTTATATTAGCCCTGTAAGCTGGAAAAATGTTAGTGTCAAATTTAGCATTCTTCCAAGGTAGCCACTCGAGAAGTCTAAGCTGAGCTAAGTGTACAGCTTTTTTGAAAACAAAACCTACTAGTTTATTTTTACTTTTTGGCGATTGCGTCACTTCTTTCGAGGCTCATTAAAGTAAATTTATGGAAAAATGGTAATTTTTAAAGAAAACTAAAAGCTGCCCAGTGTTACTTTGGTTTATATATAATGCTATTCCTTAATCTACCAGGACAATTTGATATATTTTGCGTTAAGTTTTCACCGCTATGTAAGAGAACTCTTTCTTTTTTAACTGTTATAACTTTAATCTTAGAATAGCCTCCTTGATTGCATTTTTGTCCTTGTGAAGCTAAACAATCTTTCTTATTTGAGTTAAGGTGATAAATCAATGCTGTCTTAGACAAAATTAATAACTTCTTTAGTCAAGCAGAATCATTGGATTTCTGTCAAAGACATTTTTTAGTAAAAGAAAAAATCAGAGAAAGAGATTCCTTTCAACCAAAGCTGGGCTATATGAGTTTGTTATGACTTAAAATTAACTCAAATGGCATATTTTAGCAAGAGACTGACCATAATCTCCTTGATTGTGTTAGCTCTCAAGTAACAATGCCATTTCAATCAAAGCATTTATCAAGGGATGCACAAAAAATAGGTTGAAGTTAAACACATTTCAAATTATTTTAGTTACAACAAATATAATATGATAAAAGAAGATATCTATCCCTAACTTGGTCTCTTGGATAAAGGTAGAATATTTATGACTAATAGTCAAGAACAGCAGTTTTCAAGCCTGTTGAAGTGAACAAATTTAACAACCTAAACAAATTTCAAGTTTGTGCAAATTATCTGCTCCATTAATTCGGATTTAGATATTAGTAGGCAAGATAATCTGAGCATGCAACAAAACACATGTGCACAGAAAGAAATAATTTTGATCAGACTATGAAAATTAAAAAAATCCATTGCATTTGGATTTGACTATGTTTACAATGAAATTTGAAGGCAAAATGTACTCCTTTGCTGTGCATTGAAGCTCAATCTAAGTATATAAAACAATAGTAACCCAATCCATAAACAAAATCACTCAGTTTCCAAAACAATTTTAATGATTGAAATTATAATATAAGGTCACCAAAAATAAGACATGATCAGAAGCAAAAAATAAAGGCATAAAGTTCTCACTGTCCATTTTTAGGTAGAATCAGATAAAATTAACATGTAAAATTGAATTACCAATTTGCAACTAAAAGTATTAATTTAAATAAATAAACCATTTTGGGGAATAAATTGGAAAAGCAATGTTGCAACCGAGTTTCCAGACTCGCCTGCTAATGTATCTTACGATACACAGGGGGTGCTTGATGAGTCGCCCCTTGCCGTATCTAACGACATGAACTAATCTGATGGCAATATCAAATGGCAGGTACTTTATCCTAATTAGGAGTGCTACCAATTCAACTTGCTGATCTCCACACAAGTTATTTCTTGGCTTCAAACCTTACATGGAACTTCCCACTATGCCACCCCTTGTGGCCTTGTGGCTTTCCCCATATAGTATATTAATCACAATATTCTACAATAAATGATACCTTATTCTTATTATTCTGTCCTTTCTATTGGACTGTTGTCTTCCCCAATTCCAAGTACTGAATCCTTATTGGTTCAGTTGCAACAGTGGTAGCAGCGGTAGGTTTACGGCCTACCTAAAACAAAATTCCCCCCAAGAAAGGACAAAGTACGGGCTGTATGGCTACTCCCTAACAAGAGACCTTCCTGCCAATCCCCAAGGGGGACATCCCCGACAGGTATTTCATCTATCAAGACCAGCTAGTTCTCACCAGTGTGTACAGTTGGCTCCACTTCAGGCAGCGTGACGCCAGCGTCACCCTGCCCCAGTCAGATATGTCCCAGTGCATGCTCAACCTTCAGCTAGAATCCTTCGCTGGTGGCGTCAAAGGAGCCAACATTGCCAGTTGGCTCCAATCTACTGAAACCCGCCTTTGCATCTGTCAGGTCCCTGAGCCCATGTGGGTTGCCACTGTGTCTGGCTGCCTCACGGGCCCGCTGCTGTGTGGTTCACCAACTGGGCCAGCCAGGAATTTGACGTTACCTGGGTGGCATTCCGAGACGCCGCCAAGTCCCGCTACAGCAAAACCTTCTCCCTCATTGTCGTGGGAACTCCTCTTCTAGCAATCAAACAAACTGGTTCTTTTCCTGAGTCCTTGCTGCCTGGCAACAAGCTCTTGCTGCCACCCCCAAAGCTGTGACCGACAGAAATGCAATGCTACTCACTCTCATCATCAATGGGTCAAAACCCCATATCTGTAAGTGGGTCCCCTTAGGTTGCTGCACCTCCATTGACAACTGCTATAAGGCCATTGTGGAGGCTAAAAACCAGACCTCAATAGGCTTCTGCTGTACCATTGACGCACCATCCCAACCATGTACCACACCTGGCAGTGGCCACAATCAAGTAGGCCGCCGCCAGCCCCGTCAGCAGGATAATGGGACTAAACGTTCCCACAAGAGGGAGCTTCAGCTAGCGTGGATCAAGGATCAGAGAAAAGCCTGGGGGTTGTAGCAACAAGAGGCCTTGCAACCCCACCTGACCCATCCTCTCAATCCCTGCTCGCAAAAAATCCCTGCAACTACAACATTCACAAAGTCAAAACCCTGGACGTCTTTCAAGTCCACAGTGACAACCCCATATTGCAAGCAAGCCACTCCTCAAATAAAGTAACACACTTGTCTTATCCCTTCTGTTTCTGTGAGAACACCCACAAATTACTGGTAGATACCGGGGCCGACCACACTATGGTGGACCAAGCGTTTGCCAACTCTCAGCAATTAGACAAAGTGCCCAGCAGGTTCAAAGCAGTACAAGTAGCTGACTCCTTCAGAGTTGCCATCACCCACAAGACGGTACCCTTCTCTGTAAGAATGGGGAACATCCAGGTTAAGCTCTCTGGGCCAATCATGGCAGGGCTCAGCCACAACGTAATTGCTGGTCTCAACTGGCTTTGGCACAACTGTCCCTACATCAATTGGGATACCTCTGTCATCACCCTCAACATAAATGGAGTGGGGTTCCAGATTTACCCTGTGGAAATGAGCAAGTTACTCCATGATACTGTGTTTGTCAGAATAACAGAGACAGGCTTGTACAATTTCAAGGGGGGAAACTAGACTTTAACCAATGCTCAGTCAAAGTTATCCATGCTGAACCATCCAAGGTCCCTCCCTTGACCTCCTCACCACCACCAGCGCTCACTGCACTCCTCAAGGAGTACAAGGATGTATTCAGTGAGACACTTGAACAACTACCTCCTCCCCGGGAAATCCAGCAAGCTGTACAACTTCAAGGGTTGTTACCTAAAGCATGACCATTATACCGTCTCACACCAAAGGGAGATGAGACCCTCCTCCAGCACCTTGTGGAAGCTCTCAATAAGGGCTTTGTTTGCCCCTCGCTCTCTCCATACGGGGCAGCTGTTTTCTTTGTAGCTAAGAAGGACAGGTCCCTTTGCCTGGTCACGGACTACCACACCCTAAATAAGGTGAAAGTTAAGAACAAGTATCCCCTGCCGCTTATTGACAACCTGTTTGATACACTTGCAGGTGCAAAGGTCTTTAGCAAGATTGACCTCACTGCAGGGTACAAATAGGTCCTCATTGCACCAGGGGATGAGGCAAAAACTGCCTTCCACACGCGCTACAGGTTGTTTGAGTGTTGCTTCATGAACTTTGGAATGACCAACACTCCCTCCACCTTTGCCATGTTGATGAACAAAGCATCTGAGGAACTGATTAGAAAATGTGTGGTTGTGTACCTTGAAAACATTATTGTCTTTAGTCAAGATCAAACCATGCACCTCCAACACCTCCGCGCTGTCCTCAACACCCTTTGGAAAAACCAGCTAAAAGCTAAACCCTCCAAATGCAAGTTTCTCAAGTTGGAGCTGTTATTCCTTGGACACACCATCTCTTCCCAAGGGATAAAGCCTGACCCTGCCAAAAGCAAGGCAATCACCAGCATGCTGCCCCCCACTGATGTGGTCCAGGTGAAGACATTCCTAGGCATGGTTGCCTACATACACAAGTTCATCCCCAATTGCAGGGAACTAATTGCACCTCTCACTGAGCTCCTCAATACCAAACAGCGCTTCCATTGGACCCCTGTCAGAGATTGAGCCTTTGAGACGTTGAAGCAAAGGCTCACAACAGCACCAGTACTACAGTTCCCCAATTGAAACCAACAGTAAAAACTTGAGACAGATGCCTCCAACAGGGCCATAGGGGGCGTGCTAAGGGTAGAAACTGACAATGGTGTCTTCCTCCATGTGGCATATGAGTCCAGGAAACTTACTGACTTAGAACAACACTACCCCATCCATGATAAAGAATTGGTGGCTATTGTACACTGTGTTGAGAAGTGGCGCTGTTACCTGGAAGGAGCTACCTTCCCACCCTGCGTTCTGACAGACTGCAAGTCACTCCAGTACTTCAACACACAGTACCACTTGACACGCCGCCAAGCAGGATGGGTTGAGTGTCTATCCCCTTACCAGCTGCGCATTGAGTACAAGCCTGGGAAGGAACTTGTCACAGCTGAAGCCCTCTCACGCCTCTATGTAGCATCCATCACCGGGGACAATGGCTTGGACCTAGATTGGCCCATGCTCTACCTCTGCCCTGAGGCAACTCGCTACAAGGGCCTTAACTTGGTCACCATCTCCAAATTGAAGGACAATGGAAGTCAGTTCACCATTGATTCTGGTAATGTCTGCCACTGGGCAGAGACAGGTGAGAAGACACCTTATATCCCCACCACGCAACAAGGGGACATAATATTGCACTATCATCAAACCCTGGGTCACATCAGAGGGCGTAACCTCTTTGAGATCATGAAATGGAAGGTTTGGTGGCCGCGCATGCGTCAAGACATCTTGGACCTCCTTGAAATGTGCATGTTGTGCAAAAAGAACACGTCTAAACCTGCACCCCCCAAGTCTGTTCTGCCCATCAAGGCCATGGAACCCTCCAAGCAGTGGGCCCTCAACATTGTGGGACCACTCCCCGAAGACAGACTGGGAAAGAAGTACATTATCACGGCCATCAACTACTTCACTCGTTGGCCAGTGGCCTGAGCAACAACCAACCACACCACCATCACCTGCTTTATTGGCAAGGAAATTGTGGCCCGCGTTGGGCAACCCAAACGTCTCATCACAGATGGCGGCTCCAAACTTGTTGGGCATGTCATGAAGGCATACTGTGCCAAGAACGCGCTCCAATGTATAGTTACGACCCCCTACCATCCTCAAGCCAATGGACATGTGGAACAGTTAAATGGCTCACTGGTTCAATTGATTGCCAAGCTCTCACAAGAGCACCCTAACACTGCATGGACTGAACACCTGCCCACTGCTCTACTTATCCTACAAGCAAGAATCAACAGGGGCACAGGGTTCAGCCCCAGTACCCTGGCCTTTGGAACACCTGACAGGGGTTGAACAGGGAAAGCTATGGTCCAAGGTTACCAATAGTCTGACAGGGGTTGAACAGGGAAAGCTACAGTCCAAGGTTCCCAACAAGCCCCCTAGTAACAACTCCATCCCTAGACCAATGGCGTGCCAAAGCCCAGGAAATCAAACACAAGCGGATTGCAGGAGGGACAAAGCACCTCAAAGCTAGATACGCCGTAGGTGACCCCGTCTACACCCTCAATCCTAATTCTTCCAAGTTGGAACCCAACCACCAAGGGCCCTTCAAGATAGCTGCAGTCTATGACAATCACACTTATCAACTTGAAGATGCCCAAGGAAACACCAAGAAGCTTTACTATGATTGCTTGCACCCCTGCTGTGCCATCCCCCCACAAAAGCTGTTCATGCAAACCTTCCCAGACCTTCCACAGGCTCTGGTCTTGGTGTCTGACAGCAAGCAGGGGACAAGGGGGGTGTTGCAACTGAGTTTCCAGACTTGCCTGCTAACATATCTTACAATACACATGGGGCACTCAATGAGTTGCCCCTTGACGTATCTAACGGCATAAACTAATCTGATGGCAATATCAAATGGCAGATACTTCATCCTAATTAGGAGCACTAACAATTTGACTTGCTGATCCCCGCACAGGTTATCCCTTGGCTTCAAACCTTACATGGAACTTCCCACTATGCCACCCCCTTGTGGCCTTGTGGCTTTCCCCATATAGTATATTAATCACAATATTCTACAATAAACAATACCTTATTATTATTATTCTGTCCTTTCTATTTGACTATTTTCTTCCCCAATTCCAAGTACTGAATCCTCATTGGTTCAGTTGTAACAGCAAATACCCAATTTAGTATCAATGTACATATATAGTGAATAATCATAAAAGTTGATGTTTGAATTGAATTTTTATTTTTAAGCTAATGCAGAAGAAATCCAACAACAAGATGAAAACATAGTTAGTGCACTGCAGACAAGAAACTGTTGTGAGTTAACCAACAGAGTGAGCATGGTCCAAGAAGCAGATAAATAAAATAGTGAGCAAGCCATAAGCAATGATAAAGTTTGTTAACAGAACAGCTAATCTAGGTCACTTTGAATGAAAGAAAGGAGAGTATCAAGCTCAAAATAATTAAACTTTCATAAAATCACACTAGAGTTTTCACAACAAGAGTGATAAACAATAATATAATAAATTTGTAGTAACTGTGATGTTTTAGCAGATGTTGCAACCAAAATAGTCATCCCAGTTGCTACATTATCTCACAATACTGTAATAACCCAACATATGAGAAACTATTTTAGCTAGGTAGGAGAATAAGTTCAATACTTGGAGCCCTGTAAAAGAGGTGACAATTGAGTATAGCGTCAATACAGTATTTTTTAACCCAGTTGAGATAAATGTATATTAGTCAGTTTAGAACACATGAACTAAGTCTAAAAATGAAATAAAAAATTATGTAATTTATATTAAATTACAATAGATTTGGAACCACTTTGATTTCATTTTTAGACTGAGTTCATATGTTCTAAACTGAATAATATATGTTTATCTCAACAGGTTTGAAAACTACTTTACTCAATGAAACACCTTTACATGGTTATTAAATTAACCAAAGTTACTGGCAAAGTATGTCAGTACATAGTAAGTAAAGGTATATACTGCTATGTAAATTGTAGAGTGGGGCAAAAACAATTGTGGCCAAGAGTGTGAGTTCAAGTAGTTAAGTTGTGCTGGCTCCCCTTGATGGTACTCTTTGGTGGCTTTTTGAAATGGCCCAAAAGGTTCAAACATGGTTTAATGCCCCCAATCCCTAGGCAGGCTGTAATCACAGCAGAGAAGATGTGTGGTCCATCTTCTGCCCCGTGAAGGGCTGACAAAGCTTAGAGCCTTTTACTTCTAGCAGTTGGAAGTGCTCTTGTCTTATATGATATAAACTGAGGGTAATTTGCTCAACTATATCACAACCTCACATCAAGTAAAAAATCTCTATCATGTAGCTGTCTTTCTGTGGGGCAGGGACAATTTAAGGCACTGGGCTTGGGTTCTGTCAGGAATTCCTTTCCTGACTCTATTTTATTGTTGAACAAATTGTTAGGAGACACCCAGTTAAGACACCAAACAACAACATTCATAACAATATTTGGCTCTTTAAACCTTGTCAGAACCAGATTCAAACCCAGGACTCTAATGATGAATGTAACAATAGTACAGAATCAGCTCATATCTTTAAATTACCTTTTTATTATCATTTAATTCAATTGGTTTTCTTTTGAAATGTCTTTCAAATTCAAAATTTTTAATAATATGACTGTCAACATCACTTACCGCTCTCTGTTTGATTGGCTGCGGTTGGCTGGCCAAACAATCTGTAAACCACTCTCTATGGTTTTAGAGCAGCTCCATACCTTAAGATACTTGATCCTCTGGTTATGTACTGCTTAATTATCTGTATCAATGTGAGATCTTTTTTGTGCCTCTGTCTACACCACCTCAGTTTGGAGTTTATTAAGCAACTATTTAAATTCCATTTGAAACAGTTACCCTTAAAATGAATTACTCATGTAAATCATCTTCATTTCCCAAACTCCTCTCAAATATTCAGCCTTGTTTTCAAGGCTATATAAGTTCCAACTTCTCATTAATTTCAAATGTTCCAACAATAAAGAATATTTCTTATCCTATCTTGCCACATCTATTTCTTAGTAACTTATTTGAAGCCATGAAGGGAATTTATTTCCTGTTATGGTTTCTATCCTCCCTTTTTATAACAGTAAAAGGTCTTGAGAATCCCACCCCCACTATTGACTGGCAAAACCCCTCACCCAACAATGCCCATCAGAAGGAGTCCTTGTCCAATGGATGGTTCAAGTATCCTTCTGGTCATTGGGGAAGAAAGTTCCACTATGGCCGCCATTCTACTCCTCCACCTGCCAAACCCTTGTTGGTACAGCCTCATGCTTCATTCTATCTTTTGATGTACATGGCAGGATATTATCTTTTGGGTCATTTCAGCTCCCTGATGGGAAGGTTTGCATACATAGGTCACTTAGGCCATCTTGCCATGGTCACTGTGCCCATTGGTTCAGCCATTACATGGTTTAATTTAGGGGCCTTGGCTCACCAAATTGGGGGCTTGTTCCCCTTAAAGTGGGTCCCTGACAGGTTCTCAGCAGTTTGGTTTCAGCCTGAGTTTCATTTTGGTGATGGCCCTGAGAGTTGGCATGTCCAGATGTTTGGCCAGCATCCCAATCTACAGCATAAAGGTTTAGATGAGCTGGTAAGGCCTTGCCTAAAATAGAATAAGATTGTTAATAAAGGCACACAAAGTTACTGGATTAAATCATTGACACTGATACTGTAAATCAGAACCTAAACGTAAAAATGCGGAATTGTCAAATCCTTGGTCCAAATTTTAAATCACATTTGCGGGAACTCAGCTGAGTGAAAAATAAAATTAACCAAAAATTGACTCTTTTGATTTATTTAAATTTGAAAATTTTGAATCCCTTGTTCAAATAACTCAACTAACTAAAGACAAAACACAGCAAATAAATGCAGGATTCTAATGTACAATTTGATATTTTCTTAAATCTACCAAATCATAGACAACATAGAAAAATTAACAAATATGAAATTGCAGGATTGTCAAATCCAAGAACCAAATTTCAAATCATAATTGAGGTGAATTTAAATTAAGTATAATTTATGGGCATTGTCAAGATTTTGCGTTCTTGAAGAAGAAGAGTTGCTGTTTTTATTAAAGGTATTATGTATGTTGAGTTTGGGATATTTTTATGGGGACAGATGTGTTTCCAATTAGTGTGGGTGATTGCAGCAACTGACAGAATCCCGTGGTTACTAGATCCAAGTAAGGAGAGAGTACTGTGGTCTTTGGGACACGACACTGGCCGTGGTGGTTTGGCAGGATTATGGAAGTAAAAATAATACGCTCTTATTGTACTTGACACTACTACTATTTGGCTTAGTAGTAATGTTGATGATTATTATTTTTTCTCTTTCAAGTGATCTTGAAAGGACTTTTTATAGTGTGCAGCTAGCGGCCAGACTGGCGTCTAGCTTTGGACAACTCTTACTAGCTAGCCTATCATCCCCAAGCTACTAGTTTCACTTCCAGAGGTGGATTCCAAACCTGAATAAGGTTTTGGAATGAGGTAATATCATAGGCTGCTAATTTATCCTCTTCAGCCTGGATATCACTTGACTTAATTGAGGCCAACTAAGTTAACATCCATAGGGCCATGTCCTGTCTTGTGCTCAGTGTAATGTACAAAACTTGCACGGGCAGTTTTCTGTCTCATTTCTTGGTAAAACAGGATTTTTGTAGTTTCCCGCCTTTATTCCATAGGGCAGGTTTGCGTCTATTTTGGGATCCAAAAACTCTAGCTCCTATTTACAGAAGCTTCCAGATTGACCAATAACCTGTGACCTGGAATATCACAGGTATCTTCTGGATTGCAAACTATATTAGTCTTGATATAGTTTCTCCATATTCTGGAATAGACATTTCACATCTGGCTGTGGCCAATCTATTGTTGACCCATAGCTTTAGTGATGGGAATATAGATCAGTCAACCCTGATATATCAGGATTTCCTGACAGACATCTCAAACAGGAAGTCAAAGGATCTAGAGTGAATTTGTGCTACTTATTTTAAGAATCACAGGCATTTTCAAAAATAACACAATTCCATTTTAGAACAGCTAAAATTTATATGCTTGATTACAGTTGATTTTAGACAATGCTAATAATAAAAATATAATTATACAGTAGTTTTAAAAGGTATGGCAACAACCAATAATACTTCAGATTTAAATGAAATCCAAGTTGCGCAAGATTCAGGATTCAATTAATTTAAAAAAAATTAGTTAATAAATGTACTGTCAAACAAAAAACAAAATTTCACTAGCCCATTATACAAAATTATATCAAACATCAAGCGGTGTAGTTCAAACCACAAGCAAAATGAACTGACGTAACAAGTGAGATGGATGTATGCTGTTCTGGAGTATATTATAATCCAATCAGGATTCATATGAGGCACTGATAGAAGGACTAAAATGAAACAAAATTTGAGCAATCTAGAAGCAAGATTACAAAAGCACAAAACAAAATGAACTCACATAAGATGTGTAGTATGAGCAGCCTCAAATAGAAAAATATTAATTTAACAGCCAATCAACAGCCATCCAATTTAGGAAAAGAGGAATTTTATCCATTTTCATGGCTCCATATTTGTATGATAAGGTTTTGAGAACCTTCCAAATATGGACTTGAGATTACAATAAAAATAAATCATTAAATTTTAAAATTTCTACTTTTAGTGATTTTATCCTAGGTTTTTTACAATTGTTTTTAACAGCAATATCTTTGACGGCGCCAGCAGCCAAGCCAGCAGCAGCCAGACCAGCTTCAATGGAGGCAAGGCTCAGAACGTGGAGGCACCTGTTTACACCCAAGCCTTTGAGGCAGGTAACAAGGAAGCTGACCTGTACCTGACCACCAACCCCTATGGCTTTGACTTGTTTGAGAGTCACTTAGCGTCTAGCTCTGCCCCTGCTCCTGTACCCACCCCCACACAAGATGCCTGCAAACAACCAATCAGGATGGCAACCTTTATTTGGAATAACTTCCTGCTGCTAGCCAACCTGCCCCCCTACAGCCAATCAGGCTTCAGCTTCTGCAATCCAGTGCCCCAAACAACAAATCATCATCACCCAAATTCTCTAGGAAATTGTGGCACTAAACTTGCAGGATCTGTCCTGGGAACAGATTGCTGCCCAGTTGCAATTTACCCAAGCTACTGTCATGCGGGAATTCAACAACCTGATGAACAGGGGGAATCTGATTGGGACGGCCAAGAAGCCAAAGAAGGCCCCAAGTCCCAAATCAATGAGGCATACCCAATAATGCTTGACCTCCTCCAGCGGGACCCCAAGCTTCCCCCTAACCCAGGTCCGCAAACAGCTTGCACACCATAACATATGGGTCTCCAAGTGCATGGTGCAGCTCTGGATGCACAGAAAGGTGGCTTCCATGTGGGTTCTTATTAATTTTGCCGGCAACCAATGGGATGGCGCTGAGGATTCCCCATATGATATTGACATCAAGGAAACCCTGGTCTGATGCCTGACAAGTTTGTCAGATGACATCATTTTCATCTCTAACTATAAGCTATCCATAGCTTTTGACAACTTTGGCGCGCAAGGAAGAGCTGACACCCAAAAAAGGAGGAAGAAGGTCAATAAGGGGATGTTTATTGGTGCATTTCTGGCTGTTTCAGCCAAGGGAATTGTCTACCATTGGAAAAATCCAGATTTCACTAATGGCTACAAGTACGTCCACATCCTCAGTGGATTACTTGACTCCTGGGATGGCTCAAATTCAAAGCATCAGGTTTTCTTGAGCCACCAGATGGAGGGTAGCTCCACCGCCCTTGAGGCCATTAAGCAACGCAGGCAACAGGCCTCTGTGTACCCAGCTGGTCACACAGACATCCATCTGGCTGATATTGTCTTTTTTAACATTGGATCCACACTACGGGAGTGCCACCCTCAGGCTTTCAACGACCTCTATCTTGGGGTCTTTGACCAGAATTCTCTCCCTGGCCGCCAAATGGTGGCTGACTTGTTTGTCCAAATTGTCTTCCATGTGAACATGGGCAACTAATCACGCAAAGATAAGCGCCTCCCACCTCATGCCACAGCCACCTACCAGCCAATCAAGGCAATGGTATGGAAAGGAATATGACAAGCGTTATATGGTGGCCATCATACGCAATCCTCTTACCCCTACCCCCATCTTCAAGCCCCACCCACCCAATACCAGACCCCCCAGGCCAGCACTTCCTCTACGTCTTCCTTCCTGCGCTATTCTGCCTACTAGGCATCACTCTTCCCTGCCCCAATAAACCCCCTGTTGCCAAACATTTTCTATTTATATTATCTTTATTTTGAATTTCAATTGTTCATGTTCTCTTTATTTATAGTTGGTTTTATTCTTTATGTTCAGCTTATTTCTATAAAATCATATATTTTCTATGTAGTATATATAGATCCAGAACACAGTTATTTTTAGTACCCAAACACAGCCCCTTATGAAAATATTAACAATGATTTGGTGATCAGCTAAATTTGAATTAAAAAATTATAGGTTAATTTTGCAAGATAAAGTTGTTACTGATCTGAATAAAAAACCTTAATGATAAACTTTAAGCCAATCAGGAGCCAAGTGATAAAGTGATTGTTGTTACATAAAGGGTCATTCAATAATTCTTTGATGCATGTGCGCTAATTAATATGATTGGCTGGATGTTTTGCTATTGTACGCCATTGTCGCTATGGCAAGTTGTTAGTGAACTAGTGCTAACCCAGCAGCTGATTGGGCACTAGTCCACTGACAACTTGCCACAGCGGCAATGGCGTACAAATCAAAATATCTGGCCAATCAAATTAATTAGCGCACATGCATCAAAGAATTATTGAATGACCCTTTATGTAACAACAATCACTTTATCACTTGGCTCCTGATTGGCTTAAAGTTTATCATTAAGGTTTTGAATTTGGATCAGTAGCAACTTTATCTAAAAACAGTTAACAACATAATTTTCTAATTCAAATTTAGCTGATCACCAAGTCATTGTTAATATTTTCACAAGGGGCTATGTCAAGCGCCAAAAATAATATGGTAATCAAGGAAACAATGCCAACACAAAGCAAACAACACATATTGAGATGAGCGTAAAACATATATACAATGGGTAAGAAAATGGGATATTAGAGTAATTTGAAAACAAACAGGAATAGAAAAAGAGGCAATATTATCAGAATAATACAGATTTTATTGGGGTGAAAGCTATAAAATATAAGGAAATGTTAGTAAAAAATCAATGAGAGAATTAGAAAAGCTGCTTAAAGACATTGACTCTGCAATTGCAGAGATCAAAGAAATTGACCGCAAGGTCAAAGCCAGAGTGAAGTCTGCCGTCCTTGAAGGGGACAAAATAGACAAGGTGTCTGCAAAGGCCCTTATGACCAAAATACCAGATACCCCTGAGATGACAATTGAGCACCTACTCAACATTAAGAAGACAGTGATTGAGGGCCTTCAGCTCAAGTCATTTGCCCTCTCCATGCTGTCTTTCTGGACAGACAACCCTGAGATGTATGCACATCTCAAGCAAGCAAAGAACGCCAGGAAAGAGGATACTGAATTGCCAGCACAATTACTTGCGCCAAGAATGATGAAGCTTGCTGAAGCCGCCAGCAAGGATGAAACCTGCAAAGGTAAATAAAAATTATAATTAATAAAAATCACAAAATACTTACCTTTTTTTAGAAAACATTGACAGTGAACTTTGCCAGGTCCTGGTTCCTTTTGTCCCACCCACCTTCTATTCAAATTTTGCCACTCACGTGGACAAACAGCTCTATCTGTTCCCTCTTGTCTTGCAGGAGTTTAAAGACAGGGTCCACAGGTCCTTTCCAATGTCACAGAAGGCATTGGCTGAGCTTACACATGCCGAGGGGGCATATGAGTGGGCAGTTACTGCCTACAAGGATGCCTAATTGGTCTGCATTGACCCAGTAGTCCTCAGTGAAGTTTACTGTGTAAACTCCATTGAGCTTGTTTGTAACGTCCTGGAGACGCTCCCATTCAAGAATGTACCAGAGATGGGCTGGGCCCATGCAGCTGCTTGCTTCTGCTTCCCGGTAGAGCATACCATCTCTTACCTCTTGGACAACTTTGGGCACGCGGTGGCAAAACCGGCTGTTGCAGACGCAACAGCTGTAAAGAAGACAAAAATCCTCCTGGCAGACTTTGGGCTGGCATGGAGTGCCAACAAGATGGGGGTCCTGCAAGCAATGGAGCTGACCTTTGCAAAAACAAAACACAAGAAGAAGATCAGTGCAGTTTTTAATAAATTGTGCAAGTCTACTGTGCCTTTTATGGGAAAAGGCTTCATCTGATGGTTTACCTGGGGTATCTTTTCTACTTTGGAATGGGTGCCAGCGTGGAGGATCTTGACAGGGTCCTCCTAGGGATTTACAAGGACAGGCTCTCCCTGGATGGGAAGAAGGTCCCCCCAGGTATGGCTCAGTGGACCACGTTATCCAGGACGCTCTGGTCCTGGCTGGGATATACAGGTTTGTGGCCCCACCTGAGAAGCTGCTGCTTCACTCCCACCTGAGCATTCTTCCTTTCACCAGCAGGCAGGAGTATTTTAATAAGGGTGTATTCACCGTCCACAGTGTGGCGGTAGAGGTTGTGCGCCACTCCATTGTAGGGTGGGTACATACAGAGGAACCCATTATAGGCACTCTTAAATTTTTCTATATATCAATAAACATCTTATATACTCTAGTATATTTTTATTATAAATAATTTTTTAAAGTATTATTTTAGCAAACAAGATTTGCAAAATATATCCCAGAGAAGGTCTTAATAAAAGCATAATAACATATATGTCAATAAAATCTACTTCTAATTTTTATATTTTATATTTAACCTTTTAATTTGATTTTTATATTTATTTGCCAAAAGTGATATTAATGCATTTGCGTAATTCAGTATCAAGCATTTGGGATTGTTGTGAATGCTGCCATTCACCATGTTTTGATTTTGCATTTGTTGGGTTATTTTGAGGACAAATCTCTTTCTTTTGCTTTTGCCCTTTGAAATGAGGCTGGCTCCAAATTGGGAAATACAATTGTTCAGTTTCCTGATGCTACGCAACTCACTTGCCCCACTCATGCCTGTGGCAAGTGATCCTACTGTCCTGGTATTGTTTTGTGGTATTTTAAACCACTATATATTCCATTTCCTATTTTCCAATAAAATTAAGTTCTATTCAAATTTTTGTCTTTGTGTCTCCATGTACTTTGGCCCTCTCTAGCCACGTCTAGTAGATATTATTCATTCAGGGCCACAAGGTAATATCATAGCCTTCCCTGTTATTCTAACCAAGACTTAGTACAAATTCAATCCTAAGGTTATTATTTCTTGTTGTGACTCTGTGCTGCGCCTCAGATCACAACAAAGATGGTTCTCACTACAGGGGCTGTAAGCCCCTTGGTTACCCCCTTTGCAACTACGTTTTCAGGACCTTTGCTTCCACCTATACAAGAGCCAACTTTGCCTGAAATTACCAGTCCTCCTATTGAAGAATACATTGCCAACCTGCCTATTGTCCCTACTGTGCTGAACCTTGGGAGTGGTCCCTGCCTAGTTTCCTACCCTTTGGGTACCCCTGACTTGGAACAAGTCATGGCAGAAGCCCTTGGGATAGCCCGTGATGGGGCCATCCCTTGCCTTCAGCTTCAGTTCAATCGGGCAGAATACTACAAATTGATTGTAGTGCCACAATTTCCCCAGAATCTCCTCTTGGCAGTTGACTCCACTGAACATCTATTGTCCTCCTTTGTACAACCTGCCTTAGCCTATCATTAAATGGTATTAGGGCTTATGTTCAGGAAAACTTGTTGTTGCAAGCCGCTGTCACCTATCACTGGGATCAGTTTGCGGCCTACCAGCAGTGAATTCATTCCCTGTTTTCCTTAGTATCTGACAATCAGTGCAACTCTGTCACCTCCCAGTCTTGTTTGGTCACTTCCATTGAAAGAATGTGCCAATCCATCCCAGAGTACATCAGAGAGCACCTTCATGAGTTCCACCAACTGGAACAACCCTGGTGTGCCCAAGTAGACTCTACTTTAAACGCCTATCTCACCAACTTTGAGAGACTTGTACAACAATTTAATGAGTTCAGTGCTTATTCCTTTGACCAATTGCAGCAAGTAGTGGTCCATGCTGCAAAGGGCCTCTGCAAACTTGGTGAGGACTTTGATCAAGAAAGGGCTGCTACTGCCACCACCATTGCCAAACTCAAGACTCAAGTAAATGAACTGTCTGCCTCCAAAGCAGATGCCCTACCTTCTCCTCCATCTGATGAGCTAGCAGATAGAGAACAAAGGCTCTGGGATGCCATTTGAGATTTAAGAGCATCTACCTGCAGTCAGAATTGCCCCCCCCAAAATTCCCTCAGTCTGACCCTCAAGTGCTTGCGCTGACGGCTCAGGTTGCTGAATTACAACAAGAGGTTGCTACTTTGCGTGAGGCAATGGCGTCTGTAGTTAGTACACCTGAAGTTGTGGGCAAAGATGGTTGTTGCCCTGACTTGTCAGGAGCCCCCCGCACCATTGTGCTAGAGAGTTAATAGCTCTAGCCAATGAAGTGGACATCCTGAAGTGAGATCACTCTGAGCTTGATAAAGACGTACAAGAACTAAGTGAAGTAATCAATTCAGTAAATGACAGGTTTGCCCCTTGCCTTTTGGTGGGCCCGTCTCTTACTTCCCAACTGGCTGAGCTTTCCTTGGTAGTAACGGCACAGGGTCAGTGTCTGGATGTTACTGAGCAACAGACCACCCCTGCTAATAATACAGGTACCCGCACTGCTGACACCTTGACTACCCTTGAAGATAGTATTTGCCAGCTGTGGGCCAGGCAGTCCCCCACCAAGTCAGAAGCAGAATTCTTCCCACACATAAATGCACTCAATAGCAACAATGGTGGCCCAACCTCAGAAGCACATTTCAAGCCTACCTTTAAAAAAGTCTTTGACCCCAAAACCTTGACCATTGCAGCTTTTCTAACTATCTATGAAACTGCCATGAGAAGAGCCTCAGTTGAGGTCAAGAAGGAACACATTCTGACCTGTTTACACCCAACCTGCCAAGAGGTAGTCATGTCAGAGCTGCCCACCATTGAAACCTGTGAAGATATGAAGTAGCTTCTTATTGACAAGTTTGGTGG
Source organism: Entomophthora muscae (assembly GCA_014839935.2). Classification (NCBI taxonomy): domain Eukaryota; kingdom Fungi; phylum Entomophthoromycota; class Entomophthoromycetes; order Entomophthorales; family Entomophthoraceae; genus Entomophthora; species Entomophthora muscae. The sequence continues at coordinate 193,328 of QTSX02000795.1, read as the reverse complement.
TGACCTAAGTTTATAGTTAAGAAGGACGCCTTTATGCACATTGCTTTCAAGCCAAAAGAGACCCTATCTGAATTCACAGATAGATTCTACATGGAAGGACAACAACTGATAACAAGCTGCCAGTTGACTGCACATTAAGCATAAATGGCTTGCACTCAAGCCCTCAAGATTAACCAGCTCCTATGTCTTCACTTCAAGGCCCATAAAGCCATGATTTCTTCCATGAAGAGCATAAAGACACTACTTCAGGATATGCACCTTACCCATTCTGGGGCAGTTATGCAGGAAAATTATGCTGCCTCTACCTCTGGTTTGTCTTCACGTGGGCCACATATCCTTACCATGAACTTGCAGAATCCTCCTTGATGCCAGGGTTGTCATAACTGTGGACAAATAGGTCATCATTCCTGGGTCTTCACTAATCCTTGAGTTGAAGGAGCTGATCCCAAAGAACAGGCGGGAAAAGAACAGTCAACCTAGAGGCAGAGACACTCTTGGTTGACAATTCTTCCCAGTCTCCTCCAGTTCACCCCTCCATTGCTGACTCTAAGCCTGCTAACAATGAGGCTCCTCCCATTCTGTTGCTATTCCACAACATATCTGATGACTATGACATGGACAATTCTTATGTAGAAGATCCTGATGCCTATGGGTACTCTGTCCTGGCTGTCTCTGAAACTATTGAAATTCCTTATAAGCTATGTTCTGGGAAGACTACTACAACTGCCAAGCCTCTGCCTGAATCCAAGGAGGTTGTCTCTTGCCCTTATCTCACCCAAGCCAAGAGATCTCCTGTGCTTGTTGAGTATTCTGAAGAAGCTGCTGAGGTTGCTGATGCTGTGTTCAAAAACGTCTCTGTCTTGCTCCCTCTCCAGACGGTCTATAAGGAGTTCCCGGGCCTTAGATGCAGGATTAAAAAGTGGGGCAAAGAACTAACAAAAGCTCAAGACATTCTGGCTGTCCTCCCTTCCTTTGGTTGCACCACCACTTGTGTTAAAATATCCATCCAAAAGGTGAAAATTAAGGTTGTCTTAGACAGAGGGTCTCCTGTTAATGTTGTCTCCTCAAAGCTGGTCAAGAAAATCAAACTTGCCCCTGACCTTAACTATCATCAATTGTATGGCACAGCTGGGCTGTCCATGACTTGCTCTATAGGGGCTTATTCTGCTCTGCCAATACAATTCGGCAAGCTTCTCTTGGCAGCGCCTGCTGTTGTCCTGGAGAACAAGAGCTATGACCTTCTAGTTTGTACTTAATTCCTTAGGGAATATAATGGGATCATCAACTTAAAGGACGGCTTCCTCTCTATCTTGGGATACAAAATCCCTCTGATCTTTGAAGAGCCAGTTAAAGTTCCCAGGAAGCGCCTCAAGACATGTTCCTTGGAATATCCCACTGGTGTTTTTTCACTTTAAAATACCAAACCCATTCCTCCAACATGAAGTGTCCTCCTATGGCTTGCCCCGCGTCAGAAGGGATTCCTCTCTTGGCCACTTCTGCTATGACTATTCCGCCTGGGTTTCAAATTATCCTAGACTCCCAAATATTGTATGAGCTGCCTGAGCGTTTATTCCTAGAGCTGTACTCTCCTCTCTTGCTAGGGTGTAACAAACCCTATCTCTGTCCAGGAATCTTGGATGTCTCTCATAAAAACCCTGTTCAACTGCTAATTTCCAACTTGACTACCCTCCCCATACATGTATCTAGAGGGCAGGTTGTTGGCTATGGCAAAATATTGGATTCTCCTGATGTCCTATCTCTTCATCCCTTTGGTACATTCCAGGACTTTAACTTACCTGAAGATGAGCAACAAGTCCTATCATTGTTTACTGCCCAAGACTTTCTGCAACTATCTCCAGTTTAACAGAAAGAGGTGCTTGACCTAATGGAGCATTTTTTGGATATCTTTGCTAAAGACAGCTTGGGTTTTGGGTTAGCCAAAGGCGTCATTCACCAGATTGATACTGGTTATGCTCCCCCCTATTGTGCTAAACCTTATTGCTGCAGTTGAGTAGAGGATAATCAGGTGTCTAAAGAGCTTAAGCAACTTCTAGACGCTGGACTACTTGCTCCTTCCCAAAGTCCATGGGCCTCCCCCTTGCTTATACTGAAGCAGAAGAATGGAGGTCATTGTATTGTGATGGACTATGACGCTTGAATTCCTTAACCAAAAAGGGCTCCTACCTGTTACCACGCATTGAAAATGCTCTCTGCCACCTTGGGGGCTCTAAGTTCTTCTCTTCCATGGATCTGTCTTCTGGATACTGACAAGTTGATCTCTCTCCCAAAGATAGACAGATGGCTGCGCTCATCACTTCTGAAGGATTGTTTGAGCCCACTCAAATACCACAAGGACTCTGCAATGCTCTAGCTACCTTCCAACAAGCCATGGATTCCATTCTCCATAATCTGAAGCTCTCATGTGTTTTAGTGTACTTAGATGATATAACTGTCTTTAGCGCCACCTTCACTGATCACTTGGCCCATCTCAAGGAGGTGTGAATAAAGATTTGTCAGGCAGGACTTAAGTTAAAACCATCTAAGTGTGCCTTCTTCAAGGAACACCTTGAATTCTTGGGCCATGATGTGACTCAGACAGGAATCTGCCCCATGACTAAGAAAGTCAAAGCCATTGACAAAATGCTTCAGTCCATCAACTTGCAAGAAGTCCAAGTCTTTCTGGGCATGATGGTATACTATAGGCAAGTTATCCCTGATTTTGCAACTCTAGTGAACCCTTGGTCCAGCTGTTGCATCATGTCCCTTTTGAATGGACTACCAGTCAACAACAAGCCTTTGAAACCCTCAAGCAAAAACTCAAAGAGGCTCCCATTTTAGTATATCCTGACTACAATAAGGAATTCATCTTGTATACTGATGCTAGTGACCTGGCTATTGGGGCTATCTTGGCTCAACTGGATGATGAGGGTGTGGATCACCCTGTAACTTAAACCTCCCGCGTCCTAAATAAACATGAGAAGAACTACAGTGTGACCAAGAAGGAGTGCCTTTATGTGCTGCATGCTGTCAAGCAGTTCCGCCACTACATGTATGGCACCCATTTCACCTGTGGTTACTGACCATGCTTTGCTTAAATGGCTACAACAACTCAAGGAATCCAAAGGACAACTAGCTAGATGGGCTCTCCAATTGCAAGGGTATGACTTCACTGTGCTGCACTGCCCCAGGATTCAACATCAGAATGCTGATGGACTGTCCAGAATGCTCATCTTTGCTCTACACCCTGCTGAAGCTGACCAGTTGAATGAACTAATTAGATACCCTTTGTCATGGGAAAGCAAGACAGAGGAAGTTCAAGTTGCCCTTTCTAAGCTATCTGAAGACACCCTCATTTGTGACAATCAACTTTTTAAGAAGGTACAAGAGCACACTTGCCCTATGTAAGGCCTAGTCTTTGCCTTTTGTTGGTGCTTCAAGCTCATAAGGAGACAGGACACGGGGGCATTGCCAAGACCCATGCCTTGCTCCAGAAGAATTACTTCTGGGAAACTCTTTGCTTGATCTGATCCCAGATGTTATTGCTAGTTGCCATGATTGCCAGCTCCAACATCCTAAAGCTGCCACTCATGAGTTCAAGCTAGTCCCCCCTCAACATGTCTTTCACACTGTCAGTATTGACGCTGTAGGGCCTCTACCTTGCTCCCGCTCTGGTTGACGCTTTATCCTAATTTCTGTTGATCATTTTAGCAAGTGGTTAGAAGCTTGCCCTACTAAAGACATCACTGCCAAGACTACTGCCGCCTTTCTGCTGCAAGATGTATTCTTCTGCCATGGTTGCCCTCAGGTGTTGTTGTCTGACAATGGGGCTAACTTCAACACCAAGTTAGTGACCTTGGTGGTTGAAGCCTTGGGGTCTCACCAGTCTTTCTCTGCCCCCTATAATACTTCCACCAATGGGGCAGTTAAGCGCGCTAACTCAACTCTGATTTCTATCATGAGGAAGCTTACTTACTCTGACGCCGCCAACTGGGATCTATACTTACCTGCTGCTCTCTTTGCCTATTGCCTTAGCAAGCATTGTGTCACTGGGTACTCCTCTTTTTCTATGCTGTATGGTCGTTAAGCCACTACCTTGTTGCTTCTGGCGGCCCCTACTCTCCTCTGATAAGGCCATGAACCCTGATGAGCACATCAAAGATCTAGTCAACTGCATCATTGATATACAGGCTACTTCCTACACGTCTGCCTATAAGACCAAGCTGCTGGAGCTCTCCCCTGACAATGCCAGGAGATCCCCCTGCCTGAGTTTGCCATTGTAGACCATATTATGTATTATCAACACAGAGTAGGAGGACAAGATCATAAACTAGACTTGTTGTTTATTGGGCCCTTAGAAATGACCTTTAAGCAAGGATTAGAGTATACAGTAAAGCTCCTCTCCAGTGGTTGACCTTTTGCTTGCATGCATGCTAAGTTCCTCTGCAAGTATCACCCCCTAAGGCCAATCTATAGGGGAGCAATGGGATGAATGTCTCCATTCACCATGTTTTGATTTTGCCTTTGTTGGGTTATTTCAAGGACAAATCTCTTTCTTTTGCTTTTGCCCTTTGAAATGAGCCTGGCTCCAAATTGGGAAATACAATTGTTCAGATTCCTGATCCTGTGCAACTCACTTGCCCCACTCATGCCTGTGGCAAGTGATCCTACTGTCCTGGTATTGTTTTGTGGTATTTTAAACCACTATATATTCCATTTCCTATTTTCCAATAAAATTAAGTTCTATTCAAATTTTTGTCTTTGTGTCTCCATGTACTTTGGCCCTCTCTAGCCACGTCTAGTAGATATTATTCATTCAGGGCCATAAGGTAATTGTATAGCCTTCCCTGCCATTCTAACCAAGACTTAGCACAAATCCAATCTTAAGGTTAGGATTTCCTGTTGGGACTCTGTGCTGCGCCTCAGATCACAACAGGGATACCCTTAGATGCCACAATAAAAAATAGATTATCAATAAATAAATTACTAACCTTCATTGATGGTCCTGATGAATGTGATTGCAGGCTTGGAAACATCTAAATATAAAATGATAATTAATAAACATTGAATAGTAGATTAGAGAATATAAAAAAGTCAGACAAGCTAAGCCTTTAATTAATTGGCTGTTTGGCAAGGCAGGGAGGGATGAACAAATCAGTGTGGCCATAAAATTTAGCCAGGGTCTCAGCTGGGAGGGTGTGGATCCCAGCCTGCAGCAAATTAAACAGGTCTTTGGTCCCAGTTGGGGTTCCTTGCTTGACAACTTGCTTGAGCCACCCAAAGACTTCCTTGATGGGATTTAGGAAGGGCAAATAGTCAGGGAGGAAGAGAAGGCGCAAATTTGCTATGGCCAATTGCTGGGGGCCCACAGCAATGCTGGTGTCAATCATTGGGAATTCCTCAAGAATTTCAGCCACCTTATGGAGACCAACTTTATCCAGAACAATAACATTGGTGAAGCCCGGGCTTGTGTGCCTCAGGTGCTCCTGGACCAATTAGAGGAATGATAGGAAGGTACTGGCTATTGTGGAAGCCTAGTATCATTTGGTACAGCTCAACCCCCTTTGGACCAAGAAGAGCCACCATCAAGTAGGCTGTGGTGCGGACTTCAGCACGCCAAGCCATCCCGTCATTGGAGCCTTTGGGGACATAGCCATATGCATTGCGCATAGACAAGGAAAATGCCAATTTGTCAATATAGTAAAATTTGACTGTCCCCTTGGCTTTGAGGGCAGTGTACGCCTCAGCGTATTTTTTTCAAGTCTCAATGTTGGTTGGGCTGTTTCTATTATAGGGAGATACCCCAAGCTTTTTCCAGGAAAAGTGCATCCCCTTCAGCAGATGGTATTAAAAGGAAATCAAAGCCTAAACCCCAAAAGTAGATTTAATCATGGCCTGTATATTTGCCAGTTCAAGGTGGTAGTCCTGGGTTATCCACTTGCAGATTGCCCATTTGTGCTCCTTGGTGAGCATGGTAGAAATGTGCATGGATTTCTCCGCGGCAAGGACTCAACCCATGTTAATGAACTTGTTGAAGGTCTTGGAGGAGTACTTGGGATCCTCTCCAATAAGGGCTGTGGCCACCTTGTAATTGCCTGGTTCACAGATTAGCTTAAGAAGGATGATGTGTTTGATGTCAGGGATGTGCTTCTGGGTGGGCTTAGTGGGCTCAGATGAACTGGGATCCTGATTGATGACTGGCACACAAGGCATGGGCACCTTGGTATAGAACAGAGCAACCTTCTTGAGCACTAGCTGTCCCTCATCAGTTTGGTAAAACTCAGGCTCCTTGTCCTCTTCCTGATTGCCATCACTGATGTAGGGCTTAGTAGCTGGTATCAAGTTCAGGCTTCACCTTCTCCAGCATGGCTGACAGGACCAACTTTTGCTGGTAAACACCATCAAAAACATACAAAGTAAGTTCTACCTCCTTGTTTATAACTGTTTTTGTTGTGGTAACCTTGGTGGGCTTCTAGGTTGGCTTGGGGACCCAAGGGTTGATGCTCTTCACCCTAGCAGCTTATGCTCCTTGAACCAGCTGTGTCAGTGCAGCATCACTATGGAACTCTCCTCTCCCATCTCCTCCTTGAGTAGGCACTTGGGTTGCACTAACTCTATTCTTTGACCTGTGGGGGCAACTGCAACTGCAGTGCACAACAGGTGTATTGGTACTCTGGTGTTGTGTTCCTTCCATTTCAAAATTTAGTAAAATATTAAATAAATTTCAATTAAGTTACTCCCTAATTTTAATTTTTGCTTTTATTTAAATATGGATATTTGATTAGAGTTTTTCCCACCCAATATCCCAATTATAGATTTTCCATTTCTTATTTAGTTGTTTTTGGTTTTACAAGACCCATTTTAGAATACCCAAAAAAATTTCCACCCATTTTCCTAGATTTTACTGCCAAATTCAAGCACCCAACGCAATATTTTAAAATTTATGTTTCAGATCTTGTGTCTTATTTTAGATACCTTGATATCATTCTTGATTACAATCCATTGCACACATTGAGTGAGTGATTTAGTTTACATAGTGAGTTCCTATTGTGTTTTGTTTTTGGATTGAGTTTTGACTCACCTTGCTTGTGTGTATTTTTTCACTGATTCACATAGTAAACATATGTACAACAAAAGTCAACTCACACCATTTTGTTTGTGAATCAATTTATTTTGGATTGTAGTTTGAATATTTTTGCTTTGCGTGTGAACACTTCTTTGCTGTGTTGACTCATTTTGCCCATTAACGCCAATAAACCCTGTTAACAGAGTGTATATTTTGACCTGATAGTTGGATTTTGCTTAAATCTGAAATCATTTTGTTTAAATCAGAGGTATTTTTGGTTGTTGCCATAGCTTCTAAAACAACTGTATATTACAATCTATTTTTATTGAGTTTTTTCCTTACAGTAGTTTTCAAACCCATTGAGATAAATGTATATTATTCAGTTTAGAACACATGAACTCAGTTTAAAAATAAAATCAGAAAATCAAGGAATTTATATTAAATTACAATAGATTTGGATCCACTTTGATTTCATTGTTAGACTGGGTTCATGTGTTATAAACTGAATAATATACATTTATCTCAATGGGTTTGAAAACTACTTTATGGTTTAATTTTTCATTTGTTGTTAATAATTTTCTTGCATTTAATTGGATAGTTTCACCTCCAGTTGCCTTGGCAATAGGAAATCAAGTTGCCTCTGCAACCACAGCTGGCCTTGGGGAGGCAACTTGATTCCCTATTGCCAAGGCAACTGGAGTTGTAACTATCCAATTAAATGCAAGCACATTACCAACACCAAATGAAACAATCTCCACAACAAGGAAAAGGCAACTTGATAAAAATAGATTTTAATATATAATTCTATTTTATTACTAGCATTGTCTAAAATCAACTGTAATCAAGCATCCTTAATAGCAATACATAAACACTTATTGTTACAGCAGTGGGCTCTTATTTAAGTCAAAATAACAATTAAAAAAGAAAGTTAATGTGTATAAAATAATTGAAGGCCTCAGGTGACAATGTGTAAATTAATGAGCTAAAATCATATTGTAGTAAACTGATGATTTTCCCTTTGAAGTTTTTCCTTTCCCACCTCTCCTTCTTTCCTCAAAAGAAAGTTTGTTTGGCCCCTAGCTATGCCAGGGGCCAAAAAACTTTGAAAAATTTCTTCATCATCAGGAGAGTGGCTCATATAGCATTATATGGGCTTTTGGTTGCTATTTCTGTGATTTGGAATGCATAATACTGTATCATTTCCAGGTTTAGACAATTTTACACTTCAATTAATTTTTATGTCTAAACATTATTATCAAAATTCATATTTTTCATTTGATTATATCCAGAGTGGAGCTTCTTGATTTGGGTTGATTTGTCTTATTTTCTTACTGTACATCCAATTTGGATTTCAGTTCCCGGAATTATTATTTGAGTTTACTAGTGAAATTCATTTGTGATTTGAAATTTGGTCCATGAATTTGACAATCCCACAATTCCAAAAAACATAGTAAACTTAATGAAAATGGCTGATGGATTTGAACACTTCAAATCTGATTCCAGTTAATTCATTTTGTCCACTTGAAACATTCAGTTTGACTTGAAATTTGAAAAGTTTTTATGGGTTCCTGTAATTTGAAATATTCAAATAAAAATACAAAAAATTCAATTTAACTAAAAAAGGCCTTCCTGCAAATGTGATTCAAAATTTGGACCAAGGATTAAACAATCCCACTTTTTATGTTTAGGTCCTGAATTTACAGTAAAAATTTAGGCACAGTTTGAAATAAAACTTTAAGAGAAACTTCCAAAAGTTTATCATTTGTGAAGTGTGGGGAAAAAGTTTGTAAAAATCCCAAAAATATAATATAAGGTAAAGTATTCACTAAATTTTGAGTGGTTACAAGTAGTATATCAATGTTAGGAAAATGTACATGAGAATAATAAGTCATTGCTCTATACAAATTTTCTTTAAAATTTAAGAGATTTGTAAATAAAGCAGCAGTGCTCTGAGTTACCATTGCCATGGTAACAAAAATTTACTTTATATTGATAAAATTTATCTGTGTTGATTTTTAAATAAGAAAAATAAATTATATGTTAATAAAAAACAGATCCCATAAATTCTACAAAGAAAACAAAGTTTTTTGAATAATTTGGTAAAAATGAATAATAAAATGTTAAAATGTAGAGTTATAAATTTAATTTTTTGAAATTGATTCTTAAAAGATTGAAGTCTAACAAAAAGATAATTTAAGTTTGAAGTTGAAAATTTAAGTAAATTTCAAAGATTAAGCATTTTAAAAAAAGAGAAACAGGTAATTTCAAAGCTAAATTTTAAGTTTTAAATTAAAATTGTTTAAGATTAAGAAGTTCTAATCTTAGGCAGGAAAAAATATTATTTCAGCTTAAACCTACTCTTCCTTGTTGGGTTTGTTTATATAGAAAAGTAAGTTGCAACTGAAACAGAAGACATAAGAGGGAAGATTTTGAGTAAACTATAAACAGAAGCAGAGAATCTGCAACTGGTTTGAAATTAAGAGATAACCAAGGTGGTATCATAACGTTTGAAAGGTAACTGGTGTTTTGCTTTTAGAATCAAGAAAAATCAGCGTCAAAATAAGGGAAAGGGATTTAACTCAAAATTTACTAACTTAAAAATTCAAATTTTAAAATTCCTAAAGGAAAATCAATTTTCAAAATTTAAAAGTCAAAATTTAAGCTTGGAGCATGACAACTGGGGAGGCATGGTGGGAGCTTGGGAGGGTTATGTCAGGACAAATATTTCATCAGCAGTGTGGGCCAGATCTTCCGAAGCGTTTAAAGGGTCTGTAGGATTATGTGAAGATTTATTAGTCCATCTAGGGGAAATGTACCAGTCCAAGGCTAAAGGGGGGAGTAAATTTACCCACATGGTGGGTTGCTGACACCTCTATTTTATTTTCTCTGGTGGGCGCTCAATATTGGTGGAGTTTAAGGAAAATTTTCTTGGAAAACTTTACCAGCAGCCAGTAATAAGGAAGTTGGCAATCAAGTTAACAAGAGGGTGTTGTGTAAGCCCCAGCAAGAAATGAGTTCTTGAACTTAAAACAAATAGTAACAATGATTGTACCTCTGAAAGTCTTATCAGGACTTATAGGAAGGACTCAGCTCTTGCAAGTTGATTGAAACCAAAACCTACATACATACCAAACTTGGCTAAGTTTTTCATTTTAACAACCAGAAAATTGTAAATTGACTGCCCAATTTGACTTTAGATTGCACTTTCTTTCCTTGCCGCAATAATAAAAGCTCTCAAACGCCAGTCAAACCACTCAATTATTTAGGGGATTTGGCGTACACTGTAGATGACTGATTTGAACTACCTTACCTCACACAACCCCTGGCCCCGGTTGCTCCTCCTTGGGAAGAAACACTAATTGATTTGGACTATCTACTGGCATGATGTTGCCCACTTTTGAAAACAATTATGGATAACCAATCAGCCGTGGCCACGCCAACACCCACAAAGTCAACCTAATCACAAAAGTCTAAAATAAATACCAGCCAATCAGATGGGAGTTCAGAAATTAGTATAAAACCCTCTAGCCCCGCTAGCTTTGCCCAGCAAAATTTCTTCCTTATCCATTCATATCAGGTCAAGTGATCATGTGATTACCTAATTTGCAACATATTCCATTAAGTCTAGCAAGGGGACTTTCAGTCCTTTACTTGTTCATTCTCTTATTACAATAAAATTAGAGTTTGCTTCACACTGTTTAAATTTTATTGACTTTTGAACTCTGTTTGAGTTCCTTTAAAATCCCTAAAAGGGTTAGTCATTTTTTAGTAACCCTTACCTATCCTTGGTCCTGTTCAAACCTAATAGCCTTCCCAAAACCCCTATGAGAAGTGTTGGTGTATAGTAGTTACTTTAAATACTTATGCTTTCAAAAATATAGTTTGTACTTGGATTTTGAGCTAGTGATTTATATAAAAACTTACTTTTATATTATATTTTTCTTGTTTTTGTTCAAGTTTGAACCCCTTTTTGCTTTACTTGACTTCCAAGCCTTCCGAGACTATCCCCAAGCCCTCCTTGAGCTTGTTGACCCAAATCTGATTAAGTTTCTTGCAAATACCTCATCCAAGCTTAATTTTAAAAGTTTAAAACCCCAAAAACCCACCAAGAACCCCCCAATATATGCAAATTTCAGAAATGATGTTTCCAGTCTTCAAATTTGTTGTGTTTTCCTTGGCCCCGTTTTTGCTGCTCCTTTGGTCCACTTCCCCAGACTTTTGTGTTAGAATTGGGGAGCAGGTTAAGAGGAAATAAAACTAAGCTCTCAACCACAACAAAATTTGCGGTTCAGCAACAACCAAAAGGTTGTTGCCAACAGTTTCTGGGAGGCCAAAGGGGGGAAAGGAATCAACTGAACACTAAAAGTAACAGGATAAATCAAATGGCCAGATTAGACTAACAAATTTCAAACTTTATTAGATTAGAGAATGATGAAGCAAGGGCTTTTACCACCCTTGTATTCATTTTAGGGAGAGGTAATTGAGGTGGGAGATCAAATGTCAGCAAAACTAATCAACCAATGATATGAGTAAATATGAGTGCATTTCTCAACGTGGTAAAATCTTGAAAAATTCTGAATGAACAAAATCAAAAGGAAAACTGACTCAAATTTAAAATTGAGGAACCTTCTTTGGACGCAATTACCACTGCTCCTGGATGCTCTTGTACATGATATTTAACCAGGGGTGTCTCTTGGGTGGGTTAGGTGGGGCATCTTTGGAATAATTCCACAGGTATTAATTAAAGGGCTTTTCTTGGGCTTTTTCAGTAACTTTTGGATAATTGTTCAAGCGCAATTTGGTGGAGGTGCCCAAGCATTTGGCAAGAGTTGAAGTGGAGGCCTAAGGGGGAGGCGTAACTTTACACTTTGGGCCTGGATATCCTCTTCTGTGCGCCTTGTGGGCAGTGACCCCTCTAGTCTCTTATATCTCCCAAGTAGCCTCATTTCTTTGGGCAAGACTCTGGTCAAAAGCCTGACTTGTAATGATCTGAACTTGTACTCTCCCAATATGGTCTTGTACACTCTTTTTGTTGAGGAAGTACTTGTGCCTCCCCTCCCTCAGCTAGAGGAGGAGGTCTCTGTCCCCTGGTAGACACCCCCACATGTAAGCCTTGGTTACTCACCGGTCTGATGTTGATGGGACCAAATGCCTACTTCCCTCAACTATCCCCTGTGTCTTCCCTCTGGTCCCCTCTTAGAGTAGCTGCTCCAGTGATCTACTGTGCGGCATCTAAGTGGTTTGTTTCACCAGGATTGGTAGCCAAACTTAGTTAGTTTAGCCCCCTTCTCTTACACATATAGCCCAAACTTGAATAAGCTCTCAGCTATTGCCAACCTTACCATATAAAATCAGGGAACAAACTTTTGGTACTCATTTTACAGGCTCTTTTTTGTGTAATGATAGTGTAGTGTATGACTTGGAAATAATGTCAACTTATCTCAATCAGTTTCAAATCAGCAAAAAAATCTTTAACTGGTACTGAAGTGTCTGCCACCCACTTTCTATCAACAGTTCTGTTTATATCATTTAGTTTTATTAGCTTTTGAGACATTTTCCTTTTGCCTTTGGATTTCCAATCAGGGCAGACAATGCCTGGTATTATGGAAACTGCCATTAGATATCATCCCTGGCATAGAATTTTTCACTTGTTGGGCTGCTGCTTAAGTGGCTAAGCTAATACCAGTAATGATTTCAGAAGGTTTACCAGAAAAGGAACTATCTTTAATTTTTGCATAAATCAGATACCAATAAAAGATGGAGGAATTGAACTAACTGCTGGCAGCACCCATGCAAACCTTGCCCAGAAAGATATCAAATCTACCCAGTCAGCCCTACCATCCTTAATAAATTGACAGGGTTGCAAGTATTGGTGGATCCTCAAACTGAGCCCTTGCTAGGCTCACTTACAGCCCCCAAGATTTCCCACACAGTCACCAATCACCCCTTAATTTTCTTGGATCAAGTTTACACACCACATGAAATTGGTTTGTGCTAGTTTACAAGTCACAACCTAATACTGTGGTACCCACTTTGTTTCCTACACTATCTTTTCTAGGAATTTATTTTAATATTATGATATTATTCTAGGCATTTGCTAGTAGAATTATTCTCTAAAATGCATATGATGATGTCATAGTGTTGAAGCAGGTTCCTAGAAGAAACAGTATAGGGAGCAAGGTGGGTAACAATATTGTTAAGGCCTTAGCCTCATTGTGAAAAGATTCCCCTAAAACAGATTTCAATATAAACCACAGAGCCCAGAAATGAAGCAGGAAAAAAAGCTCTCAAGGCTGAAGTTATTGAAGAAGACACCATACCTCTCTTAGATGCTGTTATGCTGGGGATGGAGTCTGGGTGCCAAATCTTGATAGAAGTGGGCCTTGCCCCAAGATCTAGAGCCCAAAATCCTTCTGAAAGTGAATGGTGATAGTATGTATCTATATACAAGCTAGAAAAAAGACTTTCAGATAGGTCCATGGATCATAGACTTTTCTTTCCAGGTAAAGCCAGATGAAAGCAGAGTAACATTGCCCTGCCAGCTTTGAACCCCTGCAAGTCAAATTAGGCTCCCAGGATCTGGATGACCTCCTGGTGCCACAACTTTGCTGTGTAATAAGAGTTACAAGGGGGAATGTTTAGAAACTAGATTAATATATTTATTGAGATTTATGGATCATATAGCTATGGTAAATTGCTTAGGAGGAAAACAGTTCCTGTTGATCAAACCCTTGGATGATTGGGGGGTGACTTGATCTTGGTAAGGAGTAAAGCGCTAAATCAAGTTGCCACTGGGGTTGAGATTATTATTGGTTCTTGTTTCCTTGTTTGACAATTTGAGTTGACTTCTGCATTTGGCTTTAAGTTCCAGGAAAGTCAAGGCCCTGAGTTCCCCAGTTGTTTGAGGTGCTCAACTTGGCCCCAGAGGTCCCAGTTTGGTTCCTGTTGCTCTGGCTTGCCCTGCCTTGATATTTTTATCATCATTGGACCTTACCCATATTTGGATTTCCAGCATGGACTGGCCAGAAAATCCAGTAAATAAATGAGGTGAAAGCATTAAATTGATCCACCTATCCCCAATTCCCTTAAGCAGTGGTTCTAAACTACTATTATTTCAGACTTTAATAAATTTATTTTTAAAAAAAGAGTGTTGGGTGTAAGATTAGGTTGATTGAACAAAAATGATCAGGCTAATGATTATAAACAGATCTTATTGTTACAAGCCATATTATTGCTAGATTATTATCCTATTAATTGTGGCAATTATACTCCATACAATCACTAGTTTATTATAATTGATATAGCTATTATACTGCGTATAATAGCATATGTATTGCTTATATGTCAGGGATTACATTCCTGACTACTTCAATTCAGTTATTTATAATATATAATAATAGGGTTACAACAATAGGAACAGACAGCCAGAAGCCAATTAATATACAGAAGGGTTTATTTGGTAACCAAGACAAGAATCAAACCCAGAACCTTAACACAGGCATCAACATTAAGGTTAATCAAGGTTTTAAGTTTATATTACCTTATTCATACTACTTCTATTAAAAAAATTATGCTCATACTTCAGAAAAGGTTAAAAGGATCAGTAATATAACTAATTATTGTCAAGAACAATACTGGCTGAAACTACAGCTGCTTACGCTCCTAAAAATGAAGTGATGTCTTAGTAAATCAAGCCTGGGCACCGCTACTTTGTTAATCTTCAGTTCTTCTCCCTGTTTTCTTGAACAAGTGCCACAGCATCTATGTTTTTTGCTCCCCCGCTTTCAGATATTCCCAAATATCATTGGGTATCACTTACAATTGTATGTTGTTTAACCCCTCTCAAAACACAGATCCTTGATTAAGCTTAGGCTTTTACTTCTCTTTATTGAAAAAGCCTCTTGGATGTTTGATATGGCCAATATCAGGTATTTAAGAGAGCTTAGTTCCATTATTCCATTTGTTCTATAAATGAATATCTTATTCTCTTTACACCTTACTCTGTTCATAAGAACTCACCCTTTCTTGACTCCCACTTAGCACCATGCTGATAAGGAGCACCTTTTGAGGAAGCTTCAAATATGGAATCAAGAAAGAAGAGAAGTATCTTTTATTGGGTAATACTTTAGACTTATATAGACTTTACTGTGGTGGTAATTTAGTTGGATCAAACCTAGGGGTTGGTCATGTGCAGGATGGATTCAAGCCACTGGATACTTGGATAGTCATGTGAAATTGCTTGATTACCATTCTTGGTATATCAATTGGTATATTGGAAGGGCACCAAATCGGGCAATGGCAGGATGTTAAGTAGGTTGGCGGTAGCCAGAATGCTTGTACATTCAGACCCTTGATACCCCCTTAAGGGGTTACTCTGGTGCATCAGGAGGGGGCTTTGTTTTCACAGCTGCCACCTGATGCTCCTGGAGCTGTTTATAAGTTGGAACCATTCTGGTTGAGTGTTCTCTTTTGCTGAGGTGGAGACAGGTTCTGTGGTATTTCTTGAGAATTGGGGTTTTGGCACCTTGGAATTTTACTAGATAGGTGTTGTGTTCTGATCTGTACTTGATGATTCTTCCTGGTCCCTGGTGTACTTAGTCTATTTTCTTTCTGTTGCTAGCTAGAACCTAGCTGGGGGAGTTGATGGGAAGTGGTTCCTCTGTAGAGGTTACCTTTTGTGTTTTGAGCCTCTTTATTTCTGCTATTTTAGCTTTGAGAGAGATGTGTTTTAGATTTGGTGCTTGTTCTACTGTGGGAGGTTTCCCTGGGGGGATCTTTATGTAGGGCTGTTTGTTGTGGGTGATTATTTACTGGTTTGTACCCATAGGTTAGCTCAAACAGTGAATAGCCTGTCCCTTGGTTGGTACAGACTCAGGATACTAGTAATGAATGTTTCACGTATAGTGGCATGTGTCTTTGGCTTTGCCATCCATTATTTTCTCTAGGGTCCTGATAAGGCTGCTGTTGAGGCGTTCCACTCTGCTGTTGACCTGTGGCCTGTATGGAGAGGTTGTGGAGTGTTTAATGTTTTTGGATTTTAAGTTGACATTTACTACGTGACCTGATAACTCGGTTGCTCCATCAGTTATGATGTAGTCTGGAGTACCATAGTTGGCTATTATTGCCTTGTCAATGAAACAATTTATTGTTTCCGCCTTGTGATTCTTTGTTGCCCAGCAGATAGGCCAGCATGTGGCAAAGTCAATAGCTAAAATTAAGAAATGTTGGTTTGTTTTTGTTTCTGGGAAGGGGCCCACTACGTCTAGCCCCCAAACCTTGAATGGTTCAGGGTCCAGTACTGGGTTAACTATTGGCTGAGGAGCCTTTGTGCTGGTGTATTTCTTGCACACTGTGCACTTTTTCAGAACATCAACTATATCCTGTTTGAGGTTGGGCCACCATAACATCTCTTTTAAATTGAGGTATGGATTGTTAGCCTTTGTCTGCCCTAGTAGACAGTGATGCCTTAGGATAGTATCAACTCTTTGTGCAAGTGGGATGTACAGGACATGTTTGTCATTAATGATTTGTTATGCCATGTCATTTGATACATTTAAATACCTTTTGTTTCTTACTAATGTATTGTGGGTCAGTTGATGTGTTGAGGGGTCTTTCCCTTTGGTTTTATACTCAGTGTTGTACAGGTTTGGCCATTCAGGGTCCAGGTGGTCTGGGTGATCCTCTCTAGGCTGACATAGTCTGGAGAGAGCATTGGCTGTGACCAGCTCTGCCCCCTTTTGTATTGGATTTCCAGGTTAAGCTGTTCCAGCAAGGACATTCATTTGGCTTGTTGCTGTGTGAGTGCGTTCTGAGTTTTGAAATAGATTAAGGATTTTTGGTCAGTTAGTACTCGGATGTTTAAATGTCCTTCTAAGTAACAGCTCCATTCCTTGCATGAGTGGTATATTGCTAGCAATTCCTTATCTTTGTATTGGGTATCTCTGTTCAGTATTGGTTAGCTTTCTGCTTTCATAACATAAGGCAGGAAGTCTTGCTGTCCATGGCTGGCAGATGCGCAGGACTGCGCCAATAGCGGTGTCACTGGCATCTGACTCAAGCTTGTAGCACCTGTTGTTATTAGGGTGTTGCAAGATTGGTGCTCCAATCAGAGCTTGTTTTAATAGTTGGAAATTCTTGTCACGTTCTAGTGTCCAGATGAATTTCTTTTTGACATTACCTTTGGTTAGGTCATCTGATTGGTGCAGTTAGTTTTCCGCAGTCTTTGATGTATTTCCTTGGGTAAGCTACCATACCAAGAAAGCATCTAAATTTTTTAACAGAGGTGGG
This sequence comes from Entomophthora muscae, assembly GCA_014839935.2. Lineage (NCBI taxonomy): Eukaryota > Fungi > Entomophthoromycota > Entomophthoromycetes > Entomophthorales > Entomophthoraceae > Entomophthora > Entomophthora muscae. Next base: position 175,978 of record QTSX02000795.1, on the reverse strand, counting down.
GCATTGCATGTTATTTATGGCTTTAATTTTGTCTGGATCTGCTTTGATGCCGCCTGTCAGAGACAATGTGGCCCAAAAAAAGGAGTTCCTTTTCCATAAATTGGCACTTACTTGGTTTTGTGTAAATTTTGTGCTTTGCAAGTCAATTGAGTGTCTTGTGGACATGTGTGAGGTGTTCCTCTTTTGTTTTTGAGAATATGATGATATTGCCAAGGAAGCATAATGTATTTGAGAGACCATTTAGTGGTTGGTTCATCATGGTGACAAACGTTGCAGGAGCGTTGGTCATCCCAAAAGTTCATTACCCTACACTCAAAGGATCTAAATTGTGTACAGAACGCAGTCTTTGGTATGTCATTTTCTCTTACTTCAACTTGGTTGTAACCTGAGGTGAGGTCAATTTTGGAGAAAAATTTGGCTCCTGAGAGTCTTTCAAACAGATCCTCTATAAGTGGAAGGGGATTTTTATTTTTTACTGTGCTTGCATTTAGTGCTCTGTAGTCAGTTACTAGACGTATAGTGCCTTCCTTTTTCTTTACAAAGAACACTGCTGCCCCCCATGGGGATTCAGACAGGTGAATGAATCCTTTTGCTAGATTGTCCTCAATGTGTGTTTTGAGGGTTTGGGTCTCCATGGGAGAGAGTCTGTAGAGGGGTGCAGGTTTGGGCATGGCTTTACATAGGTTGATGCCATGTTTGACCTCCCGTTTGGGGGGTAGCTCAGTGAGTTCTTCCTTGAATATGTGAGCGTATTCATTTAGGAGTGCCAAAAGTTCTGGGCATTGGATCTTGGCTGTTTGCATGTTATTGAATTCAGTGTACCTCATTATATGGAGGGTACTATCTTTGGTTAGATGTTCTGAGTCATCTTGGTTTATGACCTGTACAAATACTGTGTCCCTTAGAATGAGGTTCATTGGGTTCTTTGAGGATGTTAAAATTGACTCCATTGCATTTGATGGTCATGGTTTTTGTTTTCCAACATATGCTGGGGTTCACTCAGGTGAACCATTCCATGCCTGCTACAATGTCGTAGTTTATGTTGTTCATGACAAGTCCTTTGATGGACGTTTGTATACCTTGGAGGTCAATTCTGAAGGGAGTTGTTTTGCCTTTGAGTAGAACCTTTGATTTATCTGCCATTCTGGCATATTTGAAATTGGATTTGACAACTGGTATTTTGTACTTGGTTACAAATGGTTTGCTAACCATAGTGTTTTTTGCACCAGAGTTGAATAAAAATTTATGTGTGTGTGATGTGTAAGTGCATGGATAGACAAGAAGTTGTGAGCAATCTTTAATTTTTATGTTCATAAAAATGGAGGATTGTAGGACACATGAGATGCAAGTAGCAAAATTTGTGCCTTGGTACAGTTTCTTGTCAAGTTGGGGGAAGACAGGGGCACTTAAGCCTGTTACCCCTCCTATTTTCCCTGTTCCTCTGTTTAAAGACCTTTGAGGTCAGAGAATATGGGGTCCAACTCATAGTGGGTTGCTACTTCAGCATTGTTTACTTTGGCAGTGTCCTCTCTTCTTGGGATGGGAGTAGTTTGTGCTTTGGCTGTGATTGCCATTGTTGCAATTGGAGTTGTTGTTGCTATGATTGTTGTTCTGGCAGTTTATTGCCATTGAAGTTTTCTCTGCCATTGCCATTTGAGGAGCAATTGCTGTTGCGTGCAGCATATTCCATGTTTGCGTGTTTTCCTGCACACTTGGCTTCTGCAATGAGCACAGGCATGAAGGTGTTGGCCTATGGGTGGATGAGGGCAGCAACAGAGGGTTTTATTCTGTTGATGAATGATGCTCTGGTGTGTACCTTATCAGCTTGTACTAGGTTTTGGATCTTGCAATGTATTTCCTCAAATTCTTTGGCGTAAGCTGCAATAGTGGTCTTCTGAGGAAGATCACTGAGCTGTATTGCAATGTCTTGGAGGAATTTGGTGACGCAGAAATTGTGTGTGATGTCTGCTTTGAACTCTTCCCAGTTGTCAAGCTTGTTGTCAGTTTGTGAGCCAACCCAGGTAGCAAACCAGTTAGCTGCAGCCTTGTACAGGAGCTTGCTGGCTTCCTGGACCCATTTCTCATGGGGGATGTGGCTGGCGCAGAGTTTGGCGGAGTTTAGCAGCTTAGTGGTCTAGCCAGTTGATGATATTTTCTTTGTTTTTACCAAAGAACTTGTTGATACCAATATATTTGGTGTTGGTAACTTCACCTGTGATAGGTGGTTGTGCGTTTGTTTGTGGTTGAAGAGAGTGACTGTATTGAATTATTCTTGGTGCAATCCTTTGGGCATGACCAGACCTTCAAATATGGTGCATCCACTTGGTATATCTTTGTCAATGTTGTGGGGCGCAGAAGTATGTTTTCCAGGTCTCCTGGGATGTGGCCTGGTTGAGTACATGAGCAAAGGTGGGTGGGTTTCGGTCAGTCATTTTCTCTCTCATGGGCGTGGTCAAAAAACTGTAGCTGCTACCAGTGATAAGGAGCGCCTTTTGGGGAAGCTTCAAATATGGAATTAGGAAAGAAGAGAAGTGTCTTTTATTGGATAATAATTTAGACTTATATAGACTTTAGCTGTGGTCGGGATTTTAGTTGGATCAAACCTAGGGGTTGGTCATGTGTGGGATGGGTTTGAGCCACTGGATACTTGGATCATCATGTGATATTGCTTGGTTACCATTCTCAGTAGGTCAAACAGTATATTGGAAGGGCACCAAATTGGGCAATGGCTGGATGTTGGGCAGGTTGGCGGTAGCCAGAATGCTTGTACATCCAGACCCTCAACAATGCATAGGAATCTTTTCCTGTTCTGGGTTCTAATTCTTCTTCCTTGGTTAGTCTGTCCTTGGAAAGTCATACCAGAACTACTGACTGGCACAACTATTCCCCTGACAACACCCACCACAAAGAGTCATTGGCTAATTATTGGTTTAAATATCCCTCAGGCCATCAGGGCACAAATTTAACTATGGTCCATCTTCTTATATTCCTCCTAAGGTCAATGTCTACAAAGTTTGACCCAGCACATCCTTTTACCTTCTAGTATAATTGATAGGGTATTATCTCCTTGGAAGATTCAGCTCCTTGATGAGGAGATTTACCTTGCTAGGGCAGTTTAGAAATCTTGCAATGGGGATGGTACATATGGGTTCTGTTGTTGCAGGACTGAATTTGGGGGTCCTTGCCCATAAGATTGGAAGTCATTTCCCTCTCAAGTGGGTCCCGGAAATTATCATTGGTTGCACACTGTGTAAGCAATATATGATCAATTGTGGTTCATCTGCTACATCCCACTGGGTATTGAATCATCCCAGCCTGAGAGGTGCATATACATGTATTAACTAGTGGAGGTACAAAAGGCTATGGAGTACAAAATTCCCAATAACATTTCACAGTAGATAGTGGCTGACTTGTTATCTGATTGTGTCAGCCATTGCAGGCGTATAGCCCCCAACTTGACCTTTCATATTAATAGCCAGAAGGCTGGATATCTGGAAAAGGATCCTGGATCAACCCCAGAAGGGGAACAGGAATACCAGCATCCTACCTTCTGAAGTGGGAAGACCAAGCTGGGACTATTTCTTGAGCATCACCTAGAAATACTGGTACAATATATGAGTGCCATCAGAGGCGCTTACAAGGCAGCCAATCAATTGTTACCAGTAGGCTAGCTCAAGAAGAGTGTAGGCTGTGGCTGAGGTGTCATGTACGCCTGGTAAAGGCCATTAGTGTCATGAATGTCATTTTAATACTTGTATTAAAAACCCAATAGTTGAACCCCAGTCCTCTGAAGGCAGATTGACCCCCCAGGATGGCCCAGGACCCGCCAAACCTGTTAAGTCACTGACTCAAATTGTTAAATTACCCCGCAACCTGCCGGCTTAATAATGAGGATTCCCTGAATGGTTGCCAGATTGCCGCCAAACTGGTGCCACTGAAGGCCCATACCTACGCAGGAGAAGTGACCTGCCTAAAGGAGGTTAGGTGTCGTGTTCTGAGGCGCGGCACAGACACACAACGGGAAATCCTAACCTTAGGATTGGGTTTGTACTAAATCTTGGTTAGATGACAGGGAAGGCTATGTGATTACCTTGCGGCCCTGGAAGAATAATCTCTACTAGTTGTGGCTAGAGAAAGGCGCAGAAGTACTGAAGATACAAAAACAAAAATGTGAGTAGAACTTAATTTTATTGGTTAATTAAGAAAAGGAATATATAGTGGTTGATGATTTTACAAAACACTACCAGGATGGTAGGATCACTTGCCACAAGCATGAGTGGGGCAAGTGAGATGCGCAGAGTCAAGAAACCAAACAATTGTATTTCCTGATTCAGCTCATCAACTCATTTTGAGAGGTAAAAGTAAAAGCAAGAGACTTGTCTTCAAAATGGCCCACCAAAGGCAAAATTGAAAACATGGTGAATAGTGGTATTCACAACATTGCCCTCCTCTAGATTGGCCTTAGGGGGGTGGTATTTGCAGAGGAACTTGGCATGCACTTGAGCAAAGGGACAACCACTGGAGAGGAGTTTGACAGTGTACTCAGACCCTTGCTTAAAGGTCACTTCCAAAGGGCCAATCCATAGGGAGTCCAATTTATGTGCACGCCCACCCACTCTGTGTTGAGTAGTAAAGAACATGGTCACTAATATCAAATTCAGGCAAGGGGGAGCGTCCAGCATTATCAGGAGAAAGCTCAAGCATCTTATTTTTGTATGCAGAAGTGTAGGCAGTGGCCTGGATATCAATTATGCAGTTGAGTAGATCCTTGATGTGGCTGTTAGGATTCATGGCCTTATCAGAGGAAAGCTGGGGGGCCCAAGAGCAATGGGGTAGTAGCCTCTTGCCCATAAATCATAGCAAAAGTGGAGTACCCAGTGACACAATGTTTGCTAAGGCAATACACAAAGAGGGCAGCAGGTAAGTATAGGTCCCAGTTGGCAGCGTCAGAGTAGGTGAGCTTTCTCATAATGGAGACCAGTGTTGAATTTGCACGCTTGACTGCCCCATTGGTAGAAGGGTTGTAGGGGGAAGAGAAAGACTGGTGTGACCCCAAAGCTTCAACAACAGAGGTCACCAGTTTGGCGTTAAAATTAGTCCCATTATCTCAAAGCAACACTTGAGGACAGCCATGGCGGTAGAAAACATCCTGTAACAGGAAGGCAGTAGTTGTCTTAGCTGTGATGTATTTTGTAGGGCAAGCCTCTACCCACTTGATGAAGTGATTGACAGCAATCAGGATAAAGCAACACCTATAACAAGAGAAAGGGAGAGGACCTACTGCGTCAATGCTGACAGTATGAAAAGCATGTTGCAGGGGAACTAATTTGAACTTGTGGGCAGCAGCTCAAGGCCTCTGTAGCTGGCAGTTGTGGCAGCTAGCTATGACGGCTGGGATCAGCAGTCAAAGGTTTTCCCAGAAATAGTTCTTCTGAAGCCAGTCAAAAGTCTTGGCAATGCCTCCATGCCCAATCTCTTTATGAGCTTGTGACACCAACAAGAGGCAAAGACTGGGATGTACATAAGGCAGATACTGATCTCATACCTTCTTGAAGAGCTGATTGTTGCGTATGAGGGTATCTTTGGATAGCTTGGACAAGGCCAGTCAGACCTTTTCTGTCTTGTTTTCCCAAGAAGAAGGGTATTCAATTAGTTCATATAACTGGTCAGCCTCCGCAAGATGTAAAGCAAGGATGGGCATTCTGGATAGCCTATCAGCGTTCTGATGTTGAATCTCAGGGTGATAGAGCACAGTAAAGCTGTATCATTGCAGACGTAGGGCCCATCTAGTTAGGCGCCCTTCTGGCTCCTTAAGTTGTTGTAATCATTTAAGCAAAGCGTGGTCAGTGACAACTGTGAAATGGGTACCATACACATAGTGGCAGAACTGTTTGACTGCATGCAACACGGCAAGACACTTCTTCTCTGTGACACTATAATTCTTCTCATGCTTGTTTAGCATGCAGGAAGTGTAAGCCACAGGATGGTCTACACTCTTGTTGTCTAGTTGGGCCAGAATAGCCCCAATAGCCAGGTCACTAGCATCAGTATACAAGATGAATTCCTTATTATAGTCAGGATATACTAAGATGGGAGCCTCTTTGAGTTTTTGCTTAAGGGTTTCAAAAGCTTGTTGCTGACTAGCGGTCCATTTAAAAGGGACATTAGGCAACAGCTGGACTAGAGGTTTGCTAGTATTGGCAAAGTCAGGGATAAACTGTCTGTAGTAGCCCATCATCCCTAGAAAGACTTGTACCTATTGAAGGTTGGTGGGCGGAAGCATTTTGACAATAGCTTCAACCTTCTTAGTCATAGAGCAAATCCCTGTCTGAGTTACTTCATGGCCCAAGAATTCAAGATGCTCTTTGAAAAAAATGCACTTGGAAGGTTTTAGTTTGAGGCCAGCTTCTTGAATCTTGATGAACACCTCTTTAAGGTGAGCCAGGTGATTGGTGAAGGTAGCGCTAAAAACCATTATATCATCTAAGTATACTAGGACGCATGACAGTTTCAATTTGCAGAGGATGGATTCCATGGCCCTTTGGAAGGTGGCCAGGGCATTGCAGAGTCCTTGCGGCATGCGAGTAGACTCAAACAGCCCTTCAGATGTAATGAGCGCAGCTTTTTGGTGATCCTCGGGTGATAGGTCAACTTGCCAGTATCCAGATGCCAGATCCATTGCGGAGAAAAACTTAGAGCCTCCAAGACGTCAGAGAGCATCATTGATACGCGGCAAGGGGTACAAGTCCTTCTCGGTCAAAGAGTTCAATCAGCGGTAGTCCATCACAATACAATGACCTCCATCTTTCTCCTTTAAGATGAGTAGTGGGGATGCCCAAGGACTTTGGGAAGGTGCCAGCAGCCCAGCATCCAACAGTTGTTTGAGCTCTTTAGATGCCTGGGCGTCCTCCACGCGGCTGCGGCAATATGGTTTAGCACAGAAGGAGGGTGCTTTGCCAGTGTCAATCTGGTGAATGATGCCTTTGGCTAACCCATAGTTGGTACTGTCCTTAGCAAAGATGCCGTAAAATTGGTCTAGCAAGTCTAGCACCTCTTTCTGTTGAACTGGGGACAGCTGTGGAAAGTCTTGCGCAGTGAACAAGGATAGGACTAGGGGTTCATCCTCAGGTATGTTAAAATCTTGGAATATGCCAAAGGGATGAAGAGACAGGACATCAGGAGCGCTCAACAACTTGCCATATCCGACGACCTGACCCCTAGACACGGTCATGGGGAGAGCAGTCAGGTTGGCTGCCAACAATTGAACAGGGTCCTTATAGAGAGACATCTAGGATTCCAGGACAGAGATAAGGTTTGTTGCGCCCTAATGGGCAGGGAGAGTACAACTCCAAGAAGGTTTGTTCAGGTAGTTCATATGATATCTGGGAGTCTAGGATGGCCTGGGAGCCAGGGGGGATTGATGACAGCAGATGTGGCTAAGAGAGGGATCCCCTCAGATGCAGGACAAGCCATGGGTGGACATTTCATGTTTGAAGAGTGGGTGCAATATTTGAGGTTGAAAACCCCAGTGGGGTACTCCAAAGCGCACGTCTTCAGGCGCTTCCCAGAAACTTTAACCGGCTCTTCAAAGATTAGAGGGACTTTGTATCCCAGAATGGAGAGGTAACCATCTTTCAAGTTGATTATCCCATTATATTCCCTAAGGAACTGAGTGCCAACTAAGAGATTGTAACTCTTGTTTTCCAAGACAACTGCTGGTGCAGCTAGGAGAAGCTTGCTAAACTGCATGAGGTAGAGCAGAGTACACCCCTATGGCGTGGGTCCTAGACAGTCCAGCTGTGCCATACGACTGGTGATAGTTAAGGTCAGGGGCAAGTTTGAGTTTCTTCACAAGTTTGGAGGAGACAACGTTGACTGGCAAGCCAGTGTCTAGAACAGCCTTGATCTTCACTTTTTGAATGGATATCTCTACTCAAGTGGTAGTGCAAGCAAAGGGGGAAGAGACAGCTAGGATATCTGGAGCCTCTGCTAGTTCCTTATCCCACTTCTCAATCATGCATCTTAATCCCAGGAACTCCTTATAAATAGTTTGGAGTGGGAGAGAAACAGATACATTCTTGAAGACAGCGTCAGCAACCTCGGCAGCTTCTTCTGACAGCTCCACTAGCACAGGGGACCTCTTAGCTTGAGTGAGGTACAGGAAAGAGACAGACTTCTTTGGCTTTGGGCAAAGGCTTAGAGGTAGTTGTAGTCTTTCCTGATTGGAATTTATAGGGGACTGTAATGGTTTCGGGAACAGCCAGGACAGAGTACCCATATGCATCAGTGCTGTCTGTGTCAGAGTCATCCAGGTCAGAGTTGTCAGAGATATCATGGAATAATAGGAGGATAGGAGGAGCCTCATCTATCAGCTGGCTTGGAGTCAGATATAGAGGGAGGGATTGAAAGAGACTGGGAAGAATTGTCAACCAAGAGTGTCTCTGCCTCTAGGTTGACTGATCTTTTCCTGCCTGCTCTTTTGGATCAGCTCCTTCAACTCAAGGGTTGGTAAAGACTTGGGAATGGTGGCCTATCTGACCACATTTGTAGCAACCTTGGCGTCAAGGAGGATTTTGCAAGTTCATGGTAAGAGTGCAAGGATCACAGGAAGATAAACCAGAGTTAGAAGCAGCTCAACTTTCCCTAACAACTGCTCCAGAATGGGTAAGGTGCATGTCCTGCAACAGCGTCTTTATGTTCTTTATAGAGGAAAGCATAGCTTTATGGGCTTTGAAGTGAAGGCACAGAAGTTGGTTAACCTTGAGGGCTTGAGTGCAAGCCATGTATGCTTCATGGGCTGTCAATTGTCTGCTCATTATCAGTTGTTGTCCTTCCATATAGAATCTGTCTGCAAACTCTGCTAGGATCTCCTTTGGTTTAAAGGCAATATGAATGAAGGCGTCCTTCTTTACTTCCAAACTAAGTTCACCACCAAATTTGTCAATCAGAAGCTGCTTCATATCTTCCCACGTCTCAATGGTGGGCAGTTCAGGCACAACTACCTCCTGGCAGGTCAGGTGTAGAGAGGTCAAAAACATGTTCCTTCTTAACCTCATCTGATGCTTGTCTCATGGCAGTTTCATAGGTAGTTAGGAAAGCTGCAATGGTCGAGGTTCTGGAAGTAAAGACTTGTTTAAAGGTAGGCTTGAAGTGTACTTTGGGAGTTGGACCACCATTGTTGCTATCAATTACGTTTATGCGCAGGGAAAATTCTGCTTCAGATTATGAGGGGGCTGTCTAGCCCACAGCTGACAAACGCTTTCTTCAAGGGTAGTCAGTGTCTTAACAGCACGGGCACCTGTATTGATAGCTTGAGTAGTCTGTTGTTCAGCAACATCTAGGCGTTGACCTTGGGAGGTCACTATTGTGGAGAGCTCAGCCAGTTGAGAGGTAAGGGATGGCCCCACTGAGAGGCAAGGGGCAAACCTGTCATTTACTGAGTTGATTAATTCACTTAGTTCTTGTACGTCTTCATCAAGCTCAGTATGGTCCCGCTTCAGATGATTCACCTCATTAGCTAGGGCAATTAGGTCCCTAGCGCATTGAATTCAAGGGGCTCCTGGTAATCCAGGGCAGCAACCATCTTTGTCCACAGCCCCCGCTGAACTAGAAGCAGTTGCAATTATCCCGCGTAAGGCAGCAAGCTCTTGCTGAAGCTCAGCAACTTGGGTAGTTGACTCAAGCACCTGGGGATAAGGTTGAGGAGTCTCAGTAGGACGCCCTTGACTGCAAGTAGTTGTATGTAGCTCCTGAATAGCATCCCATATTTTCTGCTCGCTGTCCACCAAGTCATCCAAAGGGAGAGAGGGCAGAATATCTGGCTTGGGCATAGATAATTCGTTCACTTGATTCTGGAGCTTTGCTATAGCAGTGGCGGTGGCAGCTCTCTCTTGACCAAACGCTGTACAGAGGTCATTAAGCCCGTTAGCAGCAAAGTCCGCTACCTACTGTAGTTGCTCAAATGAATACGTGCTGAAGGCATTGAGCTGCTGCATAAGTTGTTCAAAGTTGGAGAGATAAGCGCTCAAGGTAGAATCAACTTGAGGTTTGCCAGGGTTGTTCTAGTTGGTAAAACTTGTGTAGACACTCCCTGACGTATTCTGGGATGGACTGGCGCATTTGTTCAATAGAATTAACCAAACGGGTCTGGGAGGTAATAGAAGCCACGTTGATTGTTGGATACCAAGGAAAACAGGGAATGGATCCAGTGTTGGTAGGCAGCAAACTGATCCCAGTGATGAGTAACCACTGCTTGTAGAGATGAGATTTCTTGGACGTGGAGCCCCAACACCATCTGATGGTGGGCCAAGGCAGGCTGCATGAAGGACAATAGTAAGTGCTCAGCCAGAGCCAGCTGTTGAGAGAAGATGCTGTGGAATTTGAGGAGCCACAATCAATTTTTAATATTCAGCTCTGACTGAACTGCAGCTGAAGGCGAGGGATGGCTCCTTCACAGGCTATCCCAAGGGCTACTGCCATGACTTGTTCTAAGTCAGGGGTACCCATGGGGTAAGCAACTAGGCGGGGACCATTCCCAAGGTTCAGTACAGTAGGGACAATAGGCAGGATGGCAATATCTTCCTCAATAGGAGGACTGGTAATTTCAGGTGAAGTTGGCTCTTGTATAGGTGGAGGCAAAGGACCTGAAAACGTGGATGCAAAAGGGATAACCAAGGGGCTTACAGCCCCTGTAGTGAGCACCATTTTTGTTGTGTTCTGAGGCGCGGCACAGAGATCACAACAGGGAATCCTAACCTTAGGATTGGATTTGTACTAAGTCTTGGTTAGAATGGCAGGGAAGGCTATGTGATTACCTTGCAGCCCTGAATGAATAATCTCTACTAGTTGTGGCTAGAGAGAGGCGCAGAAGTACTGAAGATACAAAGACAAAAATGTGAATAGAACTTAATTTTATTGGTGAATTAAGAAAAGGAATATATAGTGGTTGATGATACCACAAAACACTACCAGGAGGGTAGGATCACTTGCCACAAGCATGAGTGGGGCAAGTGAGATGCGCAGAGTCAAGAAACCAAACAATTTTATTTCCTGATTCAGCCACCAACTCATTTTGAGAGGCAAAAGCAAAAGCGAGAGATTTGGCTTCAAAATGGCCCACCAGATGCAAAATTGAAAACATGCTGAATAGCGGTATTCACGACATTGGGAAAGGACCTACTGCTAGCCCTGCCAACAAGTACCAGCTGTTGCCAGTCTCCAGTCCAGAAAGAGGTATTTCGATTGGCCAACTCAGGTGACATGGTGAACAACAGCGGCAAAACAAAGCACTGCCACTTCTGTTCCCCAGAGCCAGTCCAACCAAGAACCGCTGAACTGGTGCCACTGAGGGTCCAGACCTACGCAGAAGCCATGGCTTGAGCAAGGCCCACCACTAGACCTGCCAATAAGCACCAACTGCTGCCAGTCCCCAGTCCAGAAAGGGGAATGCAGTTGGCCTGCTCAGGTGACATGGTGAACCACAGCGGCAAAATTAAGCATTGTTACTTCTGTTTTCCAGAGCAAACCTAACCAGGACCTGCTGCTCTCAAGACCCTAAGCCAAGACCCTAAGCCAAGATCCATGCCCTGTTGGTAAACCGGCCATGGACCTGAAGCCCATGAAAAGCGGAGAAGCAAGATTGCATGGTATAAGAATGCTGGTGGTGTGGTGATGACCACACTGTCATTTTTGATAATAAAGCTTTATGAACCTTTGGTTTAAACAAATCATGCCCTATCTAATCTTAGTGATCTTCCATCTTAGCTCTGGCCAAGTAGATAACCAGGAGATCACCCCCTCCAGAGACCAACCCACCCCAGGCACTATACTGTCCCCCTGGTGCCCCCTTTGGACCTGTGCACTTTAATGAATAACCACCCAACCTTGCCTACTCAGAGTACGGCTTGGAGACCATCCTCATTTCCAATCCCTTGGCAAGGACTAGAGGAACTGAATACATAGGATGCCAAGGAAAAAGGAGCAAAATACTGCCCTTATTGTTCAAAGACAAGTACAGTTATCTTCCAGCATACTTTGTCCCCATGACTCCGCCCTTGACCCCAAGACTGGGCTGCCCAATGGAACCCTCCACTGCCACTGAGACCATGCCCACTCAACTATTTGGAGCACTCTATATCACTTTGACGGGATTGGTGGATTCCATGGTCCCTAACTCTGGACCTGGGTCTTTACTTGGGTGATCTGTACCTTACATTATCAAGTTAGCACCCATTCTATGACGGGCATTACCCACCAGCTCAGCTGCACCCTGTCCTGAGCTGCCTAATGCCTCTACCTATGCCTGGCACCCTGACAAGTAGCCATACACCTGCCAAGGACAGCTGGTAAGAATAGACCTATGGCAAAGGTAGCCACTGGGAACTGTCTGAAATAACAGGAACTAGGGTCTTAGTATATATAGATACAGGCACCCTGAAGGATAAAAAAAGTTCTGGGTCACCCTGGGATAGGTTGCAACTGCTAGCTAGATGGTACTCCAGCCTCAATAAAGGTAATTATCTAAAAAGTCATGGTCTACTGTAGTCTGTAGGGCCCTTTGGGTAGGGCAGGTAGAGTACATTGGCAAGGCCAACATCTTTCTGTAGCTTGGGACTGACAAGCAATATCCATGATTGCTCAACGCTGGGGAAGTCAGGTGGTCCCTGGTGCAGAACCTGGCTCGGGGTCAAGCCTGCGGGGTTGATAACATTCTTCTTGTTAGTCGAGTAGTAATTGCTGGGTTGAGTTTGGATAGTTTCTTCATCTGGTTGCATTATGGGGCAGCAGTAAATTTTAAACCCTTTAAATATGGTTCCGTTTATAGGGTGCATGGAAATGAAGGGAAAGGTTATGTTGATCGAAAGGAAAGCTATAATCCTGATAAAAGGGGTAGAAAATTAAAATAAATGTTTATAAAAAAAACATAAGTAATAATGTAACAGGGTTGAGAGTTGTGGGGATAAGCAAAAATTTTAGCTACGCCCAGAATTTCAGATCCTCCGAAAAAACAGGGAGTGAAAAGGTGCCAATCTTTAGTCGATGTAGATGCACCGTTTCTACGCTTGACCGGGTTGATCTTGGTTCAGGAAGAGGTTTCGTTTATTCTGGCAGCAGCGAAAGCTGAAGCGGGGTTGGTTTAAACCTGGATCGAAAGTAGATGCTTTCAAATATATTACTGCTGTGGGTTTATTGTAGGAGCTTTGGGATGTATGATATTTTACCTTATTTCAAAGTAATAGTATTAAATCCTATTTTAAAAACTTATTACTTTTATTTAGCGTGGTTAATTATTAATCAGCTGGGTTAATCTTTATATCTCTTAAACTTATAATTAACTATGGGTATCTGGATTCTCTAACGGACCATTGATTGGATAACAAGCTTTAACTGTTTGGTTTAAATTATTTTTTAAATTGATTTATTATTGAAGTCAAAGGTATGATTGGATCGCTGATGGGATAGATCTCTTTCTACCAAGGGAAACTAGAATGTTTTAGGGATACCCGCGTTGGATATGAGAAAAAGGAGAAATACGGGTTAATGGAGCCCTGGCTGGAGGATATTTTTACTCGGGTGGTGGGTATTTGAATAGATCAATTGATGCTTTATCGGACCCATCTAGCATGTGAGTGGGGATATATGTTATAGCGTAGATAGATTGGGGGATATAGTCAAGGTTTGATGTATGGGTAAGGAAAGGTGAGTGGGGGATCAGATTTCATTTTCATGTTTATCCTGGACTGGAAAAGGAGAAGGGTTAGGCTTTTGGATGTAAGTTGCGATGGAATGCCGCATTCGATGGTTGGTGGTTTAGGCGTAAATAGAAAATGAGGGGTTTTATTAGGTTCGAGGCAGAAATAGCTGAAAGTAGCATGGGTCTATGGATTAGTCATTGCGAGGCAAAGGGCTGGGCCTTCTGACACTCGGACGAGTGGTCCATGAGGCCGCGAGCCCATATCAGGGACCCGTCTTCGGTGCGGCGCGCCACCTCCACAAAGGCAAGGCATGAGACAAACGGGTACTTCTGCTTGGAGCGGCGGGTCCCCTTTGTTCCATGGAACTGTTTTACATCTGATCCGCAGCAGCACTGGTAGAGATGGGTTGTGGCATGTTTGCGCTTTCGCGTGTTGCGCGTCTTCCACTTGTTGAGGGGCCGGGACAGCTGCTCGGGAAGCAGGCCGTTCTGGCCCAGGAAGACGCGCGCCGTCGACAGGTCATCGACATCGAACACCCGCTTCACAACCGATATCTCTTCCATGCTATTGCGCTGCTCATTTGTCAGCAGCAGGTGACTGGGAACTCTGATCTTTTGGCTGCAGCAGATTGGGCCATTGTTCAGCCCTCCCTTCATGGCAAAGGAGGGATGTGTAATGGCTGGTGAATAGGGTCGTGGGCCAGTCATGACAACGGGCAGGACATTGTTCAGTTCTGAGGCCCCCTTTTTGCGAACACTCATGTCGGCATCTGAGGCCATCATCATGTTCTTCATCAAGGCTGGGTCGAACCCCTGGATTCCGCTGCTGTACATGAAGTTTTGGAAGGGGTCGACGCTGGTACCCATGATGGGAAAGCCCATGCCGTCCATGGGGTAGGGGTACTGGTCACGCTGGGGGGAGGGTACGCTGGTCTGAAAGACTTGGTTGCGGGTGTCAGCTTGGCTTGATGTCTGTTCCCAGCGGGGGTCCCAGCGTGGCTCATAGGTTTGCTGCCAGTGTGGCTCGGGTATGTTGCGTGGTGCGTAGCGGGTGTTACTTTGGATGGGCTCGTAGTCGTGGGAGTTAGTCCGGGTCAGTTGCTCGGTGAGGGGGCGGGGGGAGTCTTGGAATTGAGGCGTGAGGTACTGGTACTGGTAGCGCTGTTGATTAGCCCATTGGGAGGAGGGCGGTGGGTAGTGAAGGCTGCTGTGTGGTGATGTGAGGCTGGGAAGAGGCCCGACGTCGCCTCCTTCGGGCTTGACGTGGGTAGGCTTCATGTGCGGCTGGGGGATGGTGAACATGGTGGGTGTGGATTATAGCGGCTAAATTCGGCAACTGACTTGAGCCACCCGTCGCCCCTCTCAGCTCAAAACCCAGATTTAAATATTAACTCCCACTCCATTCGCCTACAACGGGTGTAATGATGCGTCAGGGGCTTGCTGGCCAGGGAGGTCGATAGGAAATTGTACCCACCAATCATAACCAATACATCCTTCACGAACCAATCACTAGCAGTCATTTCCCAGCAAGACTAGCCCCCTTGGGTCTCCGCCTTCCCTTAAACTCCAAAGGCCCTTAAAGCGACGTTATCCCAATCCGATAACCCCACTAGTCAAGCTCCAACTGAACCGCCCAACTACGCCCCTAATACCTGGTATGGGGTTTCTAATGCAGCCAATCGCACCCCACGCTCATATTTTTCTCCATCTTCAATCTTATCTCAGCCAATCAATCGGGCCAATATCACATCCTAATAAAAGTTAAAATGAAAACGGGGTCGCCAAAGATGATTGGTCCAAACACCATGCTTAGCCAATCCCATTGAGTCAGGCTTAAATTATTTAAACCTGCCATCAACAAACAATCATACGACAAGTACAGCGTCCTCCTGTGCATGGGCTTACATCGAGGGGTAGCCTTATCTACAAGTAAGGTCAATTGACTTTTAAAATGCCACATGGCAACTATCCACCATCAATGATCTACAAAAAAACAGCTGAATCCCCTCCTGAAATAAACATAAAAAGGTATTATAAATCAAGCCACACCTCGATCGCTTGAACTAGGGCTGGCAAGGTCACAGCTTTTATATTTAATTTCCCATCTGGAATATCTCATCCCGATTTAAAAAACCGACCTTCCCAACCTGAATTCACTTACGGAAGCGGCTGACCAAATCTTACCCCTTTTAGTTACGCCCTGGGATCTTTTATTGCCGCCATCAAACTCCTACATCAAATCAACCCGCCAGCAATATGTGACTAGTTTTAAACCACACCGGCATACCAAAAGATTCAAATCTCTAAACCCGCAGAAAACCCAAGCTCTTCTAGAGCAACCAGATCGTACCATGCAGTACGCACCCCGACCAAGTGGCACCGCTTTATTCCATTTTTGATCCAAGTTTTATAAACGCGCCAGCCGGAACGTGCAAATCAAACCAATCTAGCTCGCTATATTGTAATCCATCCATCTGCAATTTCCCCTATTGCATATCCAACCATCCTTATCACACATGTTTTAAGTTACTATACCTACTTACCCAGCTCCTACCTGTTGTTAAAAGAAAGATAGTTTAAACCCATCCACCCAAGCGATCAACGGCCGGGGGATATATATATAAAGGTAGAGATGGATCCGCGCCGGTAAACGAAGGCTCGATAGCCAGTACATAAGCTAACCAACAACCACGCTACAGTACGAAATCTTAAACGATGCATGGGCATACAATGAACACCCAGGTTTAAAAAATGGTGGAGGCAACGATCAGGCAGGCGATCAAGTTGCAGCTGAACCAATTATAGTTCAGGATTTAGATTGGAAAAGACAACTGTCCAATTAGAGAGGACAAGAATAGGGATAGGATGTTATTTATTGAAGAATATCATAACTAATATCCTATAGTGGGAAGCCACAAGTCCACCAAGGGGCAGCAAAGTGGCAGGCTCGACATAAGCCTCAAACCAGGAATAGCTTGAGCAAGGGATCAACATGTCAAATCAGCAACACTCCCAATTAGGAGATAGTGCCCACAATTCAACATTGTACCCAGTTTGATCCATACCATTTGTCACGTCATGGGACAGCTCATTGAGCACCCACTGTGTATCGTGAGATACATTAGCAGGCAGGGGAGTAATCTCGGTCACAACACCCCCTTGCCCCCTGTTTGTCATTGGACACCAGAATCAGAACCCGTGGAAGGTCTGGGAAGGTGGGCACAATGAGATTTTGTGCTGGGATGGCACAGCAGGGTCATAAGCAATCATGGTGAAATCTTTTGGCGTTTCCTTAGACATCTTCAAGTTGATAGGTGTGGTTGTTGTAGACAGCAGCTACCTTGAAGGGGCCAAGGTGATCAGGTTCAAGTTTGGCAGAGTTGGGATCAAAGGCAAAGACAGGGTCACCTACACCGTATCTTGCCTGGAGGTGCTTAGCCGCTCCCATATTTTCTCTTTTCTGATGTTGCGGGCCTTGGTATACCACTGGGTTAATCAGGAGGTAGTGTTAAGGGGAGGCTTCATCAGAACAGTGGATGTTAACCCCCCTCTATTTCAGCCAAGCCATCAGGGGTCCCAAAGGCTAGGGTGCTGGGACTGAAGCCGGTACCACAGTTGACCCTAGATTGCAATATGAGCAGGGCAGTGGGAGGGTGCTTGGTCCAGACAGTGTTGGGAGATTCCTGAGAGAGTTTGGCAATCAACTGGACAAGGGAGACGTTTAGGCGCTCTGCACCCCTGCTGGCTTGAGGGTGGTGTGGCAACATCTTTGATTACTACCTCTCAGGGAATTAACGCCCCGAGTAAATCATCAAACAACTCACCAAATGGGTCACTGTCCAGCCAATAAACGGGTGGCACCATTATCAGTTAACCATCTATGACAGGAATCACTCAATCCAGGTCCTAAATGGAACACAGCTTGATTGCTCGTGCTCAAGGACTTTCAGTGCCCCATGACCTCCATGACGTACATGGTGGCATGTGGTTGTATGTATATATATGCTATTTCTATTCAATAGTATCTTTCTTCTTATCTTCCCTTATTTTGTTTTTTCTTCCCGGGTAACCCAGTGGTATGGGGTAGTGGCTATTTGTTTGAGGGTATCCTTGACCCAGTATGCCTTCATAATTTTGCCTACAAGCTCAGGCCCCCCGTCAGGGATAAGCCGTTTGGGGTAGCCAAAGCGGGCCACAATTTCCTTGCCAATGAAGCAGGTGATGGTGGTGGTGTGATTAGTGGTTGCCCATGCTACTGACCAACAGGTGGAGTGATCAATGGCTGTAAGAATGTACTTATTGCCTAGTCTGTCTTTGGGGAGAGGCCCCACAATGTCCAGGGCCCAATGTCTGAAGGGTTCCATGGCTTGGATGGGTAGGACTGACTTGGGTGGAGTGGGTTTAGTGTCATGAATGACATTTCAATACTTGTATTGAAAACCCAAGAGTCAAATCCCAGTCCCCTGAAGGCGGATTGGACCCCCCAGGACGGTCCAGGACCCGCCAATCTGTTAAGTCACAGACTCAAATTGTTAAGTTGCCCCATAACCTGCCAGCCTAATACTGAGGATTCCCCAAATTGTTTGCCAGATTGCCGGCAAACCGGTGCCACTGGAGACCCATACCTATGCAGGAAATGTGGTCTGTCTAAAGGAGGTTGGGAAAAGGCCTGCTACTAGCCCTGCTAACAAACACCAGCTGTTGCCAGTCTCCAGTCCAGAAACGGTATTGCAATTGGCCAACTCAGGTGACATGGTGAACAATGGCGGCAAAACAAAGCACTGCCACTTCTGTTCCCCAGAGCCAGTCCAGCCAAGAACCGCCAAACCAGTGCCACTGAGGGCCCAGACCTATGCAGAAGCTGTGGCTTGGGCGAGGCCCACTACTAGCCCTGCCAATAAGCACCAACTGCTGCCAGTCCCCAGTCCAGAAAGAGGAATGCAATTAGCCTGCTCAGGTGACATGGTGAACCAAAGCGGCAAAATTAAGCATTGCCACTTCTGTTTGCCAGAGTGTACCCAACCAGAACCTGATGCCCTCCAGACCCTAAGCCAAGATCCATGCCCTACCGGCAAACTGCCCATGGACCTGAAGCCTGCAAAAAGCAAAGAAGCAAAATCATATGGTATAAGAACTCTGGCAGTATGGTGATGACCACATTGTCATTCTTGATAATAAAGTTTATGAACCTTTGGTTCAAACAAATTCTACCCTATCTAGTCTTAGTGATCTTCCATCTTAATTCTGGCCAAGTAGACAACCAGGCTGCCGCTCCCTCCAGAGACCAACCTGCCGAACCGCCCCAGGCATTATACCGTCCCCTAGGAGCCCCCTTTGGACCTGTGCACTTTACTGAATACCTGCCCAACCCAGCCTATTTGGAGTACGACTTGGAAACCATCCTTATTACCAACCCGTTGGCAAGGACTAGAAGTACCAAATACATAGGAAGCAAAGAAAAGAGGATTGAGATACCGCCCTTATTGTTTAAGGACAAGTACAACTACCTACCAGCGTACTTTGTTCCCATGACTCTGCCATTAACCCCAAGACCGGACCGCCCACTGGAACCTACCACTGCAGCTAAGACTACCTCTACCCAACTGTTTGGAGTACTCTACATTACTTTGACAGGATTGGTGGATTCCATGGTCCCCAACTCCGGACCCTGGTCCTTGCTTAGGCAATCTGTATCTTACATTATCAAGTTAGCACCCATTCTATGGTGGGCCTTACCCGCCAGCTCGGCCGCACCTCACCCCAAGCCGCCCAATGCCTCTACCTATGACTGGCTTCCTGACATTATGACAATCTTCTACAAACACGGTAACCTGGGCCCCAAGATGTTGTTAACACTTGGGGCAACTTGTATGCTCTTTTTTGTGATAATCACTTATTACACCCATAAGGCAATTACCTCCCTGATACTCTCATGGATGAAGAACTAACCCGCCAAAGAATTGAAAGACCCTGCACCTGGTTCAGAACCCCAGAACCCAGCCACATCACAAGTGCAAAATGTGATAGTGAACCAGACCACAACCAAGGTGGATATGCCCCAGATGGGCAAACTCACCTTAGAAGAAGCTTGCCGAGCCATGCCTGTCCTCCGCCTCCACTTCCAAACCAACGCCAATGCCTACCCCAGTGACACTGAGAAAGTCTTGGGGGTGGCCGCCATGTTATCAGGAGACGCACTGGATTGGTTTGGGAAAGCCACCACTGAAGATGTTGAATTTTGCCTTGACTATTTGAGATTTGAGGCCAAATTCATGAGCACTGGCAATGACCAAGACACCAGATGCTATGCGCTGAACTCTCTGTTAGAGATCTGTCAAGCAAACCGCCTTATCAAAGCCTATATCAAAAATTTCCTTAAACTTAAGGCATGCACTCAACTTGAAGATGAATTATCCGCCATTATCTTCAGAAAGGGAGTTAATTCAGCCATGAAAGACCTGTTGAAG
Organism: Entomophthora muscae; assembly: GCA_014839935.2. Lineage (NCBI taxonomy): Eukaryota > Fungi > Entomophthoromycota > Entomophthoromycetes > Entomophthorales > Entomophthoraceae > Entomophthora > Entomophthora muscae. Next base: position 155,818 of record QTSX02000795.1, on the reverse strand, counting down.
CACCACCCGCTTACATTGAGCCTGGAGGAACTACTACCCCTATGAAAAGGCCAGAGTCTAAACCAAGAAGGGCAGAAATTGTACCCTGCCCAAGCCGGCAGGGCCATGACACCCAATAAACCAGGAATGTCCCCTGACAAGTTACAACGCCACTATTAAGATGGGTTGTGTTTCTACTGCCATGAGGCTGGACACCTAACCAGAGCATGCCCTAAGAAGAATACACCTCCTGAAACACCTCTGCACAATCTTAAAAATTCATCCAAGTAACCATAGACCATGTGGGGATCAAGCGCCAGATTAAGGCCTTTATTGACACGGGAGCTGATGAAAGCTTCATTGACGCCAACCTGGCAAAGGAACTAGGATTAACAGCTTCAGAGTGCAGACTACAAGTAACCACAGGAAACAGTTCTCTGGACACTGGCTACAAATGCAAACAGGAACTTCCTTTGACAATTGGACAGAACGTGTATCTGTCCCCCTTGATCCTCTTGCTGGGATTGTCACATCCTCTAGTACTGGGAAACTCATGGTCCGACAGACATGGCCTGATTCTAAACTATTGTGAGCAGACCACCACTTTGGGACGACCTGAGTCTTGTGATATTGTTCCATTCTGTATAAGCCATGGCGGAGCACCAAACAACAGACTCCTAACCATAAAGATGGAAACCAGCATTGGGACACTAACTATCCCCCTGCAGAAATGGGGCCATGTATTTAGCAAAGAAGAGGCCACAAAATTACCCAGTCACTCAATCTACAGCCACGCTATAGATCTGCTACCAGGTACCCAACTACATCACGGTCCCATCTATAGCTGCAATCACCATGAGCAAGCGGCTTTGAAAGCTTACCTGGAGGATAGACACAAAAGGGCTTCATCTGAGTATCAAAGGCCCCCTGCTTGTCACCCATGCTGTTTGTAGGGAATAAAGATGGCGGAATGCGTCCCTGTGTGAACTACCAGAAGCTGAATGATATTACTGTGAAGAACTGCTATCTCATCCCCAATGCCGACAACCTTTGCAATGTACTAACTGGAGCCCAGGTGTACTCAAAAATTGACCTGAGAGACGCTTTCAACCAAATCAGAATCAAAGAGGGGGGAAAATTCTAGACAGCTTCTAAAACCAGATACAGGTTGTACAAATACCTAGTAATGCCATTTGGCCTATGCAACGCCCCCAGCACTTTCCAAAGGATGATCAAAACTGTCCTAGGGGAATATCTTGACCACTTTTGTGTTGCGTACTTAGACAAAATCCTCCTCTACAGCAAGACTCAAGAGGAACATCTACACCACCTGGACCTTATACTCAAAAAACTCTCCCAAGCAAACTTACACGCCAAGCTTAAGGAATGCAAATTCTTCCAGTCCAAGGTTGAATTCCTGGGATACATAGTGAAGACCAGCGGGTTTGCAATGGCACAGGGCAAAGTAGAAGCAATAACATCTTGGCCAATGCCCAAATGTAGAAAAGACATGAGAAGTTTTTTGGGCCTGGCAAATTATTGCAGGGGTTTCATCTAAAAAATTTCTTACATCACCCTGCCCCTGACCTGCCTGTTCTCTGACAAGGTCACCTTTGTCTGGACTCTGGAATGAACCACCGCCTTTGAGACCCTGAAACTCGCCTTCACCTCTGCCCCTGTCCTGGCCATGCCCAACCCATCCAAGCCTTTTGTGCTGGAAACCGACACGTCCAAATTTGCGATGGGTGGGGTCCTTATTCAGGAAGGAGGGGATGGTATTCTACATCCTGTAGCATATTACTCCAAGAAGATGCTGCCTGCCAAAAGAAACTACCCAATCTAAAACAAGGAGATGCTTGCTATAATGAAGACCATGAAACATTGGCGCTGGTACCTATGTGGCGCTGAGTTTCCAGTACAGGTCCTAACCAACCACAAGAACCTGGTTTATTTCTTTAAAACCATACAGCTGAACCAAAGACAGGCCAGATGAGTCTTGGAACTGGCTGACTATACCTTGACCATTGACTACAAGCCTGGAAAGGTGAACACGGTACCTGACGCCCTGAGTAGAAGAGCTGACCTGATCCCTTCCTCTAAAGAAACCAAGGGCCACAACACTCATGTACTCCTTGACCCTGCCAGCCTAGGCATCCAACTGATGTACATGAAGATCATGGCCCACAAACATGACATAATTGAGGTGCAGAAATTAGACAAATACTCAGCAGAACTTGTTGCCGACTTGACCTCAGACCCAGTGAGCCGCCACCACAAGAAAGAATTCTCGCTAAAAGGATCCACCCTGCTATTACACAGCCTGATCTATGTACCAGAAGATGAAACAAGGACCAAGGTACTCATTAACTATCATGACTCAGAGATGGCCAGCTACCCTGGCAGACTCAAGACACTCCAAGGAATTAAGAAGAATTACGCTTGGCCCCAACTGGACAAAGATGTGGCCGCCTACATCAAAGGCTGTGAGACACGTGGAAGAACCAAAACCCGTAGATCTAAACCTGAAGGCCTGCTAAGACCACTAGACATACCCGCAGGGCCCTGGCAGTTTGTTTCAATGGATTTTATTGTAGAACTGCCCCCCTCCAATTCGTTTAATGCCATCCTGGTCATGGTAGATAGGCTTACTAAGATGTCCTATTTTGTCCCAACCACCACCCACTGCACTGCCGCAGAGACATCTAAACATTTCCACAACTGCATCCTAACTCAACACAGCACTCCAGCGGAAATCATCACTGATAGAGGACCATAATTCACCTCCAAATACTGGACTCATGTGATGAAGGACTTGGGGGTAAAGCACTGTATATCAACCTCATACCACCCACAGACTGACAGCCAGACTGAACAAGTAAACCAAATACTTGAACAATATCTACAATGTTATGCCAACGCTGACCAAGACAACTGGGCTGAGATGCTACCCATGGCACAGTATGCTTACAACAGCAAAGACCACACATCTACCAGAATGTCCCCCTACAAAGCCAATCATGGATTTGACCCATCTTGGGACCTATGACAGATCCAGGCCTAACCAGTCCATCCTGCCATTATCCTGCCCTTGAATCTTATTGCTGTTACCTTCCTGGGACAAAGCTTTGAGGAGCTTTGCCTCCAGGGAGGCAATTTTATTGGATAACACTTTATTTTGTCCCACCAACAAGCCATGATTTCAACGCTTTTTTCCTCTTGTCCTCTCAACACCTCAATTTCACGATTCACCATCTCTTTTACTTGTTGCAAGATTTCATCCCATCCTACCAACAAGATCCAAGCATCCCAAGCATAAATTTGGTTCCCTTGGGCGGGAGTCCCTTCCTTTGTAAAAAATTGTACTACAGCTCTTTAAATGCAGCCTTTACTTCTACTAAAGATTTGGCAGGAACAGTCTTAGTGACCTCCAGGCTGGTCCAAGCTTCTTCCAAGGTACTTGTAGGAACCTTCTTTCTTGCTTCAGCAGTTTTCACACAAAGGACCCCAAACTTGGCTCTCTCAAATTTTAACAAATAAGACATGACAATTGAAAAATAGGTGAGGGGAAAGCGTCAAAACCAACAATGAATATATTTTATTAATGTTTAACTGTTTTTGCTTATATACCATTTGGGGCATACACAGCTGAAAACCCCTCCAGTTCCTGAATCAACCAATGATTTGCGTCATGTGGTCTATGACATTCAAGTCATCCAACATAGATCTTTACCTGAAAGATCACCAACAATTCTCAACCTATGAGAATTGACCTACAATGGGCAGAAGTCACCTGACTCCATTCAACCCAATGTACCAATTTGGCATGGAGCTTCCCCAGCTCCCAGCGCCAAAACCCTGTGGATTGCACATCCTAAACTCAGCTATCAGTGTTTCAACTGGGAACCAGCTGATCAAACCTGAATTCCTAGGCATCCTTGCCTTTATTTAGTTAGTTTCACATTTAATGGTTTTTCACCTTAAACCCCATTAAACTGCTTCAAAACTTGAACCAGACGCCACCACAGCACCCAGCAATTTCCCCAGGCGGCGCCGCAGCACCTGAGAAAATTTGATAGCGGCGCCTTGGCGCATCTCAAATTCATTAGGCGGCGCAGCGGCGCCTCTTTACCCAATAAATTTGCCAACACAACGCTTTTAACCCAAATTCTGGGGTTTTCCCATGTTTAACCTTAACCAAACTTCTTGAAAAAGTCAAGAACATTTTAATATAATTAAATCCTCATTAATTATATCCCATATTTATTAATTAATCTTTCTGATTAACTAACCCATTTTGAGACGCCTAGTCTCCAAGATTGATTCGGCCAATCTTGCCTCAATTCTTTTAGTTAGCCTAACCTAAATAAACATCCATATTATATTCTTTTATTAAACATAGATATCCATTTTCTAGGAACCTTTCCCTCAAGAATTCCAAACAAACCTATCTATATGAAATAAACAGCAAAAACAGAACATCTTTATATTTTGGAGCATTTATTTGGCTAAATACTCAGCAGTGACTGTAGTATGGCCACAAGGCCCCAGTATTGGTAGTAAGGAAATAAACCCATCAAGACAGACCTGGATTGAACAGATACACAACATCCAACAAACCTGTCTTAAGAACCTGACCCATGCAGTTCAGACTTATAAGGCTTTTGATGATAAAAAAGGATCCCTGGGAAACCATTGAAGGTAGGAGACAAAGTCTACTTGGACTTTCAAAACGTGCCTCTGACTGTCCCCTGCCGGAAGTTAGCCCACAGAAGAAGTGGCCCCTATAAAATCACCAAGCTAGTAGGTGAAGTGGCATTTGAACTAGAATTACCCCCTTGTGGAAAATACATAAGGTCTTCCACTGCACGCTTCTATCCAAGAAAGAAGGAAAATCCCTCCCCCACCAGAAATTCAAGACTGACCTTCCTCCCATCCAAGTAGGACGCTCTGAAGAATACAAAGTTGAATATGTTCATGGAGACTGTACCCACTATAAAACTCTCCAGTACTATGTCAAATGGAAGGGAGATCCACCCAAGGAAAGCACCTGGGAACCATTAAGCAACCTACCCAACGCCCAACTAGCAATTCAACAATACCTTGGGAAGAAGGCCAGGAAGGAAGGGACTCCTGGGAAGGAAGGAGTTGATGTCATGAATGACATTTCAATACTTGTATTGAAAACTCAAGAGTCAACCCCCAGTCCCCTGAAGGTGGATCAGATCCCCCAGGACAGTCCAGCACCCGCCAATCCTTTAATTCACAGACTCAAATTGTTAAATTGCCCTGCAACCTGCCGGCCTAATACTGAGGATTCCCCAAATGATTGTCAGATTGCCGCCAAACTGGTGCCACTGGAGACCCATACCTACGCAGAAAATGTGTCTGCCTAAAGGAGGTTGGGAAAAGGCCTGCTACTAGCCCTGCCAACAAACACCAGCTGTTGCCAGTCTCCAGTCCAGAAAAGGTATTGCAATTGGCCAACTCAGGTGACATGGTGAACAACAGCTGCAAAACAAAGCACTGCCACTTCTGTTCCCCAGAGCCAGTCCAGCCAAGAACTGCCAAACTGGTGTCACTGAGGGCCCATACCTATGCAGAAGCTGTGGCTTGGGCGAGACCCACTACTAGCTCTGCCAATAAGCATCAACTGCTGCCAGTCCCCAGTCCAGAAAGAGGAATGCAATTAGTCTGCTCAGGTGACATGGTGAACCAAAGCGGCAAAATTAAGCATTGCCACTTCTGTTTGCTAGAGTGTACCCAACCAGAACCTGATGCCCTCCAGACCCTAAGCCAAGATCCATGCCCTACCAGCAAACCGCTCATGGACCTGAAGCCTGAAAAAAGCAAAGAAGCAAAATCACATGGTATAAGAACGCTGGCAGTGTGGTGATGACCACATTGTCATTCTCAATAATAAAGTTTATGAACCTTTGGTTCAAACAAATTCTACCCTATCTAGTCTTAGTCATCTTCCATCTTAATTCTTGCCAAGTAGACAACCAGGCTGCCGCCCCCTCCATAGACCAACCTGCCAAACCGCCCCAGGCATTATATCATCTCCTGGGAGCCCCCTTCAGATCTGCTCACTTTACTGAATACCCACCCAACCCGGCCTATTTGGAGTACGGCTTGGAAACTATCCTCATTGCCAACCCTCTGGCAAGGACTAGAAGTACCAAATACATATGACACAAAGGAAAGAGGATCAAGATACCTCCCTTATTTTTTAAGGACAAGTACAACTACCTACTAGCGTACTTTGTTCCCATGACTCCGCCATTAGCCCCAAGATCAGACCACCCACTGGAACCTACCACCGCAGCTGAGACTACTGCTACCCAACTGTTTGGAGTACTCTACATTACTTTGACAGGATTGGTGGATTCTATGGTCCCTAACTCCGGATCTGGTCCTTGCTCAGGCAATCTGTATCTTACATTATCAAGTTAGCACCCATTCTATGGTGGGCCTTACCTGCCAGCTTGGCCGCACCTCACCCTGAGCCGCCCAATGCCTCTACCTATGACTGGCTTCCTGATATTTAGCCCTGCTCTTCTCAAACAACACACATGTTCCAGGGAGGTCCTGGCCCATGAAGGGCCACCAAATCTTTGATTCATGATCTCAAACAGGTCAAGCCCTCTGATATGGCCTGGGGAGCAGTGGTAACTAAGTATAGTATCTCCTGGTTGGGTGGTGGGGATGTAAGGTGTCTTCTCCCCTGTCTCTTCCCAACAGCAGGCGTTGCCAGCATCAGTGGTGAACTGGCTTTCATTGCCCTTCAACTTGGACTTGGTTACAGAGTTAAGCCCCTTGCAACAGATGGCTTCAGGGCGCAGGTAAAACATAGGCTAACCTGGGTCCAACCTGGCATCTCCTGTGACAGACGCTGCATACATTCTGGAGAGGGCGCTGGCTGATACAAGCTCTTTGCCAGGCTTGTACTCTATGTAGATTCAATACAGGAACAGACGTTTGACCCACCCAGCTTGGTGCTGGGTCAGGTGTGACTGAGTGTTGAAGTGCTGAAGGGAATTATGATCCGTCAGAACGCCAGGGGGAAAGGTGGCTCCTTCCAAGTAACATCACCCCTTCCAACGCAGTGTACAACCCCAGCTAGCTCCTTATTGTGTATGAGGTAGCATTTGTCCCATGTCAGTAAGTTTCCTGGATCTGTACACTACGGGGAAGAAGGTGCCCCATCGGTTTCTACTCACAGCATGCCCTCTATAGCCTGGTCAGAGGCACCAGCCTCAAGTTTGTCCTGGCAATTCCAGTTGGGAAACTGTAGTACGGGCGGGGTAGTGAGCTTCTGTCCCAACTTCTCTGTGAGATTAGGCTGATTGACCACAAATGATCAGGTTAATCATTACACGCATATCTTAATCAGTTACACGCCATATTATCACTGGTCATCATTATATTAATAGATATGGCAGTTATACACCGTGTAATTGCTAGTCTATTATGATAGATGTAACAATTATACGCTGCATTATCATTGGTTATTACTTAATCAAGTGTAGTTATTATACGCTGTGTAATTGTTAGTCTTTTATGATAGATGTAACAATTATACGCCGTATATCACTGATCATCACCCCAATGTGATGTGATTATACGCTTTATATTACTTGCTTTATTATAATTGATGTAACTATTATACGCTGTATAAATGTTAGCTAATATAGTGAATATCACTGATTACACGGCGTGTAATCACTAAATCATCAATTGTATATCACCTATTCTACCCTACTGGATGTTGTATCAACTCAGCCCCACACAGCCTGATGGACTTATATGTTCATATCAAACAAGTGATATACAAATGGCTAAGAAATACCAAGTTAGGATCAGTATTACACGGCGTATAATTGGGTTCCTTATTGGTTTGGGTCAGTATTACACAGCGGATAAACCTTCATGTCACTAATGGATTGAGTCTGCTATTATATGGCATATAATCCCTAATTTGACTTTTTGCATTAATAAGCAGAATGTTTGACAACCAGAAAAGGATCACTGATTAAATCCTGCAAATGGAATACCGGAATTCTACCTTCCAATGTAGGAGGGCTGAACAGGGACAATTTCTAAGCATCAACTAAATACAGCGTAGTTTCCCAGCGCAATAATAGGCGTGTAAGATACAGCCAATTGATAAATGACAGTAGGCTAGCTCAAGAAGAGCTTAGGCTGTAGCTGAAGTGCCATGGACGCCTGCTAAGGCCAGTAGCATATCATGTGTCAAGGACAGCCAATCAGGATAGGCGTAGCTAGCAAAGATGGACCTATTGCAAAGGTAGCCACCAAGAACTGTCTGAAAAGACAAGAACAAGGGTTGTTGCAGTATATATTGATATAGACACCTGAAAGGAAGAAAAACAAGTTCATATTTACACCTGGATAGATTGCAGCCGCTGGCTAGATTGTACTCCAGTATCAATAAACGTAATTATATTCAAAGTTCCATTCTATTGTAGTCTGTAGTGCTCTTGCATAGGATTAGGTAGAGTACATTGGCAAGGCTAACATCTGTCTGTAGCTTTGAACATATCAGCAATATTACAAGTTGCTCAACATTCTCAAAGGCCTTAATCCTAGCAGGTGTCCAGTGGAAGTGTTTTTTAATGTTTAAAAACTTTGGTGAGGGGTGCAATGAGTTCCTGCAGCTGGGGATAAGCTTCTGCACATAGGCAAACATGCCCAAGAATGTACGCACCTGACCCACATTGGCGGGGGTGGCATGCTTGTGATTGCCTTGATATTGGCAGGGTTGGGCTCTATTCCCTGGGCCAAGATGGTGTGCCCCAGGGATAGAAGCTCTGACCGGAGGAATTTGCATTTAGAAGGCTTGGCCTTTAACTGATTTTTGTGAAGGGTATTGAGTACAGCACAAAGGCGTTGGAGATGTGTAGCTTGATCTTGACTAAACACAATGATTTCAAGGTACACAACCACATACTTGCCAATCAACTCTTCAAAGGCCTTATTCATAAGCATGGCAAAGGTGGAGGGAGCGTTAGTCATTCCAAAGTTCATTATATGACAGTCAAACAACCCATAGCATGTGCAGAAGGCTGTACTGGCCGTGTCCCCTGGCGTGATGCAGACCTGGTTGTACCCTGCAGTGAGATAAATCTTACTAAAGACCTCTGTTCTCTCAAGTGTGTCAAACAGGTTGTCAATCAATGGCAGGGGTACTTATTTTTGACTGCAACTTTGTTTTTTGGGGCATGGTAATCAATGACCAAACAGAGTGATCTGTTCTTCTTGGCCACAAAGAAGACTGTAGCTTTGTACAGGGATAACAATGTGTGGATGAATCCCTTGTCTAAAGCATCCACAAGGTGCTGACAGAGAGCTTCATTCTCCTTGGGCGTTAGACAGTACAAAGGAAAAGCTTTTGATAGTAACCCCTGAAGCTGCACAACATGCTGGATCACTTAAGGGAGAGGAAGTTGATCTAGTGCTTCACTGAAAACGTCATTGAACTCCTCAAGGAGTGTTATTAGGGCTGATGGGGGTGCTTGGTCTGAGGGGAGAAGTGTGGCAAGTTCAGAGTGATTGATCTTGAGTGAACACTGGTTGAAGCCAAACCTCCCTGTGATGATCCACATGGAGTCAGTTTTCAGGCAAGGGCTGATTTGGCTGAAATAAAGACTCAATGCTTGAAGTTAGAGAAGGACAGTTGCCTAAGACAGGTAAATGCTTTTTGAGGAGAGGCATGATCCAAGGGTGATCCCTGGATGGTGCTCCAAACTAGTGGAAAAGTTATGACTGATAAAAAGGATGGACTGAGGAAGCTCTGATATCCTAAGGCCACCTGCGGGAGGTCTGCAAGTGGTTAACCTTACCTAGTTTGGGGGTAAGTTTTCCCTGTCTATGTATTTCTGATAGCTTTGAGGAGTTATTGAAGTCACCAGAGAGGCATGTATATGCCCAGGAACATTATCAAGGTATTTTCCTCTGGAAGCAGCCAAAGAACTTGGTAATTTATAGGTTTCTGAAGTACAGTTGGTTACTTTGCAACTTGAAGCTCAAGCTACCCTCTCAAATGAGTAAAAAAAGCTGCAAAGACATGAGGATTGTCTGTGGCTAATGGCCTAAAGTGGTGGTCACTGATGGGGACTAGTAAAATACTAGCTCACTTGTGGAGACCCATTGCCTGATTCTGAGGTGTTAGTAATAGAGAATACAGAGAAGGACAGAACCTTGATGGTTCACACAGAGAAGGACAAAACCTAGGTGGTTCACACAGAGAAGGAACCCTGGTGATTCATATGAAGAAGGAACATAGAAGAAAAAGTTGGGTTTAAAACAGATAAGGACTTGCAGAAGGAATGAAAGATGGCAGAATAGGACTAGAGAAGAAGTATAAAAAGGGTTCCAGAGGAGATGAAGGAGAATGACTAGTAGAGGAAGCAGAAGATGCCATAGAAGGACTAGAGGAAGGAAAAGAAGAAATGAGAGAAGTTCATCAGAAGAAGACTAGGAGTTAAGAAGAAAAGACTTAAAAAAGTTAATGACAGAAAATAAAAGAAGTAAAAAAAAGATACTTCATAAAGAATTAAGAAAAAGAAATAAAAAGAAAATAATAAAAGAATTAAGAAAAATAATTAAAAGATGGAAAGAAAAGGAACAGTTAAAGAAAATATACTATGAATTTATTAGGAGTAGATTGAGTAATAATAAGCAGGAGCAGACAGAAACAGAGCAGAGAAACTCTGAGAACAAAGGCTGTAGTTTTGCCAGAGCCACAGAAGGGAGAAAGAAGAAAGCAACAGGCAGTTTTAAATTTCTCTGAGGGAGAAAACATGGGGAAACACAAAGAAGTGTTGAAGAAATTAAGGTAAAAAATCCCTTAAGTAAAACATAGGCAGGAACAATTGAGTTGGCCTGGAGAAACATGACAGGAAGTATGGAGAAACTGTTTGAAACATGGGGCCAATGTTTACCTGGAGCAAGACCACACTGGGTTTGAACCAGGGTAAAAAGCAATTCATCCGGGGAAACGTTCTGGAAAAACTGCTCAATCCAGATGGTTAATTTGCTGCAGGACAGAGCCTATTTGATCAATATTTTTCATTAGTTAAACAGAAGGGGAAAGCCTAAGTAATGAGGGAATGGACAAGAAAAAGCTGGTTTTTCAATTGGCTGAAGTAAGTAAAAAAGTTTAATGTATTTTAGAGCAAGGAAAACTGGATAGTTTAAACCTGGAAAAACCAAGGATCTGAAAGGAAAAAGACTGAAACAAGGAGCTATAAAAAGGGAGACAATTTGAAGCAAGACAGGGATTAGAAACAGTGGATTACAAATACCACAAAGACAGAACAAGGAACTGAGGACAAAATAAAGGAGAATGAGCCCAGGATAAAGAAGCAGGAGCCCAGGATAGAGGAGCAAAAGCCCAAGATAAAGAAAAAGGAGCCCAAGATAAGGAGCAGTAGCCTAATACCAAGTACAAGGAGTCCAAGAGATTATTGAAGGACTCCAAGTATTGGCAAAATCATATTGTTTTTTATACCACCAGGGCCATATTACAGAAGGTTTCTAAGAGGGTCTTCCTTCTGAGAAAAATAAACGTCCATTTCAACACCTAAACATATTTCTGAGTTGTGCATTAATTCCAACAAATGAATTACCTAACATATTCTACCCTAGTCAAGGGGAAGAGGATACCTATTGCCAAAGTTGTCAAAGGTTTGCTACTAGTAAAACTTCAAGGGAGGAGTGAGAAAGGTTGACTAGACACCATGAGATGACAGACAGGAACAGAGAATTCATTGTTTGAGTTCACTAGACTCTTGAAAGACTGGTATCAGCCCACAGAGGGTTTGACCCCAGCTGAGGTTCAGGTACATGAAGGGGATGCTTGTTTAATAATAGGAAAAGTTCTGAAAGAATTTGGTGCAATTCAAGCCAAGTACAAACTCCAACTTAGCCAGATGCCCCAGCTAGGGAATGAGAATCTCATCCAGCCGGTTAATGGCTTTGATCCAGGACATCCCATGGTGACCAAAGAGCTGGAACACCACAATCACATAATTAGCCAAGTTGGGGTTGGGAGAGATGATGCCAGGTGTCCATGGGTTTGAATCCATTGAGTCAGGTTGTGTTGGCTCATGGTACAATATCTCTTTGGGTCACTGTGATTCAGGTCTAAACTGAGCATAGGTTGACTGGTTGCTCCTATCCTAAAGTAAGCTGTCAAGACAGCTGTGAAGATGATATAATTCATCTTCTGACTTGGGGGAGGGATAATGAGTCTAGTAAGGTTACTTTTTTGATCTAGGTAGAGGATTGATTCATCAATATATATATAAGTGAGTCTGTTTGTCTGGATGTAATATAATGTCACCTCAGGTGGGCTCAAGCTGTAAGTGATTTAACTTAATTGATTTTTAATTAAATTTATTTTAAAAGTTGATTATTAAGCCAAAGGCTCAATTTGGCTCATCCTTGCATTCAATCCCTTACAGGAATTTTTAAAAGTACACAGATTGAATTCAGTGGAGTGTGGTCTAAATCATGTTGAACTGAAATATAAGCCACTCAAACTTTAATAAATTTTTATTTTATTAATTGAATTTTAAATTAATGGACAACCCCATTCAACCATATCAAAGTGGCTTATTTGTATAGATTACCCGACTCTAGAATGGGTGGATTAAAATTAGAAAGGAAGCAGCAATTGTTTAGGATCCTTTTATATGATTGGATGTTTAAACTCTGCTGATGATTGAATTGACTGATGAAAAGAGAGCTTGATCAGTTTAAAGCGATACAGTTTGAATTATAATATAAATATTAGTTTAAAGAAGGAGATGGTTGGCTTGGACATTTCGAAATTCATATTCTTCAAGTGAGATAGTGGAGCATTCCAATTTGATGCCACCTGATCCAAGTGGCTGCATATTGTTCAGAGTAAACCTTGCTTGACACAGCTTCATCCCAAAAGAACACCAGTGGAGTAAACTAACTATGATAAAATTATGTTTCCATATGATGATTTTCATGAAATTTAGAGGACGTAGATCAATTTTTCAGATGATTCTGATCACAATAGTACCAAGCATGATAGCTCTAACTGCTCTAGATGCTGAGATATATAGTTAAGTGCTTGAATGGGGTCACGTCATAATCAAAGGCTCAGGCTCAATTTGAAATTATCTAAATTAACTTTTAATACACACCACAAAAACTAAAATCAATGTATCTCAGTGAATACTAAGCCAATTTTGATGCCCAATAGCTTATTTAAAGCTAAATATCAGCTCTGTTTTGAAGGGATTTAAAAATTGAATACTTAATTTAAAAATAATTAGTTTAGCCTTACTAAACTTAATAGTAATACTACACTTATTAGGTTTAGTTTTTATTTATACTTAGAATATAAAATTTTAATTTTAATTTTAAATAAATATAATTGAAATTACCTTTTAATAAAGCAATTAAATAAAATTTTAATTATATATGTGATAAGTAATCCAAGCCTAAAAATACAATAAAATATATTTAATTAATTTATTAAATTCAACTTTAATTATGTCCTTGGGCGGGGCAACCACCTAGTGTGATAATATTGAGGAGAATATTCACTCAATGATAGCACAACCTATCATTGAGAGGTTTATTTTTATTTATACTAGTGAACCTGCAAGGCATGATTATTGGAAGGCATGGCATTGGGGAACCAAGAGTCTGAGTTGCATATGTTATTTCCAGTGTTTAATTGGCTTGGGTGGCTGACAATTGAGGAGGTTTAGCTGGATCCAAGTTTACATTGGCATAATGAAAATAGGGCCTTCTTCTATATTTCCAAATTCATTTACTGAAGTTGGTGCATGATTTTTATTGTTGAAGAACCTTGTTGTGTTTGGCTCTTGGGAACAACATCCAAGAGGACACAGCGGAAAACCTTAATTATGAAAGGTTTGAGGGTTGAAGCTAGCCTTGGGTTAGCCTTCAGGTCAATATTAAGGGCACATACCTTAATTTCCTGGAACAAAAGACAAGTATTCCTTTTGGCAAAAAGGAAAAGAAATTAGCTTGAAGAATATAAAAGCCAAACAAATGTGGATATACTTGTTTTTATTTGAGGGAGATGATTCTACTTAAATAGTAGACTGGGAACGCTGATCATTCACTAGATAGACAGTGTGGCTGATTAAGTCATGTTGAGTTGAACTTGTACTAGGACCAGACATGCACAAGTATGATAATCTGGAATGGGTGGACATTGATGTTAACCTATTTGAGGAAGGGCAACAATGACCAAAATTGAAGGCAAAACTAACCAAGTCTTTGCATGTATCAAGATTTGAAGGCCATATAAAAATAGAATTAATGGAAAAATTTACAATATCTCACTTCTCAAGATTGGATACATAGAGTTGATACTTGCAAAGGATTTTATCATGGTTATAGGAGAAGGGGCAGACAGACTACAGTAGTTTGAAAATGTACTTGACACCCTTATTGAAGATAACCTCACAATTGTGGGTGGGAAGCCACTTCACACAGCAATTGAGTGTTTCAAAGTGCAAGTCCTTGGGATACATCCTGTCAAGTTGACATATACTCAATAACTTCCTTCAGGGGGTAAAAAAACTCAAAGATAACCTCACAAGGCCCAACCCAGAAGGAATCCAGGTTGTGGGCACAACCACCAGTACAATTTTGGTAGCAGAGAACTAGGTCACCTTCTTGGAATTTGGGAAGGGGTGCCCTGGAAGCATTGGAAGGAAACAGCTCTAAGGTCTTGACCCTGTAGGAAGATGAGTATGCAGTAGCCTGAATTTCAATGATTTAATTTGACAACTCCTTCACATGAGCCCCAGGGCTGACTGCAGCATTAAATTCAACCAATATGGGACCAAAGATTAAGGGTTAGTGGCCTCACACCCATAAAGCATAACAAATAGAAATTAGATAGTCACTTGGTGTTTGCTAGGCGGTACACAAAGAGAGCAATGGGAGGAACACATCCCAGTTAGCAGTATCAGGAGATTGAGTTTCCTCATAATAGAAACAAGGGAGGAGTTTGCACATTCAGTTGTCCCTTTAATTGAAGGATTGTAGGGGGCCAAGGAAGGCTGATGAGTGACTACTGCCTCAACAATAAACATGATTAATTTGGTATTAAAATTAGTCCTATTATCAGAGAGTAGCGTCTGAGGACACCTGTGTTGGTAGAAGATGCCTTGTAGCAGGAAGTTAGCCATAGACTTGGCAGTAATATTTTTGGTAGCCCTGGCTTCAACCCATTTGTCAAAGTGGTACAATGCTACTAGGATGAAGAAACACCCAGAGTAAGTGCAAGGGAGGGGACCAACAGCATCAATGCTTACAGTATAGAAGGCGTGCTTTGGAAGAATGAGTTTGAACTGATGTTGAGAAGGCTGTGGGAGTTGCACCTGACAAGTATGGCAGAACAAGAGAACATAAAGATATGGAGCCTCATTTTCTCCCAATAGAAATTATTACAGCTAGTCATGAGTCTTAGCTAGACCCCCATGTCCAGTATCAATGTGGGCCTAAAGAACAATGGCAATTTTCATGCTAGGACAGATATAAGGCAGGAACACATAGTAACCTTTTTTGAAGAGCTGTCCATCTTGGATGGAAGTGTCCTTTGACAGAAACTGTAGGACTAGACATATCTCTTCAGGCTCAGTAGCCCAAGCTTCAGAGTAGCCATTAGTTTGGACAGGTAATTGACATCTGCTGGGTGGATAGCAAGTATAGGCATCCTGGATGTCAGAGATTGCACCATTAATGCTATTTTGATATGGCCTTTGAATGATGATATATGCAAAGATTTGGTTGGTTTTGCTTTTGAGTTTGGGAATTACTCACCTTCCGTAAATGGGTCTGTACCAATCTTCACCCATTCTGGAATATCATACCTGCCCTTGTCTGATCCTGGTATGACCTCACCCCAATGTGACTCTCCTTTCACTCTGTCTACCTAATGAGTGATCATTGTCCCTTGTCTAATATTTAAGTAGAATCATTTCTTCTAATAAAGACAAGTTTATCCACATTTGTGTTGGCTTTAATATTCTTCAAGCCTTTTCCTTTCCTTTTGCCAAAAGGAAGTCATTATATTGTATTCCAGGAAATTAAGGTACATGCCCTTAATTTTGCCCTGAAGGCTAACCCAAGGCTAGCTTAAAACCTCAAATCTCTTGTTATAAAGATTTCCCGCTGTGTTCTCCTGGATGTCGTCCCCAGGAGCCAAACACAATAAAATGATGCTCACTACAGGGGATGCAAGCCCCTCAGTTACCCCATTCCTGCATGCATTCTCTGGTTCTTCCTCCTTTGTTTCTGAAGTACCCAAGCAACCTAAAGTTTCTAGTCCCCCTCTAGAAGAAGATATCACTGATGCCTCCTCAACTCCTATGGTAATGGTGCTATCCCCTGGGCCCTCTTGGGCCCCCTTCCAGCTTTCTCACTCAACTATGAGCAAGCTTGTGCCGCTGCCTGCTCTCTCCTCTATACAGGCACTGTGGCAATGCACACTATCCCTGGTCTCCGTCCTGGGCATGCTTCCAAAGTCCTATATTCCTTCCTCTTGGATTTTGGTCTTCCCCCCGTGCTGATGGAATTGATGGAGACTATTGGTGTGTTAGTTAACCGATTTATCCAACCTGCACTGGTCCATCATCAATTGGCATTGGAATCTCAAAACCAGCTTTTGACTGCTGTAGCCACCACTTTTTCCAACAATAATGCACAAAATATGGCCTATCAAGAATGGTCCCATAGTCTATTTGATTTCATTTCAGATAACCAGTGCAACTTGCTAGCTTCACAAAAGTATTTGACCTCATCCCTAAACTCCCTTTGCTCCTTGCTCCATGGGTATATTAAGGATTGACTTTGTGAACTGCATGACCACCAAGCTACCTGGCGTAGCCAGATAGAGTTGACCATCCTAAAATATTGTCAAGATTTCAAGGCTCTAGTTGCTGAACTCAATCAGTTTTGAGAACATGTTAATACCCAGCTCAAGTTGTTGGGACCCATATCAATACATGGGGCCAACATCTGCACTTACAGTATGGCTTGGACAAGGCGCTTTGGGAAACACTCTGAGCAAAGTTAAAAACTATGTCAATGATAGGGTGGTCTCTATTGAAGTGACTCCACCAGCTCCTTTGGTTGATATCCCATCTGTTGTTGAAGCTAGGGTATGGGAAGCTATAACCAAAATCAAAGCCACTACTTGAAGTCAAGCCTCTGTCAAAACTGCAGGCTCAACCCGCCAGCAAGGTTCCAACCAAGCGGGTTTGTGACCTGCAATCTGATTATCTGGTCACCCAAAGCCAGACTAGGAAGTCAACTCAAATTACCAAATCCAACAACATGAACAGATGATGATCCTTCATGGGGGATACCTCAATTTGGCACTTGATTCATTATCAGGATCAAGCCACCCCCTTCTTCCATCCAGCCATGTGATCACCAATCTTGTTCCTACTATCCTTGATTCACATAAACTATATAATCATTATCTCTCAATATAGATTATTATCTATCTTCTAAATATTTTCCCCGTGTAACTCTGCTAAAACAGCACAGTTACAACACCTCTGCCCCACATCTTCTGCCCGTCAAACCTACACCTAATCCTTGCATTGCCATACTAACTGACCAAGTATCTACTTTGCAAGGCAAGATTGAGTATTTGAGACAACGTCTCTCTGACCCTGATGACTTGTCCTCTGAGTCTGATGGCAAAAGGGAGACTGAACTCTCTGGTACTCCTACCCACCTTGATCATAGGTGTTGCACTGGATTGGAAGGCCAACCCTGTGTCAACTGTGATCTTGCCTTAGATCATTTATCAGCAGTAACAAATGATGTTGCAGATTGGCAAGATGCTCTAGAACGCAAGGTGTGAAACCTCTCTCAATTAACAGAGACAACAAATGGACAAGTTGCCCCTCTGGCTGCTCAAACTACTTCTCTGGCTACTTGTATCAGTGGGGTTGCTGGCACATTGGCAGTACAACAGATCAAGATCAATGAATTTAGAGCTGCTTCTGCTACCACCCAGGATATCAGTGGACAGAACAGCTCTACACTAGACACCCTAGAAGAGAGCCTTCAACTTCTATGGGCTAGACAACCTGCTGCAGAATCTGAGTTTGAGGGCAATCCTCACATCAATATTCTCAACCCTGGTGATAACAGCCAATCCACTTCCTTGTCTATCAACCCAAATACAAGCCAACCTTCAAGCAGATATTTGACCCTAAAACCACTAAGATTGCTGCCTTTTTAACAATCTAAAAGACTTCAATGTGTAAAGATACTGAAAAGCTTAAAAAGGAACATATTCTGATCTGCCTGAATCCTACATGCCAAGAAGTGTTGGTCCCCAAACTCCCCTCCATTATCACTTAGGAGGACATGAAGCGCCTCCTTATTGAGAAGTTTGAAGGAGATCTCATCTTGAAGGTCAAGAAAGATGCATTTATGCATATTGCCTTTAAGTACAAGGAAACCCTGGCTGAGTTTGCTGATTGCTTCTATATTGAAGGTCAACAGTTAATCACCAGCCAACAGTTAACTCCCGGGAAGCTTGCACAACATGTTCAAACACTTTAAGAGTGAACTAGCTCCTATGCCTACACTTTAAGGCACACAAGGCTTCACTCACTTCCATGAAGAGTATTAAAACTCTCTTAAAAGACATGCATTTAATCCATGGGGGTACTGTGGTGCGTGAAAATAAAGCCAGTAATGCTGGGACCACCTCCTGTACGCCACACATTATAACTCTGGGTTCAGGTGGGCAGACTAAGAGGAAATGCTTTCATAATTGCGGTCAAATAGGGCACCACTCATGTACCTGCACTAACCCCTGGGTAGAAGGTTGTGACCCTAAGGAACCAACAGGAAAAGAGAGGTCAGCTTAGAGGCAGAGACACTCTCTTCTGACTAATATCCCCTGTCTCCTCCCAATTCTCCTTCTGACAAGGAATCTCTACCTGCTTCTAGCCCAACTATTCTTCATCTATTTCACGATCTCTCCAGTGATTTTAAACCTGAAGATTCTGATAGTGAAGGATCTGATAGTTATGGGTACTCTGTTTTGGCTGTTCCAGAAACTGTGTCTGTCCCTTACAAGCTTTGCTCAGGGAAAACTACCTCTACCTCTTGTGCACCTTCAAGTGAAGCCAAGGCCATGATGGCTTGCCCTTACCTAGCCCAAGCCCATCAACCTCCCGTTTTGGTAGACTCTTCTGAAGAAGCTTCCAAGCTAGCCAAAGCTCTCTTTCAGAATATGACTGTATCTCTCCCACTGCAGACTGTGTATAAGGAAATTCCTGCCTTAAAATGCATGTTAGCTAAATGGGAAAAAGAGCTAGAGGCTGCGCAGGATGTGTTGGCTGTCTTGTCCCCCTTTGGGAAAGATACAACCCATGTGGAAGTATTGATTCAAAAGGTTAAAATCAAAGCCATTCTAGACACAGGCTCTCCAGTCAATGTAGTATCATCCAAGCTAATGAAGAAGCTTAAACTGGATCCTAACCTCAATTACACTCAACTGTATGGCACCACTGGCATGGCACAAACTTGAGCCATTGGTGCCTACTCCGCTCTACCCATGAGGTTTGGGTAACTCCTTATTGCTTCCCCTGCTGTAGTCCTTGAGAAGAAAAGCTATGGCCTCTTAGTTGGTACTCAATTCCTCCAAGAATATAAAGAGATTGTAAGCCTGCAAGATGGATACCTATTGCTCTTAGGATATGAGGTCCCTTTGATTTTTGAAGAACCTCCACGGCTCCCAGGAAAATGTCTTAAGACTTGCGTGCTTAAGTACCCCACAGGTATCTTCTCTCTCAAATACAGGACTCATTCCTCCAACATGCTTACCCCCCCTCTGACCTGTCCCACAGAGGAGGGTGTGCCTTTTCTTGCCTTGCAGCTATCATCATCCCTCCAGGATCCTAGGTGGTTATCAACTCCTAGATTTCTTATGAACTACCTGAAAAGTCATTCCTGGAACTTTACTCACCCAAATACCTAAGCCAGAAAGAACCCTGATTATGCTCAGGGTTTCTAGATTGATACTGGTGATGCTCCACCTTTTTGTGCCAAGCCTTACTGCCATAGTAGAGTAGAGGATGCCCAGGTTTCTGATGAGCTTAAAAAACTCTTTTGGATGCTGGACTCTTGGCTCCCTCTCAAAGTCCTTAGGCCTCACCTTTACTGATCCTCAACAAAAATGACGGAGGACATTGTATTGTGATGGACTACCATTGCCTGAACTTGCTCACTAAGAAAGACTCATATCCCTGCCCAGAATCAACAATGGTCTCAGACGGCTGGGTGTTTCCAAGGTTTTCTTAGCTATGGATCTAGCTTCTGGATACTGACAGGTCAACTTATAACCAGAATATTGAGAAAATGCTGCTTTCATCACCTCCAAAGATCTCTATGAACCTACGTAAATGCCCCAAGAACTCTGCAATGCCACGGCTACGTTTCAAAGGGCTATGGATTCCATCCTCAAAGACCTAAAGCTCTCTTGTGTCCTTGTATATCTTGATGACATCACCGTATTCAGATCCTCTTTTCCCAACCACTTAGAACACCTCAAGGTGTCTTCATCAAGATTTAAGAAGCTGGCTTGAAACTCAAACCCTCCAAGAGCTCCTTATTTAAAGAGCAACTTGGATTCCTGGGTCATGAGGTCACCAGAACAAGAATCAATCCCATGAATAATAAGGTGGAAGTTGTTGACAAGATGCTACCTCCCACAAATCTTTTCAAAGTCCAAGTATTTCTTGGTATGATGGTTTACTATCAACAGTTCATACCCAATTTTGCTGAATTGAGTGAACCCCTTGTCCAGCTCCTTCACAACGTCCCCTTTGAGTGGACAGACAGTCAGCAGCAATTGTTTGAAGCACTGAAGGCCAAGCTTAAAGAGGATCTTATCATAGTCTACCCCAATTATGATAAAGAATTAATCTTGTACACTGAAGCAAGCAGAGTAGTTTTTGGTGCCATCTTAGCCCAGCTTGACAACAAAGGTGTGGATTGACCCCTGGCCTATTCTTCACAAGTCCTCAATAAACATGAGAAGAACTATAGCGTCACATAGAAGGAATGCCTAGCAGTGTTGCATGTGGTAAAAAATCCAGGCACTACATTTATGGAACCCACTTCACTGTGGTCACCAATCACTCCTCCCTTAAATGGCTGCAGCAACTGAAGGAGCCTGAAGGTCAATTAGCTTGTTAGGCCCTGCGCTTGCAAGGATACAACTTCACTGTGGTACATTGTCCTGGGGCCCAGCACCAGAACACCAATGGTTTGTCAAGGATGCCTATACTAGCTATCCACCCTGCAGACCCTTACCGCCTATAAAAGTTAATAGGGCATCCATACTCCTGGACCACTGAACCAGAAGACATCTAATTGGCTCTACAGACCCTATCCAACAATACTGTTATTTGAGATAGACATCTCTTCAAGAAAGTCAACAACACCTATCTGCCCTACATTTGTCCTAGCATGAGAATAGCCATTATCCTCCAAGCTCACATTGATACTGGACATGGAGGTATAGCAAAAACTCATGACTGGTTGTGCAAGAACTTCTACTGGGAAAACATACACCTTCTAATCCCTGATGTCCTCACTTCCTGTCATTCATACCAGCTCCAACGCCCTTAACCTTCCCAACATCAATTCAAACTCATCCCTCCTAAACATGCCTTCCACACTATGAGTATTGATGCTGTTGGGCCTCTCCCTTGTTCTAGATCTGGGTGTTGATTTATCTTAGTGGCCGTAGATCATTTTAGCAAATGGGTTGAAGCCAGAGCTACAAAGGATATAACTGACAAGACCACTGCTAATTTCTTACTGCAAGATATCTTCTACCAACATGGCTGACCTCAAGTCATGCTTTCTGACAATGGTAAAAACTTTAATGCTTGCCCCATAACGTCTATTGTAGAAGCTATGGGTACCCACCAATCTTTCTCTGCACTGTATAACCCATCCATTAATGGAACTGTTGAGCAAGCCAATTCCTCACTGGTGTCTATAATGATAAAACTCATACTCTCTGATGCCGCCAATTGGGATATGTTCCTCCTTGATGCTCTTTTTGCTTTTGACTCAGCAGATACCAAGTGACTGGCCAATCTCCCTTTGCCATGCTGTATAGACAAGAAGCCACAACTCCCTCAATCTTGGGACCTCCTTTGATCAAGGTTGATGTGTCTGCCAATCCTGAGGCCCATTTTAAAGACTTAACTAATTGTATCATTGAAATCCAAGCAACAGCATATTCCACTGCCTACAAGGTCAAGGCTTTAGAGCTCTCCCCGTCCAATGCTTCTAGAGCCCCCCTCCCTGAGTATCAAGTAGGCAACCTGGTTATTTACTACCAGAATTGTAGGGAGGCTGAGCCCATAAGCTAGACTCCCTCTGGGTTGGGCCTTGTGAAGTCACTTTTAAGAAGGGCATTGAGCATACCGTGAAACTGCTGTCCTCTGGACGTCCTTTTGCCCAAGTCCATTCCAAATTCCTCCACAAATATCAACTCCCTGTGTCCAATCTTGAGGGGGGAGATGTCAGAAATCGCGCCATTAATGCTATTTTGATATGGCCTTTGAATGATAATATATGTAAAGAATTGATTGGTTTTGCTTTTGAGTTTGGGAATTCCTCACCTTCTGTAAATGGGTCTGTACCAATATCCATCAATTCCGGAATACCATACCTTCCCTTATCTGATTCTGGTATGACCTCACCCCAACGTGACCCCCTCTGCCACTCTGTCTACCTAATGAGTGATCATTGTCCCTTGTCTACTATTTAAGTAGAATCATTTCTCCTAATAAAGACAAGTTTATCCACATTTGTGTTGACTTTAATATTCTTCAAGCCTTTTCCTTTCCTTTTTCCAAAAGGAAGTCATTATATTGTATTCCAGGAAATTAAGGCACATGCCCTTAATTTTTCCCTGAAGGTTAACCCAAGGCTAACTTCAAACCTCAAATCTTTTGTTATAAAGATTTTATGCGGTGTCCTCCTGGATGTTATCCCCAGGAGCCTAACAAGACATTGGACAACCTGTCAGTGTTCTGGTGTCAAGCGCCAGGTCTGTGTACCACAATGAAGTCATATCCTTATAAGCATAAGGCCCAGCGCGCCAATCAACCTTCAGGTTCCTTCAGTTGCTGTAGCCACTTGAGTGAAGAGTGGTCAGTGACTAATGTAAAATGGGTCCCATTGATATAGTGTTGGAACTGTTTAATTGTGTGTAAACTGCCAAACATTCATTTTTGGTAACACTATAATTCTTCTCAGCTTGTTAAGCACACAAGAGGAGTAGGCCAAAGGTCTATCTATGCCTTCATCATCAAGCTGGGCTAGGATTGTGCCCACAGAAACTCCACTGACATTGGTGTACAATATAAACTCCTTGTCATAGTCTGGGTAGACCAGAATAGCAGCCACTTTGAGCTTGGTCTTCAAAGCCTTGAATGAATGATGCTGACTATTTGTTCATTCAACAGGGAAATTTCTGAGAATTTGGACCATAGGCTCACTCAGTTCTGAAAAATTAAGGGTGAACTGGCGTTAATGGCCCATTATAATGAGAAATATTTGGACTTTACGTAGATTGATGGGGGCAGCATCTTGTAAATGGTGTCAAAATTATTATTTATGGGTCAAGTCTAGTCTGAGTGATCTCATGGCCCAAGAATTCAAACTGCTCTTTGAAGAAAGCACATTTAGAAGTCTTGAGTTTTAATCCAGTATTGCAAATCTTGATGAAGACAGTTTTGAGGTGATCCAAGTGGTCAGTTAAGGTGGAGCTGAACATTTTTATATCATCTTTTATAAAAGTATGCAGGAGAGCTTCAAATCTTGCAAGATTGAATCTATAGCATGCTGGAAAGTGGCAGGTGCATTACATAGCCCTTGGGGCATTTTAGTGGGTTCAAAGAAGGTCTTCAGAAGTAATGAGGGCAGCTCTATCACAGTCTTCAGGGGATAAGTCTACTTGCCAATAAACTGAAGCTAAGTCCATTGTAGAAAAGAATTTGGAACCTCCCAGACGTCTAAGGGCACCATCTATTTGAGGCAGAGGGTACAAGTCTTTCTTGATGAGGGAGTTAAGTTGACGGTAGTCCATTAAAATTCTATTTCAATTATCCTTCTTCTTAAGAATCAACAAGTGAGAGGCACACAGGCTTTGCAATGAAGCTAACATCCTAGCATCTATTATTTTCTTTAACTCTTTTGATACTTGAGTGTCTTCTATTTGGCTATGATGGTAGGGTTTGGCACAGAAAAGGGGAGAATTCTAGTGTCAATCTGGTGGATGTCACCCTTGGCCAACCTATAGTGATTAGGACCAGAGGAAAAGGTATAATTATGTTGAAACAGAAGGCTCAACCCTCCAGCAAGGTTCCAAACAAGCGGGTTTGTGACCCGCAATCTGATTATCCGGCCACTCAAAGTCAGACTGGGAAGTCAACTTGAATTTCCAAATCCAACAACATGAACAACTGATGATCCCTTACAGTGGATACCTCGTTTTGGCTCTTGACTCTTTACCAGGATCAATCCACCTCCTTCTTCCATCTAACCATGTGATCAACAATCATGTTCCTGCTATCCATTGATTCATATTGACTATATAATCACTATCTCTCAATAAAGATTATTATCTAGCTCCTAAATATTTCCCCCTAGTACTCTGCTAAAAAAGCACAGTTACGACATTGGTAGCACAGGTAGGTTCTCCATCCTACCTTATCTTGAAAAATTCTGCCTGTTGCCTGCACACGCCGCGGCCAACAAATCCTCAACAGAATTATGTCTGGCCTTCTGCCTGACTGGACCCTATATACTTCTGGCGCCAGGATACCCAATGGTTTTGTCCTATACCAAAACACGGTAATCCTGCTACCCACCTTCATTGCCATGTCTGCGCAAGGTTTCTTTCAGGCTCCCTCATTGATGCCGCAACCAGCTGATGAAACCACCATGCCCGCCTATGTAGCACAAAGACTACAAAGCACTGCCTTGGAACCCTTTGCCAGGGCCAACGACGACAACACTGCTGCATGGATCCAGTCCGCCCAGAGCAAGCTGGCTCAGATGGAATGTCCACAGCAATTTTGGATTGCAGAGATTTCCATTTGCCTGACCCATGACGCTGACACTTGGTGCAACAAGTGGCAAAAGGAACACACTTAAAGAACTGAGATACCTTCAAACAAGATTTCTTTACAAGATTTGTGCTTAAGGATACAGTGCTCATGATTATACGCCAAGTAAAGAACCTTACCCAGACAGGCACCATGAAGGAACTCACCCGCACCTACAAGGGACTCCAACTTTGTGCACCATCTGACATGGCCTTTGACACTCCAGCCACACATCTCATGTACTATAATGCCCTCAAGTTACATGTGATAAAACTTGTGAACCTGGACCAATTGGCCAACCTGCAAAGCTTGTATTGCAAAGCGGAGAAAGCAGAACAAACCTCCAACATCCTTCATAAGGCACAAACTGGAAAACAAGAAAGACCCAAGGATTCCAATACAGGCGGGCGCTCCACGCAACCACCCCCTGAAGGAAACAGGAATAACACCAACCATAACCTCACAGGTTCAAATGGACATGGAAGTGGGAACAATGGCCAGTAAAATTGTACTCATTTCTGTGTCACTGCCACACAAGGCAATCAAGATAATGGAAAAGCCCGGGGAGAGCATTAAGCAAGCCAAGCTCTCCCCACACAACTCCTGACTTGCCCAATGATGAGTACTGACCCAAGGACGTGGACCAATGCCCAATGATCCAAATGCCCTTGGAGGACCCGGTACTGTACACCATTGCCAGGCATCCCAATAAACTGATGTCCTATCCTTTCTGTTTTTGCAGTTACACAGGCTCAGCACTCCTGTATTTGGGTGCAGATTGAATCCTAGTCAACGGCAGCTTTGTGGACAAGTTCAAGCTGACCAATAATTCTTTGTGGATTAAAAACGTGGTCCTGGCTGACAAACACCACATTGCTGTGACAAGGAAACCCGCCCCCTTCTCTGTCATGCTTGAGAACCCCCACTCCACCATCCAAGGTCTTGTCATTGACTTCCCAAAGTTTGATATTGTACTGGGGTTGGACTGGTTACAAAACAACAATCCTCACATAGACTGGGCAACCTCAGTGTTGACCATCAAACGTGAAGGTATCAACCACCAGATCTACCCTGACTCAGTAGACCAGCTCCTACGTGACCACGTCTTTGTGTGCATCACAGAAACCCTGGACAAAAAGGAAAACCTGAAAGCAATTGACTGGGACTCCTGCCAGTACAAGCTCATATACTTCAAAGATCACCAGGATACCTCCACGCCTCAGGACTGCAAAATTGTGGCCTGCCATCCAGAAATCTTCAAAGAAGCGCTACCCAGGCTGCCCCCTGAGAAACACATCCAACACTACATCCAACTCAAAGGGGCTGTCTCCAAAGCGCGCCCTATCTACAGGCTGACCCCAAACAAAGACAACACCCTACGTGTCTATCTCAAGGAGGCGTTGGAGAAAGGAATTTATACGCCCCTCACAGTCTCCCTTTGGGGCCGCCGTATTCTTTGTGGCCAAGAAGAACGGCACCTTGCGTCTGGTCACAGACTAATGGGCCCTAAATAAAGTTACCATCAAGAATTGTTATCTACTACCACTGATTGGCAATCTCTTTGACGCCTTGGGAGGAGCCACAGTCTTCTCCAAGATTGATCTGACTGCAGACTACAACCAGATTCACATCAAGGAGGAAGACATCCCCAAAACAGCCTTCTGCACTAAATATGGTTCATAAAAATGTGTGGTGCTCAACTTGGGCATGACAAACGCCCCGTCCTCCTTTGTGACCTTCATGAACAAAGTATTTGCGCCACACATAGGCAAGCATGTCCTAGTCTACCTGGGCAACATCATTGTCTACAGCCCCTTGGTGGAACAGCACCACAAAGACCTAGAGGCAGTCTTTGCTACTTTGGTACAACACAAACTGTTGGCCAAGCCCTCCAAGTGCCAGTTTCTTTACAAGAAATTACCCTTCCTGGGACACATAGTCTCAAAGGATGGCATCAAACCCAACAGTCAAAAGATACAGGCCATATGCAAGACGCCGCCTCCCAATGATAAGTCAGAACTCTGCACCTTCTTGGGGATGGTAGCCTATGTACACTAATTCATACCCAACTGTGGCATTTTGACTGCCCCCTTATCCACCATAACAGGCGCCAAATCCAAGTTTGTGTGGACCCCCCAATGTGACCTCTGTTTTAGACGCCTCAAGGAGAAGCTCACAGCAGCTCTCATCCTGCAATACCCCAAACATGACGAGAAACCAAATAGAAATTGACACTATAGATGCATCCATTGGGGGAGTACTACAAATAAAAATAATGATGGTGACTTCCTGCCCGTAGCCTACAAGTTGCGCAAGCTGACAGATGGCAAGTGTCATACCCTATTCACGACAAAGAACTACTGGCAATTGTACACTGCCTAGTCAAATGGCGCTGTTACCTGGAACAACAGAAAGAATTCACAGCACTAACCAATCATAAGTCGCTCATCTATTTCAAGACACAAGCAAACCTGTCACGCCGCCAAGCGCAGTGGATGGAAATCTTATAAAGGTTTAACATGCTCATTCAATATAAGCCCGGGGCCAAGCTTGCCATGGCAGAAACCCTTTCATGCCTATATGTCTGTGCTTCAAGAGAGGAAAATGGGCTTGACCCAGACTGGCCTCTCTTAGTACTACAAACAAAAGACAAATGGTTCCCTGCAGGCACAACCAATATCACCAAAAAATGGTCATCAAGAATGAGCACCTCTTTGCTGACGTATACGGGACTCTTCACAGAAAAATGTCAGATGGCACAGCCACTCCCTACATTACCACACATCAACAAGTCAATACCATTCTTTGCTACCACAGGGATCTCAGACATACTAAGAGCCAAAATCTATACAAATTCCTAAAACATAAAGCCTGGTGGCCAACCCTATACTGCAATGTCCAGGAAGTGTTAGAACAGTGCAAGGTCTGCAAAAAGTTTTCCAAAAGCAAAACCCCTCCAAAGTCAGTACTTTCCATCTGCACACAACTACCCTTCAAAGTATGGGCCCTTGACGTTGTTGGCCCCATGCCAGGGAAACACAATGATAAGAAATACATCATCACCACCATAGGCTTTGCTACAAGGTGGCCAGTAGCCCAAGCAGTGAAGACACACACCGGTAACAAGGTCCAACAATTCATTGGCAAGGAAATAATCAGCAGGTTTGGAAAGCCAGAACTCCTGATAACCAATGGAGGGAAAGAATTGACCTCCAAAGACACCAATGTATACCTCGCAAAAAATGGGGTCAAACACACTGTAACAATGCCATACTGCCCACAGGCCAATGGACATGTAGAGTGGCTTAATGGTAGCCCCGTGCAAGCCTTAGCCAAACTCACTGCCAGGAGACCTGAAGACTGGTATAAGCAGCTACCAACTGCACTACTCATGTGTCAAACCCAAGTGAACAGATCCATCGAGAAAAGCCCGTTTGAACTGGTATATGGCACACAGCCCAATATCATTCAAGCATTGACTGGACCTATACTGGAAATTCCAAGTGAACTTCCCCCACACTCAGACCCTCATGTTATAGAGGCTAACAGCAAACAAATAGAAAAGGAAAATGAACATCTACAAAAAACTTTGTCCCCATCTGTGATAGAAATGAAGTCGGGGACAAAGTTTTGGTCATGAACGTTGATAAAAGCAAACTATAACCCAAGGAAGTAGGGCCAGCAATTATTTGAAAGGTAAACAACAATAACACTTACCTTGTGCAAGGACTCGGGAAACGCAAGCAAAACAAGACCCTATACCATGATTGCCAGAGACCCTGCAAAGCAAGAAAAAGCAATGAGAAACCGCCCAGGCTCCTGACAACCTCCCTGACAACCTACCCCCAGAGGAGGCCAACCTTTAGTTGGGGGGAGTGTTGAAACAGCAGGCTTGACCTGCCAGCAAGGTTCCAAACAAGCGGGTTTGTGACATGAAATCCAATTACCTGGCCACTCAAAGCCAGACTAAGAAGTCAACTTGAATTTCCAAATCCAACAACATGAACAAATGATGATCCCTTACGGTGGATACCTTGTTTTAGCGCTTGACTCTTTACCAGGATCAAGCCACCCCCTTCTTCCATCCAACTGTGTGATCACCAATCTTGTTTCTACTATCCTCGATTCATATGAACTATATAATCATTATCTCTAAATAAAGATTATTATCTAGCTTCTAAATATTTTCCCCTTGTAACTCTGCTAAAACAGTACATTTACAACAATAAACTGGTCCAGGAGATCAATGGCGTCTTTCTGCTGGATAGGAAATAGCTGAAGAAAGTTGGCAGCAGTGAACAGAGAGATCACCTGAGGTTCTTCTTCAGGTAAGTTGAGCTTGCCAAATGCCCCAAAAAGATAGAGGGAGGTCACCTTTTTTGGCGCCTAATATGCATCCATATCCTACTACTTGTTTCCCTGATATGTGCATTGGGGAAGCAGTCAAGTTAGTTAATAGTAGTTGTAAAAGCTCCTTATGAGTTTGATATGAAATCCCAGGGCATAGACAGGGTTCTTTACTACTCTGGGACTCAGGAGAGTATAACTCCAGGAAGGATTTCTCAGGCAACTCATAGGATATCTGGGAGACAATAATCACCTGAGAGCCATAAGGGACGGTAAGGGCTGCAGGGACAAGCAGCAGAACATCTTCTTCAGCAGGAAAAGAAGGAAAAGGGGAGCACATATTAGAGGAGTGAGTCATGTAGTTTAGCAAGAAGATGCCAGTGGGGTATTTGAGGACACATGCTTTAAGTTGCTTGCCAGAAATATGAGGAGGCTCCTCAAAAATCAGCGGGACTTCATACCCTAGGAGGAAAAATATATTCATCTCAAAGGTTAAAAATACCATTGTAATCTTGTAAGTATTGTGTTCCCACCAAGAGAGCATAGCTTTTGTTTTCCAATACAACAGCAGGAAAAGTAATTTAGAGTTTCCAAAATCTCATTGGTAGAGCAGATTAAATTTCAGGGAGTCAGCCTTTAGTAGGTTTGGACTGGTTGGCAGGAGGACGCCCCATAGTCACGGGGGAAGTGCCCACCACAGGATAGGTGCTAACTTCACAATGTAGGAGAACAATTTGCCTAGTAGGTCCCAGGGGCTGTTGGTAGTTACCATTTAATCAACAAGGCTAGTAAGTGTAATGTAAAGAGCATCAAAAAACTGGGTAGAGATTTTATCAGTGGCAGTCTTGTCTTCTTGCAGAAAACTGGGTTGGGGGTTACTGGCGGTATCATGTGTAAGGAGTAAGCCAACTTAGGAGAATACTAAGAGGGATATGCTGGGCCGTAGGGAATTACTGGAAGTTGGAGTAATTCAGGAGGCTTGACCTATGCATCTGGTAAATGATAGACCAGCAGGGCAGAGTTGAAGTAATTTTTATGTGAATATAAAGTGCTAAAAGTAAGTATAGGATAACTTGGAAGAACCAAAGGCTCATAACACTTTTATTGCAAGAATGGCAATAAGCAACTTCCTGGTAGCTTCAGAGTATAAGTATGCTCATCTGTCATGGAAAAACTTTTGCCGCTTCCTTTGGGCCTGGTGCTGGATTCTACCCGGGCTTGGGAAATCTTGGTGGCATCAATTGGCAGTGGTGCGTTATTGGCTGAGCTCAGATAAAGAATTTTGGTTTCCAACTTAGTCTTAGGGAATTTATCATCATCCTGCGTCCTGCCAGGCCACAGAGACAGGTGTTGGCTTTGGGTATGATTTTTTAATACCTTACTGGCTGAGTGCTGGCAGTCTATGGAGAAACTGTCTAATATTGAGCAATTAAATACTAGGTTGGGTGGGTCCTTGTCCAGGCACAATTTACAAGTGGTCAATGCTTCATTAGCCAGGATCAATGATTTCTCCAAAATCAGGTTAGTTCCTGGTTCAATTTCAATGATCTGCAGACTGGCGGTTCCTGGTTTAGGTCCAATGACCTGCAAGCTAGCAGTTTCTAGGTATTTGGGTTTTGGACCTAGGGAGCAGGATACTGTCTCTTTGTTAGTCAGCAGTGATTCATTATTAGGATTGAGTTTCAAGTCACACAGGTGGGACACCCTCCCTTTGATGGTCAGTAGGCAAATGTCACTTGTGACAGTAAGAGCCAATAGCACAAGTCTGGGCCATACCTGCAGTTCTGTAAGACTGAGTATAGTTGAGATCAGGAGCTAATTTGAGCTTCTTCATCTGCTTGGATGTCACAGTGTTAACAGGAGAGCCAGTGTCCAAGATGGCCTTGATCTTGACTTTCTGAATGGATACTTCTACCTGGGTGGTATCTTTTCCAAAAGAAGAAATGACAGTTATAACATCTTGGATGGCCTCTAGTTCTTTTCCCCACTTGGCTAACATGCATTTAAGGCAGAAATCTCCTTGTACACAGTTTGCAAAGGTGGAGATACATTAACGTTCTGGAAGAGGGCCTCTGTTAATTTGGCTACTTCTTCCAAGGAGTCCACCAAGACAGGGGGATGATGCGCCTGAGCTAGATAAGAGCAAGCCACCATAGCATTAGTTGCAGCTTAGGGTGGATGAGTGGTGGTGGTCTTCCCTAAACAGAGTTTGAAAGGGACAGAACAGTTTCAGTGAGAGCCAGTAAAGAATAGCCATAACTATCACTTTAATTGCAATCATAATCTTTGGGTTCAAAATCACTTGAGAGATCATGGAAGAGATGAAGGATATTAGGGCCAGGTAAAGGAAGAAGTTCTATACCTGAGGAAGGATCAGTAGGAGATAGAGGAGGTTGGTCTACTGAGAGCATCTTTGCCTCTAAGTTGACCTCTCTTTTCCTGCCTGTTTCTTAGGGTTGCATTCTTCTACTTGCAGGTTTGTGCATTACCAAGAGTGGTAACCTATCTGGCCACATTTATGGCAACCCTGACATTTGGGTTGTCCATTGGGCCCCAAAGTCATAATTTGTGTAGTGCAGGAGGTATTACCATAGTTATTGTCTTTACTCTCACGGACCACAATTCCTCCAAGTTCAAATGCATTTTCTGTAAAAGAGTTTTAATACTCTTCATAGAGGTGAGGGGCACTTTGTGCGCTTTGAAGTGTAGGCACAGGAGTTGGTTTACTTTAATAGTGTTATAGAAGGAGCTTTAGGCCTCATAGAGAGTCAACTAAAAACTAGTAATAAGCTGTTGACCCTCAATGTAGAATTGGTCTGCAACTTGGCTAAAGTTTCTTTGGGCTTGAAAGCTATGTACAAAAAATCATCTTTCTTAACCTCCAAGCTGAGATCACCTCCAAATTCCTCAATTAGAAGTTGCTTCATATCCTCCCAAGTGATGATGGATGGAAGCTCAGGGACCACAACCTACTTACAAGTGGGGTGTAAGCAGGTGTCCTGAATATGGTAGTTTGAATTTTTGATAGTTTTATAACACTTAACTAAAATCACAACAATCTTACTATTAAAGACTAGACTGAGTGTTCTCTAAGCTAATGTGTATAATAATCTAATATAAATGTAATAATTAATTCTTATTTTGATATCAAGTATGAATTAACTAGGGGAAAGATTATTGATGGCCACCACAAAGCTCCAGGATCCTCTATTCCATAATCAGATCCTGCTAAAAACTTAGCCTAATATTAACTTCTGATTAGATGATCATAGTTAATATGGACTAATCTTACAACTAAGTCAATTGGCTGTACCATCCTTCATCCAAAGCATGGGTGCTAGTTGCCCTCTTGCTCACCAAGCCTAATGTGTCAGGGATCTAGTCTTGGGCGGCCAGCCCGTTGGTTTTGGAGATCACTTGATCCAGGTTTTTTGTGGGTAAAGCCCACCACAAGAGAGGAGCTAACATAAGGAGGTAGGAGAAGGACTTCCCCACATAGGACCATGGGCCAGCGGCTGGGATTATAGTATCAATCACCCCTGTGAGGATGATGTACACAATCCCAAACAGCTTAACAGTATGATTGGTTGTGAGGTTGGGTAAGGAGGTGGGCATTGGCTTGGGGGTCACAGGCGGTTCCATGTGGAGTTTGTAGGAAGGCAGGTAGTTGAATTTGCCTCTAAACAACTTTGGTGTTGAGAATATTGTTGCAACTGAACCAATGAAGATTCAGTATTTGGAATTGGGAAAGACAACAGTCCAATAGAAAGGACATAATAATGAGAATAATGTATTGTTTATTGTAGAATATTGTGATTAATATACTATATGGGAAAGCCACAAGGCCACAAGGGGATGGCATAGTGGCGTGTTCCATGTAAGGTTCAAAGCCAAGGAATAACTTGTGCAGGGATCAGCAGGTTGAATTGGTAGCGCTCCTAATTAGGAGGAAGTGCCCGCCATTTGACATTGCCATCAAATTGACTCATGTTGTTAGACATGGCAAGGGGTGACTCATTGAGCGCCCCCTGTGTATCGTAAGATACGTTAGCGGGAAAGTCTGGAAACTTTGTTGCAACACCCCCCCTTGCCCCCTGTTTGTTGTCAGACACCAGGATTGGAGTCTGCAGAAGATCTGGAAAGGTCCACACAAACAACCTTTGTGTGGGGATGGCGCAGCAGGGATTGAAGCAATCATGGTGGAGCTTCTTGGTATTCCCTTGGGCATCTTTGAGTTGATAGGTGTGATTGTCATAGACCGCGGTTATCTTGAAGGGCTCTAGGTGGTTGGGTTCTAACTTGGCCAAATTGGGGTTGAGGGTGTAGATGGGGTCACCTATGGCATACCTTGCCTCAAGGTGCTTTGTCCCTCCTTCAATTTGTTTGTGTTTGATCTCTCGGGCCTTGGCACACATTTTGGTTCAGGGATGGAGTTGTTAACAGGGGAGATTTCCCGGGAACTGTAGACCATAACTTCCCTTGTTCAACTCCCATCAAACTGTTGGGAATTCCAAAGACCAGGGCGCTGGGGCTGAACCCAGTGCCTCTGTTAATCCTTGCTTGTAAAATAAGTAGAGCGGTAGGCAGGTGTTCAGTCCATGCGGTATTGGGGTGTTCCTGTGAGAGCTTGGCAATCAGTTGAACCAGTGAGTCATTTAACCACTCCACACGTCCATTGGCCTGTGGATGGTATGGGGTCATGACTATCTGTTGGAGTGCATTCTTGGCGCAGTACGCTTTCATGACATGTCCAACAAGTTTGGGGCCACCATATGTGATGAGGCGTTTGGGCCGCCCAAAGCGGGTCACAATTTCCTTACCAATGAAGCAGGTGATAGTGGTGGTGTGGTTTGTTGTTTCCAAGGCTACTAGTCAACAGGTGAAGTATTCAATGGCAGTTATGATATATTTCTTTCCCAGTCTGTCTTTGGGGAGGGCCCCCACAATGTCAAGGGCCCACTGCTCAAAGGGTTCCATTGCTTTGATGGGCAAGACAGACTTTGGGGGTGCAGGTTTAGACATATTCTTCTCGCACAGCACACATATTTTGAGGAGATCTAAGATGTCTTGACGCATATGCAGCCACCAAACCTTTTGTTTCATGATCTCAAAGAGGTTACACCCTCTGATGTGACCAAGGGTTTGGTGGTAATGCAATATGGTGCCATCTTGTGGTGTGGTGGGGATGTAAGGCGTCTTCTCACCTGTCTCTGCCTGACAGCAGAGTTTGCCAGCATCTGTGGTAAACTGACTTTTGTTGTCCTTCAGCTTGGAGATTTTTACTGAGTTGAGGCCTTTGTAACAAGTTGCTTCAAGGCAGAGGTACAAAATTGGCCAATCTGGGTCCAGGCCGTTATCCCGGTGATAGATGCTATGTAGAGGCGTGAGAGGGCATCAGCTGTGACAAGTTTCTTCCCAGGCTTGTACTCAATGCACAGCTGATAGGGGGATAAGTGCTCAACCCAGCCTCCTTGGAGGCGTGTCAAGTGGGACTGCGTGTTAAAGTACTGGAGTGACTTGTGATCTGTCAGGACATGGGGTGGAAAGGTGGCCTCTTCCAGGTAACAGCACCACTTCTTAATGCAGTGTGCATTTGCCACTAGTTCTTTATTATGAATGGGGTAACATTGTTCTGAGTTGGTAAGCTTCCTGGACTCATATTCCACAGGGAGGAAGATGCCATTTTCAGTTTCTACCCTTAGCACGCCCCCTATGGCCCTGTCAGAGGCGTCAGTCTCAAGTTTGTACTGTTGGTTTTGGTTGGGAAACTGCAGTACTGGTGCTGTTGTGAGCCTTTGCTTCAACGTCTCAAAGGCTTGATCTCTGGCGGGGGTCCAATGGAAGCACTGTTTGGTATTGAGGAGCTCAGTGAGAGGTGCAATCAGTTCCCTGCAGTTGGTAATGAACTTGCGCATGTAGGCAACCATGCCTAGGAAGGTACACACCTGGCCCACATCAGTGGGAGGAAGCATGCTGGTGATTGCCTTGATTTTGGCAGGGTCAGGCTTTATCCCTTGAGCAGAGATGGTGTGCCCAAGAAACAACAGCTCTGACTTGAGGAACTTGCATTTGGAGGGTTTAGCGTTTAGCTGATTTTTCTGAAGGGTGTCAAGGACAGCAAGGAGGTGTTGGAAGTGTGTGGTTTGATCTTGACTGAAGACAATAATGTTATCAAGGTAAACAACCACACATTTCCCAATCAGATCCTCAAATGCTTTGTTCATCATTATGGCAAAGATGGAAGGAGCATTGGTCATTCTGAAGTTCATGAATTGACACTCAAACAAACTGTAGCATGTGTGGAAGGCAGTTTTTGCCTCATCACCTGGTGCAATGCAGACCTGGTTGTACCCTGCGGTGAGATTGATCTTGCTAAAGACCTTCACACCCGCAAGTGTGTCAAACAGGTTGTCAATCAACAGCAGGGGGTACTTGTTCTTAACAGTCACCTCATTTAAGGCGTGATAGTCTGTGATCAGGCAAATGAACCTGTCCTTCTTGACTACAAAGAAGACAGTTGCCCCGTATGGAGAGAGCAAGGGGCAAATGAAGCCCTTGTCAAGCGCGTCCACAAGGTGCTGGCAGAGGGTCTCATCTTCTTTTGGTGTAAGACAATATAAGGGGCGTGACTTAGGTAGCAATCCTTGGAGTTGTACAGCGTTCTGGATCTCTTGAGGGGGAGGTAGTTGGTCCAGTGTTTTGCTGAAGATGTCCTTGTACTCCCTGAGGAGTGCAGCTAGCGCTAGTGGGGGTGAAATGGCCAAGGGAGGGGCTGCAGATGATTCTGCGTGGAGAACTTCAACTGAACATTGGTTGAAGTCTACTTTCCTCCTTGAAGTTGTACAAGCCTGCCTCTGTTATTCTAACAAACACAATATTGTGGAGTAGCTTGCTCATTTTGAAAGGATAGATCTGGAAGTCCACCCCATTTCTATTGAGGGTGATGACAGAGCTATCCCAGTCAATGTAGGGGCGTTTGTGCCAAAGCCAGTTGAGGCCAGCAATTATGTTGTGGCTGAGTCCTGCCATGATTGGCCCAGAGAGCTTAACCTGGACGTTCCCCATTATCACAGAGAAGGGTACTGTCTTGTGGGTAATTGCAATCCTATGGGAGTCAGCTACTTGTACTGTCTTGAACCTGCTAGGCACCTGGTCCAATTGTTTGGAGTCAGTGAACGCCTTGCCCACCATAGTGTGGTTAGCCCTGGTATCTACCAATAGTTTGTGGGTATTCCCACAAAAACCAAAGGGATAGGCTAAGTGGGTGACTTTATTTGAATAGTGGCTTGCTTGAAGTACGGGGTTGTCACTGTGGACCTGGAAGACGTCAAGGGTTTTGACCTTGTGTATACTGTAGTTGCAGGAGTTCTTTGCAGGCAGGGATTGAGAGGAAGGGTCAAGTGGGGTTGCAGAACCTCTTGTAGCTACAACCCCCAGGCTTTTCCTTGATCTTTAATTTGTGCTAGCTGGAGTTCCCTTTGCAGGGGCGTTTGATTCCATTTTCCTGCTGGTGTGACTGACAGCAGCCCACTTGGTTGTGACCACTGCCAGGTGTTGCACAAAGTTGAGGTAAAGCGTCACTAGTATGGCAGAAGCCCATCAAAGCCTGATTGTTGGCCTCCACAATGGCCTTGTAACAGTCATTGATGGAGGTGCAACAACCCACAGGGACCCACTTACAGATATGAGGCTTGAGCCCATTGACTATTAGGATCAGCAGCATGGCATTCCTGTCAGTTACAGCTTTGGGGGTGGTGGCAAGAGCTTGTTGCCAGGCGGCAAGGTACTCAGGAACGGACTCAGTCTGTTTAATTGCTAACAGGGGAGTTCCCACCACAATAGGCAAGAAGGTTTTGCTGTAGCAAGATCTTGCGGTGTCCTGGAATGCCTCCCAGGTGACTTTGCTTTCCTGACTAGCCCAGTTGGTAAACCATACAGTGGCGGGCCCCGTGAGGCGCCCCAACACAGTGGCAACCCACATGGGCTCAGGAACCTGGCATATACAAAGGCAGGTCTTGGTGAATTGAAGCCAACTGACAATGTTGACTCCTTTGATTCCACCTGCAAAGGATTCCAGCTGGAGATTGAGCATATGTTGTGAAATTTCTGACTGGGGAGAGCAACACTGGCGTCACGCTGCCCAAGGCAGAGCCAATTATACACACTTGTAAGGACTAGCTGGTTGTGGTAAATAACATACCCATCAGGGATGTCCCCCTTGGGGATCAGTAAGAAGGTCTCTTGATGGGGAGTAGCCATACAGCCTGTAATATGTCCTTTCTTAGGGGGAATTTTTGTTTTAGGTAGGTCATGAACCTACTACTGCTACCACTGTTGCAACTGAACCAATGAGGATTCAGTATTTAGAATTAGGGAAGACAAAAGTCCAATAGAAAGAACAGAATAATGAGAATAATATATTGTTTATTGTAGAATATTGTGATTAATATACTATATGGGAAAATTCACAAGACCACAAAGGGATGGCATAGTGGTGTGTTCCATGTAAGGTTCAAAGCCAAGGAATAACTTATGCAGGGATTGGCAGGTCAAATTGGTAGTGCTCCTAATTAGGAGGAAGTGCCCACCATTTGACATTGCCATCAGATTGACTCATGTTGTTAGACATGGCAAGGGGTGACTCATCAAGCGCCCCCTGTGTATTGTAAGATAGGTTAGCAGGCAAGTCTGGAAACTTGGTTGCAACAATATCCAAGAGTCTTGACGGTTGTATCTAACTGCAGATTGTATGCAGGCCAAGGGATCTAGTGTGAGAATCTTTTCTGAGGTGTAATCCTTATTCAGGTTTCAAGGGTAATCTTTGAAGTGAAAAGGACCAAGGGAGACACCTGGAGGACATAAATCTGCAAGAAGAGAGGCAGGAGGACCAGAAGATCTTGTACTGATTTGATAGATGGCAAAGACAAAATAAGGCAGTAGCTGGGTAAGCCAAAATAACATAACCTTTATTAAAAAATGGCAATAAAGTTTGAGCACAGAATCTTTAGGCATATATAGCATCCTGCTCCAAACTTAGTATTTTCTAAAAGGGCTTTATCAAAATATTGGGAAAAGTGTGGGCGGGTGGCCAGGACGCCCAAGTACAGGAGCGGCAATATGGCACCTTGGCTGGGTGTTCTCTCATTGGTCAGAATGCCCAAATTGGTTTACTGATTTTCTTGATTTTGGGCTGTGGTCATGGGTTTGGGCCTGAAGCCCGCATTTTCCTCCAGTAACTGAATTTGATTGGTTACCCAAGAGGACTTCAAGTTCATAAAGTTCACAGAGGAACTTTCTCTGCTTTTGCTAGGTAAGTTGAGAAGCTCTTCCTCAGCCACCATCATACTCAAAACTACACTGGTATTCTGACTTTGGGACTTAGCAGGAGCTTCAGCTTGTGGGGGCTCAGTCCCAAGAAAATGTGGGTGGGTGGCCCCTTGGTCCTCTGGGCCGGCAGGCCACAGGACCAGGGTTCAATTCCCGTTCCAAGGCCCAGGTTTCAAGGGGAAATATTTGTCATTCCTGACATAATGGATCAATGCAAATTTACACTTGTACTGGTTTATCCAATTACCATACAACATTTCTCCCTACTAAACTAGTTATTACTGGAAAAGGTGTACAAACCTTCTCAACATGGTGAATCACCCAAAATAAAATAGAAAACCAGTAATCTATTATACTGATGTTCCCAAACAGAGAATTAACAAGACTCAAAGGGGAAAGTCTGATATCCCCATTAGCAACTTGCCTTGAAATTTGCCAGTTCCTGCATCAGAAGAAATCAAGTTTGCAGAGATCTTGGGCGGTGAAATAGATGCTGTTTTGCATAGCTCCTCCAGTTTGGTCTCTTACAAGCCAAATACATCATCTAGCAATTCTTTTATAGCAACCCCTGATATGCCTAATTACTTGCAACTTTTGACTATTGCTCAAAAACAAAGTCCTTATAGAAGAGCTAAGACTTCTTCACATATATCAGCTACAAGAACTGAAGGAAATATTCTTAGTTTATCAGAGCTCCTAAAAGAGCTGAGCAAGGATGAAGTAGACTTGGTTCCCAGGGAGATACAGGAAGACATTTAGGGTCAATTCTTGGACATGGTTACCTATCTTTTTTGAGAGGAGATCCCTAATCTGCACTTCTGTGGTCCAGTAGTCATGTGGTCAACACTGATGCTGGTCTTAGAAAGCCTGTACATGATATCCACCCAAAAGCTGAAATAGGGAATACTGTACATTGGTGTATTGTAAAACCCAGATGTATAGACACAGCAGAACTTACTTTCTATAATGGAATAAGGAAAATATATAGCAAGCTTGGATAGAAATTCAATGATAGCTTAAGCTATCAAATTTTCAAAGGGTATTTATTTATAGTATATCCCACTGTGCAAAGTTTTTCAAATGGGAGTGAATGCAGAAAAAAGAGAATCCCAAAAATCTGGGTGATGAAGACTGAAATCAGGAAATTGGAATATATTCAAACCTTTGTTCTTCTACTACCTGGGCTGGATTGCAAATTCTTGGTTGTAGCCAATGGCTGACTATCATGAGGGGAAACGGGCCTAAGTCTTCCTCAAGGTCTAATTTTAGACTGGTTAGTAAGGTTTGGCAAGAGTCTGGAACAAGCCATGTGGTCTGGGTCCCGGATCCCCATTGGTTAGTGCCAGGATTGATGGCCAAGGTTTGGGTTTTAATCCTGAATTTTTCAGGGCTGCATGACCTGCCCTCTATTTTTGTCCCCAAATTCTGGGACTAATCTGATTGGTTATTCCTTGTGTGGATTGTGCATTAATGAACATGAAGTTCATTAATTACAAGGTCTTGTGTTCCTGTTGGTTTTACGCGCAAAGTGGGCTCTTAACAGATACTCATTCATTATTAAATGATACTCAAAATATGAAGAGCTTTAAAATGATTGGTTGATCAATAATTTAATTTTTTACTCACTGAGATACACGTTCATGGATGACATCATTTCATGCAACAGGAACATGCAGGGGGATTGCCTATGCTCAATTTAGCTCTTTATTAGCCTTTTTAACATGACTTAATTTTTTAAGATAAATTGTAGGTGCTATTAAGAGCTCTTGGATGCGGGTTTAGGTATTGCCATCCATTAATTAACAGCCAAGATATGATTATATTAATTACGTTATCTATGCAACCATGACATTGATAAGGAGCACCTTTTGGGGAAGCTTCAAATATGGAATTAAGAAAGAAGAGAAGTATATTTTATTGGATAATACTTTAGACTTATATAGACTTGACTGTGGCAGGGATTTAGTTGGATCAAACCTAGGGGTTGGTCATGTGCAAGATGGGTTTGAGTCACTGGATACTTGGAAAGTCAGGTGATACTACTTGGTTACCATTCTCAGTAGGTCAAACGGTATAATGGAAGTGCACCAAATTAGGTGATGGCTGGATGTTAAGTATGTTGGCGGTAGCCAGAATGCTTGTACATCCAGACCCTTGACACACACACCCTTAAGGGGTTACTCTGGTGCATCAGGAGGGGGCTTTGTTTTCATGGCTACCTTCTGATGCTCCTGGAGCTATTTTCTAGTTGGAACCAGTCTGGTTGAGTGCTCTCCTTTACTGAGGCGGAGACAGGTTCTGTGGTATTTATTGATAATTGGATTTTTGGCACCTTGTAATTTTACTAGATAGGTGTTGTGCTCTGGTCTGTACTTGATTATTCTTCCTGGTCCCCTGTGTACTGAGTCTAGTTTCTTTCTTTTGCCAGCTAGAATCCAGACAGGGGAGTCAATGGGAAGTGGTTCCTCTGTGGAGATTACCTTTTGTGCTTTGAGTCTCTTTATTTCTGCTATTTTAGCTTTGAGGCATATGTGTTGTAGATTTGGTGCTTGTTCTACTGTAAGAGGTTTTCCTGGGGGGATTTTTATGTATGGCTGTTTGTTGCAGGTGATTATTTCCGGGGTTTACCCATAGGTTAGCTCAAACAGTGAATAGCCTATCCCTTGGTTGGTGCGGACTTTGGATACTAGTAATGCATGTTTCAGGTATAGTGGCCATGTGCCTTTGGCTTTGCCATCCATTATTTTCTCTAGGGTCCTTATAAGGCTGCTGTTGAGGCGTTCCACTCTGCTGTTGGCCTGTGGCCTGTATGGAGAGGTTGTGGAGTGTTTAATGTTTTTGGATTTTAAGTTGTCATTTACTATGTGACCTGATAACTTGGTAGCTCCATCAGATATGATGTAGTCTGAAGTGCTGTAGCTGGCTATGATTGCTTTGTTAATGAAACGGTTGATGGTTTCTGCTTTATGGTCCTTTGTTGCCCAGAAGATGGGCCAGCGTGTGGCAAAGTCAATAGCTAAAATTAAGAAACATTGGTTTTTCTTTGTTTCTGGGAAGGGACCCACTACATCCAGTCCCCAAACCTTGAATGGTTCAGGGTCTGGTACTGGGTTGACCATTGGCTGAGGAGCCTTTGTACTGGTGTATTTCTTGCACACTGTGCACTTTTCAGAACATCAACTATATCCTGTTTGAGGTTGGGCCACCATACTATCTCTTTTAATGTGAGGTATAGGTTGTTAGCCTTTGTATGTCCTAGTAGGGGTGATGTCTTAGTATAGTGTCAACTCTTTGTGCAAGTGGGATGTACGGGACATGTTTGTCATTAATGATTTGTTATACTGTGCCATTTGATACATGGAAATAATTTTTTGTTCCTTACTAATGTATTGTGGGTCAGTTGATGTGTTGAGGGGTCTTTCCCTTTGGTTTTATACTTAGTGTTGTACAGGTTTAGACAGTCAGGGTCCAGGTAGTCAGGGTGATCCTCTCTAGGCTGACATAGTCTAGAGAGAGCATCAGCCGTGACCAGCTCTGTCCCCTTTTTGTACTGGATGTGCAGGTTAAGCTGTTCCAGCAAGGACATCCATTTGGCTTGCCGCCGTGCGAGTGCGTTCTGAGTTTTGAAATAGATTAAGGATTTATGGTCAAGTAGTACTTGGACAATTAAATGTCCTTCCAGATAACATCTTCATTTCTTGCATATGTGATATATTGCTAGCAATTCCTTATCATGTATTGGCTATATCTGCTCAGTATTAGTTAGTTTTCTGCTTTCATAACATACTGGCAGGAAGTCTTGCTGCCCTGACTGGCAGATGCGCAGGACTGCGCCAATGGTGGTGTTGCTGGCATCTGACTCAAGCTTGTAGCACCCGTTGTTATTAGGGTATTGAAAGATTGGTGCTTTGATCAGAGCTTGTTTTAATAATTGCAAATTCTTTTCAAATTCTGGTGT
Source organism: Entomophthora muscae (assembly GCA_014839935.2). Taxonomy (NCBI): domain Eukaryota; kingdom Fungi; phylum Entomophthoromycota; class Entomophthoromycetes; order Entomophthorales; family Entomophthoraceae; genus Entomophthora; species Entomophthora muscae. Next base: position 112,996 of record QTSX02000795.1, on the reverse strand, counting down.
CCAGATGAATTTCTTTTTGGCATTATCCTTGTTTAAGTCATTGATTGGTGCAGTTAGTTTTCTGCAGTCTTTGATGTATTTCCTTAGGTAAGCTAACATACCAAGAAAGCATCTAACTTGTTTAACAGAGGTGGGATGTTGCATGTTATTTATGGCTTTAATTTTTCTGAATCTTCTTTGATGCCGCCTTTTAGAGACAATGTGGCCCAAGAACAGGAGTTCCTTTTCCATAAATTGGCACTTACTTAGTTTTGTGTAAAGTTTGTGCTTTGCAAGTTAATTGAGTGTCTTGCGGACATGTGTGAGGTGTTCCTCTTTTGTTTTTGAGAATATGATGATATTGCCAAGGAAGCATAATGTATTTGAGAGACTGTTTAGTGCTTGGTTCATCATGGTGACATCTGTTGTAGTGGCATTGGTCATCCCAAAGTTCATTACTCTACATTCAAAGGATCTAAATTGTGTACGGAACGCAGTCTTTGGTATGTCCTTTTCTTTTACTTCAACTTGGTTATAAACTGAGGTGAGGTCAATTTTGAAGAAAAATTTAGCTCCAGAGAGCCTTGCAAACAGGTCCTCTATGAGTGGAAGGGGATATTTATTTTTTTACTGTACTTGCGTTTAGTGCTCTATAGTCAGTAACTAGGCAAAGAGATCCTTCTTTTTTCTTTACAAAGAAAACCGCTGCCCCACAGGGATTCAGACAGAAAAATGAATCCTTTGGCTAGATTGTCCTCAATATGGGTCTTGAGGGTTTGGGTCTCCATGGGGGAGAGTCTGTAGAGGGGTGCAGGTTTGGGCATGGCATTACATAAGTCAATGCCATGTTTGACCTCCCGTTTGGGGGGTAGCTTGGTGAGTTCTTCTTTGAATACATGGGTGTATTCATTTATAAGTGCCACGAGTTCTGGGCATTGGATCTTTTGTGTTTGTATATTATTAAATTTGGAGTACCTCATTATGTGGAGGGTACTGTCTTTGGTTGATGTTCAGAGTCATCTTGATTTATGACTTGGACAAATACTGTGTCTCTTAGAATGAGGTTGTTGTTCTTTGAGAATGTTGAAATTGACTTCATTGCGCTTTATTGTCATGGTTTTTGTTTTTCAACATACGCTGGGATTCACTTGGGTGAACCAGTTTGTGCCTGCTACAATGTCGTAGTTTATGTTCATGACAAGTCCTTTGATGGACTTTGTATGCCTTGGAGGTCAATTCTGAAGAGAGTTGTTTAGCCTTTGAGTAGAACTTTTGATTTGTCTGCCATTCTGGCATATTTGAAGTTGGATTTGACAACTGGTATTTTGTACTTGGTTACAAAAGGTTTGCTAACCATAGTGTGTTGTGCACCAGATTCAAATAAAATTTTATGTGTATGAGATTTTTAGTGCATAGGTAGACAAGAATTTGTGAGCAATCTTTAATTTTTACGTTCATAAAAATGGAGGATTGCATGACAAGGGGATGAGAGCATCAAAGTTTGTGCCTTGGTACAGTTTCTTGTCAAGTTGGGGGAGACAGGGGCACTTAAGCCTGTTCCCCTCCTCTTTTTACTTTTCCTCTATTTCAAGACCTTCAAGGTCAGAGAATGTAGGGTCAGATTCATAGTGGGTTGCTGTCTCAGCATTGTTAACTTTGGCAGTGTCCTCTTTCTTGGGACAGGAGCGGTTTTTGCTTTGGTTGCAATTGCCATTGTTGCAATTGGAGTTATTGTTGTTATAGTTGGTATTTTGGCGTTTATTGCCATTGGAGTTTTCTCTTACATTGCCATTTGAGGAGTGATTGCTGTTGCGTGCAGCATATTCCATGTTTGCGCGTTATTTTGTGTGCTTGTCTTCTGCAATGAGTGCGGGCATGGAGGTGCTAGCCTCTGGACAGATGAGGGCAGCAACAGAGGGTTTCATTCTGTTGATTAATGATTCTCTGGTGTGTAAGTTATCAGCTTGTGCTGGGTTTTGGATTTTGCAATGTATTTCCTTAAATTTCTTGGCATAAGCTGTGATAGTGGTCTTCTGAGGAAGATCACTGAGCTGTATTGTGATGTCTTGGGGGGATATAGTGACGCAGAAATTGTGTGTGATGTCCACTTTGAACTCTGCCCAGTTGTCAAGCTGGTTGTCAGTTTTTGAGCCAACCCAGGTGGCAAATCAGTTAGCTGCACCCTTGTACAGGCGCTTGCTGGCTTCCTGGACCCATTTCTCATGGGGGATGCAACTGGCGCGGAGTTTGGCGGCTGTGTGGTCTATCCTATTGATGACATTTTCTTTGTTTTTACCAAAGAACTTGTTGATACCAATGTATTTGGTGTTGGTCACTTCACCTGTGATAGGTGGTTGTGCGTTTGTTTGTGGTTGTAGAGAGCAACTGTATTGAATAATCTTGGCACATGCTTTGGGCATGACCAGACCTTCAAATATGGTACATCCACTAGGTATATCTTTGTTGATGTCGTGGGCGTGGAAGTATGTTTTCCAGGTCTCCTGGGATATGGCCTGATTGAGTACGTAAGTGAAGGTGAGCGGGTTTTGGTCAGTCATTTTCTCTTTCATGGGTGTGGTCAAAAAACCTACCTGTGCTACCAGTGATAAGGAGCGCCTTTTGGGGAAGCTTCAAATATGGAATTAAGAAAGAAGAGAAGTATATTTTATTGGATAATACTTTAGACTTATATAGATTTGACTGTGGCAGGGATTTAGTTGGATTGAACCTAGGGGTTGGTCATTTGCAAGATGGGTTTTAGTCACTGAATACTTGGACAGTCAGGTGATATTGCTTGGTTACCATTCTTGGTATGTTGAACAGTATATTGGAAGGGGACCAAATTGGGCAATAGCTGGATGTTAAATAGGTTGCCGTTAGCCAGAATGCTTGTACATCCAGACCCTCAACAACATCATATTTAATGAAGCAGTGGCATCTCAAGCTGGCATTTCACAATTTTCCCCTTTTGCACTAGACTTTGCTTATTTTTTGCTTTGATCCTCATTCAGAGCTATTTCAGGAGTGATACTGACACGTATCCCTAGAGAAAAAACTAGTATGGTATGCTCAGCTATGTCTCCAAGACTTCTCTTATGATGATATTTCCCTGAAAGACAGTCAAGCATCTTGTGCTCTCAAGCTCCTTGAGCTGGTCTTTACTGCGTGGTTGAACCCTTGTTATGTGATGGGTCCCATGCCCTTATGACATGGTTCAGATAGCCACAAGTATTGGCTAAGGAGAGCTATGAGTGCTACCTTAGAGCTTCTTAGCTATGGTAGGGCAGGAAGCAGTCAGTCAATGACATTGGTTGGAAATCTGGTGCTTAGTGGCTCTAAAGTTGTCTATCATCAGAGACTACACCATATGCCTGAGTACATAGAGTGGCTCTTAGGGATCATGTATTCCGTAAGTGATAAAACACCTGAGGAGTATGACCAGCGCAAAAGTCTTCTATGGGAGTGAATCTTGCCCAGGATTGTGTTTCCTTACTCAGTTGACATTAATTACATTAATTTCCTTCCCTTTGCATTTTATTGGCTTACTAACGTCTGGCTTATTTATGCAGCAGTAGCCAAAGTACTCATCCAGTTGTGTCTGGGTTTATAGGCAATAGCATCTTAATAAAGCACCATTTGCCTGACCCATCCTATTCTATCTTACTATAATTATTTCTCTTTCTTGATGCAAACAGGATAATAACCAATGGAATCTTTATATTAGCCTTTTCTTTTTATTAGTTGCTACCCTTAATGGGGTTTAGTCTTGACCACCAGAAGCCTTGCACATGTATTGTGCATGTACTTGGGTAACCAATTGTCTGGTCTCCAGATCCTTTAGGGTGTAGCTATCTACCCCTACCTTCTGGTCTCTTTCAAGGTCTTTTCCACAGGGACTCAAGTTTGCTCTTGCAATAATAACCTTGGTTTCTGTAGAAATAAACCTTGCTACCTATTTTGTATACTGGGAGTGCTGGTTGGCGCTGTTCTGCGCAGACAATTTCCTTAATATTGGCAGCCAGGTTGGTAGAATATGCCTCCAATTGCAATTTAATCAGCGTCTGGGATAACCTTCAAAGGTATGTGTCTGGAGATATAGCTTCACTGGTGTTGCAAACCTGTATAAATGAGGTGGCAGGCTAGGTTGCCGGCCGTATAGCAACTGGAAAGGAATTTTCCCGGTTGCTCTATGGAAACTTATGTTATAAGCAAAGAACACAGCTGGAAGATAGGTATCCCATTCCATTTTATGCTTTTGACTTAATCTACGTAAGATTTGCACCAGGATTCCATTAGTATGTTCCACCATACCATTGGTTTGGGGGATGATAAGGTGGTGACAGTACTCCTTGGATACCCATTAGTTTGTTTAGCTTAGGTATCATATAGCTTGTAAAGTTTGTTTCATTGTCCATCAGAAGGGTTTGGGACAACCATGTTTGTACAGAATGTTCTCCAACATAAATTTGGCTGTGATCAGGGCCAACTGGTTTGGAATTGCTTTTGCTTCCACCCATTTGATGAGCTGATCCACTGCCACTATTACAAACTTGTTCTTACCAGTAGTTAGTGGCAGAGGCCCAACTATATCTATTGCAACAGTGTGGAAAGCAAAATCAGGGTGGATTAAGCAATGCTGATAGTGCAAGACTTTTGGTTGCTCTATGTTACAGTCATGACAGGCAGCCAGTGTCTCAGCTATATCCAAGTACATCCATTCTCAGAAACAGTGTGGTTGTAGAAGATTCAGTGTCTTCTGAATTCCATCATGGCCTACAGTTTTATGAGCTGATACAATTGTATCTGTACATTGTGAAGGTCTGATATAAGGTGACTATTTGTCTCTGTAAAGTTTAAACGGCTGCTTATCCTTGATCTTAGTATCCACAGAGAGGTTTCTCAGAATTTCCTGAATCTTGAGTGGCTCCTACCCCCCATAGACTGGTTCAGGAGTATCTTGTCTTAGAGCTTGTCTGCTGCTGGAGAAATCAAGGCTATTGTTGGGAGCCAAGACAGGCAATCTGCATTCTGGTGTGCTGTCCCAGCACACTGCAAAATCTTGTAGTCAAAGGCTTGTATCTTGATAGCCCAACACGCTAAACAGCCTTCAGGGTCCTCCAGGCTTTTGAGCAATTGAGAGACGCATGATCAGTTACCACAGTGAAATGGACGCCATGGAGGTAGACCCTGAACTGTTGATAGGTGTATATCACTGCCAGAAATTCCCGTTCAGTGACTGTATAATTGCATTTGTGGAAATTTAGAGTCCTCAAAAAGTAACCAACAGGATGTTCTTGGTCTTCATTGTCCATTTGGGGCAAAACTGCACTAATTGCGGTGAGGCTAGAGTCCATATGGACAACAAAAGGTTGGTCAAAGTTGGGATAGGCTAGGACAGGCTTTGTGATATGGGTGGTATTCAAATTCTCAAAGGCTTGTTGACAACCAGGAGTCCATGAAAGCTTGATCTCATTCTTCAAGAGGTGGAACAGAGGTCCTCCCAATCCAGCAAAATTAGGAATGAAACATTGATAGTACCCTATCTTCCCCAAGAATACCCAGAAGTCCTGTTTGCTAACTGGTTGCTGCATGTGGGTAATTGCATCTACTTTTGCAGGTACCAGCCTAAGTACATCCTTGCTTATGATATACCCCAGGAATTCAAGATTCTCTTTAAAGAAGTTGTATTTTCTAAGATTCAGCTTTAGATTAGCTGCAATTAACCTCTGAAAGACAGCCTCTAGGTGTTCCAGGCGTTGAAATATGTTCTTGAGAAGATATTGATGTCATTTAGATATACCAGGACATAGGAAAACTTTGGGTTACTCATTACAGACTACATTGCATGTTGAGAAGTGGCTGGTACATTAGCCAGGTCTTGTGGCATACTTGTATGCTGAAAGAGTCCCTGCTCTGTGATGATTGTGAATTTTTCCTGAGCAACTTCTGGAAGGTCTATTTTCTGGTACCTGCTAATCAAGTCCATTGCACTAAAATATTGGGCACCACCTAGCTTATTCAGAGTGTCATCAATCTGTGGTAGGGGATAGTAATCCTTCTTTGTGACAGAATTCATTTTCTGATAATTCATTACCACATGGTTGGATCTGTCTTACTTCTTCAATATTAAAAGGGGGAGGACCAAGGGCTTTTACTAGGGACCAGGATTCCAACTGACAAGAGCTTCTGCTGCTCTTTGTAGAAAACCACCTGGTTAGCTTGGATTATTTTGATTGGGTGAGAGTGTATAGGGTCTGTGCCTTGTGTGTCTAAAACATGCTCTACTCCTAGTGCCTTTCCAAGGCCATGGTTGTGTTCTGCAAAAACGGCCTTATATTTCGCAAAAAGAGTTTATTCCTGATCTTTCTGCTGTTCAGTCAACCCTTAGAGGGAATTGCACGGAATTAGCAGTAGGACTATAGGATTGTTGCAAGGGAGTGTGGATTCACTGAATTCTCCAAAAGGGATAACTTCAGATAAAGCAGAGTTCTCTTCAAGCTGTAAATGACAAAGAAGTTGGTTTTTTAACCTTGATGGGGCTATTAGATAGATTGCCCAGGAGGAAAATTATTTCTTTACTACAAGGCATTGCTATTCCTGGGATATCCTGGGGTTGAGGCAGGAGTCTTTGTGCAATCCATGGACTTCACTGTGTTCCCTTTAAGAAAACCTAAGCTAAGGCAAATGTTATGTATCACCTGTGACCCACATGGGATCACAAAATTACTGGCTGAGTAGAGTGGTATTCCCTTGTATTCCTTAGTGGCCAGAGGAAGCAACCTGAGCTTTCTTTGTTGGAGTTTATAAGCTACAGGAAGGTCACCATCAGCGTATTCCATGCTAATATGGTAGACCTTCTTTATTGGCAGGTCTTTGGGTCTGTCACCATAATGAAACATGGGATCCAAATGACCTTGAATGCTAAAGGTGCTATCCTTGTGATTGATGATAGTTCTGTAAGTGGCAATGAAACTTGTCCCAATGGTATATCATAACTATTGTTACAAAAGACTATTGCAGGGGCAGTGACTACTAGCTTATCTAACCAAAGTGGAAGGGACAAATATGCGCCCATAGCCTTGGTTTTGTTGGGGTCATCAGTTCTGAATTCCTCATCATAGTCCAGATCTGGGTTAATTTAAGCTTTTTGACTAGCCTGGTCAAAAAAATATTTCCTGGAGCTCCAAAGTACAGGATTACTTGAACCCTAAGTTTGTGAACCACAAGTTTAATATAGGTACAATAATGTCAATCTCCATAGTTTGGGGATGATATTTTTGTAACCTTGTGTATATCTAACCCTTTAAACTTCACAAGAGAGGCTTCTAATGCAGAATTAAGCTCAGCCTTAAGAGTTTTAAGGGTATCCAGGGTGTTTGAGACTTGTACAGAATATAAAATATGTGCTGATTTCTTAACTCTATCACTTTTGTGTGTTAATTCACTAGAGGGTTATGATAATTTTAAGTGTAAAGGATGAATACAGTATCAATTGCTTCCTGAGAGGGAAAGGCTTCTGTACAGATAATTTGTCTTCTAGTGACGGTGTTCATAGCTAGGACTTGGTGCAAGAGGTCTTCACTCACTTCCTCTTCATCAGGCAGGTAGTTCTTGGTGCTGGCGTGCAGGTTCATCAGGCTGGTATTTTCTTCTGGCAAGCCTTCAACAACAGGGTCAGGGGCTGGGGGTGGAGAGGTGTTGTTACTTTTAGCAGTCAGGGGTTTCTACTCAACCTGACTGCTTAGCAGTTTTTGCCTCCTTTTACTATCTTCTTCCTTCTCTTGGCCTTTGTTGTCCTTTTTATCTTCTCCATTGCCTACATGGTGTATACTGGTCTTAGGATGCTTAAAATTCCTTGACAGGTGACCATGTTGACCACATTTGAAGCAGACCGGATGTTGCTAGCAGCAACAGGTGTTATTCCTGTTGTGAATTTTTTAAGAGCATCCTTATCTCAAACTTGGGCTTGGAGTCAGTTATCAAAGTACGCTTTTATTCTGAAAAGGAAACCTCAAATTGCTCCTTAAAGGACCCCAAATGGCGCATGAGCTTAGGAACTGTTGTGTTTGGCTCCTGGAGACAACATTCAGGAGGACATAGCAGGAAATCTTTATAACAAAAGTTTTGAGGTTTGAAGCTAGCCTTGGGTTAGCCTTCAGGGCAAAATTAAGGGCATGTGCCTTAATTTCCTGGAATACAATATGAGGACTTTCTTTTAGAAAAAGGAAAGGGAAAAGCTTGAAGAATATTAAAGCCAACGCAAATGTGGATAAACTTGTCTTTATTAGAAGAAATAATTCTACTTAAATAGTAGACAAGGGTCAATTATCACTCATTAGGTAGACAGAGTGGCAGAGGGGGTCACGTTGGGGTGAGGTCATACCAGGATCAGACAAGGGCAGGTATGGTATTCCAGAATGGGTGAAGATTGAATCAGACCCATTTACAGAAGGCAAGGAGTTCCCAAACTTGAAAGAAAAACCAGTCAAATCTTTGCATATATCATTATTCAAAGGCCATATCAAAATAGCATTAAAAGGCGCAATTTCTGACATCTTTCCCCTCAAGATTGGACACGGAGTTGATATTTGCAGAGGAATTTGGAATAAACTTGGGCAAAAGAACACCCAGAGGACAGCAGCTTCATGGTATGCACAACGCCCTTCTTAAAAGTGACTTCACAAGGCCCAACCCGGAGGGAGTCTAGCTTATGGGCCCAGCCTCCTGTACAATTCTGGTAGTAAATAACCAGGTTGCCTACTTGATACTCAGGGAGGGGGGCTCTAGAAGCATTGGACGGGGAGAGCTCTAAAGCCTTGACCTTGTAGGCAGTGGAATATGCTGTTGCTTGGATTTCAATGATACAATTAGTTAAGTCTTTAAAATGGGCCTCAGTATTGGCAGACACATCAACCTTGATCAAAGGAGGTCCCAAGATTGAGGGAGTTGTGGCTTCTTGTCTATACAGCATGGCAAAGGGAGATTGGCCAGTCACTTGGTATCTGCTGAGTTGATAAGCAAAGAGAGCAGCAGGGAGGAAAATGTCCCAATTGGCAGCATCCAAGAGGGTAAGTTTCCTCATTATTAACACCAGGGAGGAATTGGCTTGTTCAACAGTTCCATTAGTTGATGGGTTATATGGCGCATAGAAAGATTGGTGGGTACCCATAGCTTTGACAATAGATGTGATGAGGCAAGCATTAAAGTTTTTACCATTGTCAGAAAGCATGACTTGAGGTCAGCCATGTTGGTAGAAGATATCTTGCAGTAAGAAATTAGCAGTGGTCTTGTCAGTTATATCCTTTGTAGCTCTGGCTTCAACCCATTTGCTAAAATGATCTACGGCCACTAAGATAAATCAACACCCAGATCTAGAACAAGGGAGAGGCCCAACAGCATCAATACTCATAGTGTGGAAGGCATGTTTAGGAGGGATGAGTTTGAATTGATGTTGGGAAGGTTAAGGGCGTTGGAGCTGGTATGAATGACAGGAAGTGAGGACATCAGGGATTAGAAGGTGTATGTTTTCCCAGTAGAAGTTCTTGCACAACCAGTCATGAGTTTTTTCTATACCTCCATGTCCAGTATCAATGTGAGCTTGGAGGATAATGGCTATTCTCATGCTAGGACAAATGTAGGGAAGATAGGTGTTGTTGACTTTCTTGAAGAGATGTCTATCTCAAATTATAGTGTCCTTTGATAGGGTCTGTAGAGCCAATTGAATTTCTTCTGGCTCAGTGGTCCAGGAGTTAGGATATCCTATCAACTTGTATAGACAATCAGCGTCTGCAGGATAGATAGCTAGTATAGGCATCCTTGACAGACCATCATCACTCTGATGTTGCGTACCAGGACAATGTACCACTGTGAAATTGTATTCTTGTAGCCGCAGAGCCCAACATGCTAGTTGACCTTTGGGCTCCTTTAGTTGTTGCAGCCATTTAAGGGAGGAGTAATCTGTCACCACATTAAAGTGAATTCTGTAAATATAGTGCCTGAATTGCTTTACAGCATACAACACTTCCAGGCATCCCTTCTCTGTGATGCTATAGTTCTTCTCATGTTCATTGAGGACTTGTGAAGAATAGTCCATGGGTCAATCCACACCTTTGTTGTCAAGCTGGGCTAAGATGGCACCACAAACTACTCTGCTTGCTTCAGTGTACAAGTTTAATTCTTTATCATAATTGGGGTAGACTAGGATAAGATCCTCTTTGAGCTTGGCCTTCAGTGCTTCAAACAATTGCTGCTGACTGTCCGTCCACCCAAAGGGGACTTTGTGAAGGAGCTGGACAAGGGGTTCACTCAATTCAGCAAAATTGGGTATGAACTGTTGATAGTAACCCATCATACCAAGAAATACTTGGACTTTGCAAAGATTTGTGGGAGGTAGCATCTTGTCAATGGCTTCCACCTTATTATTCATGGGATTGATTCCAGTTCTGGTGACCTCATGACCCAGGAATCCAAGTTGCTCTTTAAAGAAGGAGCACTTGGAGGGTTTGAGTTTCAAGCCAGCTTCTTAAATATTGATGAAGACAGCCTTGAGGTGTTCTAAGTGGTTGGTAAAGGTGGATCTGAATACAGTGATATTATCAAGATATACAAGGACACAAGAGAGCTTTAGGTCTTGGAGGATGGAATCCATAGCCCTTTGAAATGTAGCCGGGGCATTGCAGAGTCCTTGGGGCATTTGGATAGGTTCATAGAGACATTTGGAGGTGGTGAGAGCAGCCTTTTCTCAATCTTCTGGTTATAAGTTGACCTGTCAGTATCCAGAAGCCTGATCCATAGCAGAAAAAACTTAGAACTGCCCAGCTGTCAGAGAGCATCATCAATTCTAGGCAAGGGGTACAAGTCTTTCTTTGTGAGTAAGTTTAGGCTACGGTAATCCTTCACAATGTGGTGGCCTCCGTTTTTTTCTTAAGGATAAATAAGGGTGAGGCCCAAGGGCTTTGAGAGGTAGCCAAGAGTCCAGCATCTAAGATTTGTTTAAGCTCCTTAGAAACCTGGGCATTCTCTACCCTACTGTGGTGTTAGGAATTAGCACAAAAAGGCAGTGCATCACCAGTATTAATCTGATGGATGAAACCTTTGGCTAGGCCATAGTCCGTAGATCCAGAGGCAAAGATAATGCTAAACTGGTCAAGTAGTTCCATCACATCTTTTTGTTGAACAGGTGACAGCTGAGGGAAGTCAGCAGCAATGAACAAGGAGAGAACTTGAGGATCTTCTTCAGGTAAGTTAAAATCACTGAAAGTTCAGAAAGGGTAGAGGGACAACACTTGTTCTGCTCCTAATATATAGCCATGCCCTACAACCTGGCCCCAGAACACCTGCATGGGTAGGGAGTTCAGGGTGGCAAGCAATAGTTGTAAAGGCTCCTTATGAGTCTGATCTAGAATCCCTGGACACAATTGGGGCTCTTTGCGGCTTAGGGATTAAGGTGAGTAAAGCTCCAGGAATGACTTTTTGGGTAGTTTGTAAGAGATCTGGGAGTCTATAACCACTTGGGAGCCTGGAGGGATGGTGATAGCCGCAGGGGCAAGAAGAGGCACACTCTTCTCTGTGGGACAGGTCAGAGGAGGGGTACAAATGTTGAAGGAATGAGTCCTGTATTTGAGGGAGAAGATACCTGTGGGATACTCAATCATGCAAGTTTTAAGACGTTTTCCTGGGAGACGTGGAGGTTCCTCAAAAATCAAAGGAACCTCATATCCTAAGAGCAATAGGTATCTATCTCAAAGGTTTACAATCCCATTATATTTGAAGAGGAATTGTGTACCAACCAAGAGGTCATAGCTTTTGTCTCTAGGACAACAGCGGGGGATGCAATGAGGAGTTTCCTAAACCTTATGGGCAGGGCTGACTAAGCAACAATGGCTCAAGTTTGTGCCATGCCAGTGGTGCTATACAATTGATTTTAATTGAGATCAGGAGCCAGTTTAAGCTCCTTCATTAGCTTGGATTATACTACGTTGACTGTAGAACCTGTGTCCAGAATAGCTTTGATTTTAACCTTTTGGATTGACACTTACACATGGGTTGTATCTTTCCCAAAGGGGGACAAGACAGCCAACACATCCTGCGCAGCCTCTAGCTCTTTTTCCCATTTAGCTAACATTCATTTTAAGGCAGGAATTTCCTTATACACAGTCTTGCAGTGGGAGAGATACAGTCATATTCTTAAAGAGAGCTTTGGCTAGCTTGGAAGCTTCTTCAGAAGAGTCTACTAAAATGGGAGGTTGATGGGCTTGGGCTGGGTAAGGGCAAGCCATCATGGCCTTGGCTTCACTTGAAGGTGCACAAGAGGTAGAGGTAGTTTTCCCTGAGCAAAGCTTGTAAGGGACAGACACAGTTTCTGGAACAGCCAAAACAGAGTACCCATAACTATCAGATCCTTCACTATCAGAATCTTTAGGTTTGGAATCACTGGAGAGATCGTGAAATAGGTAAAGAATAGTTGGGCCAGAGGCAGGTGGAGATTCCTTGTTGGAAGGAGGATTGGGAGGAGATGGGGGAGATTGGTCAGCAGAGAGTGTCTCCACCTCTAAGCTGACCTCTTTTTTCTATCAGTTCCTTAGGGTCATAACCTTCTACCCAGGGATTAGTGCAGGTACGTGAGTGGTGCCCTATTTGACCGCAGTTATGACAGCATTGCCTCTTAGTCTGCCCACCTGAACCCAGAGTTATAATTTGTGGCGTACAGGAGGTGGTCTCAGCATTACTGGCTTTATTTTCACGCACCACAGTACCCCCATGGGTTAAATGCACGTCTTGTAAGAGTGTCTTAATACTCTTCATGGAAGTGAGTGAAGCCTTGTGTGCCTTAAAGTGTAGGCATAGAAGCTGGTTCACCTTTAAAGCATTTAATAAGCTGTGAAAGCTTCCTGGGAGTTAACTGTCAACTGGTGATTAACTGTTGTCCCTCAATATAGAAGCAATCAGCAAACTTGGCCAGGGTTTCCTTGGACTTAAAGGCAATGTGCATAAATGCATCTTTCTTGACCTCCAAGCTGAGATCTCCTCCAAATTCCTCAATAAGGAGGCACTTCATGTCCTCCCAAGTGACAATGGAGGAGAGTTTGAGGACCACCTCTTCTTGGCATATGGAATGGAAACAGGTGAGGATATGTTCATTTTTGAGCTCATCAGTAGCCCTACACATTGCAGTCTCATAGATTGTTAAAAAGGCAGCAATCTTAGTGGTTTTAGGGTCAAATATCTGCTTGAAGATTGGATTGTAGTTTGGGTCAATGGATGAGGAACTGAATTGGCTGTTGTCACCAGGGTTGAGAACGTTAATGTGAGGATTGCCCTCAAACTCAGATTCAGCAGCGGGTTGTCTAGCCCATAGAAGTTGAAGGCTCTCTTCTAGGGTGTCTAGTGTAGAGCTGTTCTGTCCACTGATATCCTGGGTGGTAGCAGAAGCAGCTCTAAATTCATTGATCTTGATCTGTTGTACTGCCAATGTGCCAGCAACCCCATTGATACAAGTAGCCAGAGAAGTAGTTTGAGCAGCCAGAGGGGTAACTTGTCCATTTGTTGTTTCCGTTAATTGAGAGAGGTTTCACACCTTGCGCTCTAGAGCATCTTGCCAATCTGCAGCATCATTTGTTACTGCTGCTAAATGATCCAAGGCAAGAGCACAGTTGACACAGGGTTGGCCTTCCAATCCAGGGTAACACCTATGATCAAGGTGGGTAGGAGTACCAGTGACCTCAGCCTCCCTTTTGCCATCAGATTCAGAGGAAGAGTCTTCTTGGTCAGAGAGGCATTGATGTAGGTATGCAATTTCACCCTGCAATGTTGTCATGGTAGCGTCATTTTTACCTGGGATAAATTGCCCAAAGAAGAATGGGAACAGGAAAGCAGAAAAACCCTTGAAAGTATTGGATGACTTAAATCTAGTCATTGACAAAAAATGGTTTAAAGCCGCCCCTGTTGATGATGAAGGAATTAATTTACATCTCCCCTAATTTTGCCCAAACAATTACGCTTTGAAGATTATGAGATATCACTACCTAGTGGCGTTTAGCGGTTGACCGGCCGGTTGCCCAAAATTATCAAATTATGACATCATTGACGCTTTGGCAGAAGTCCCCAACCAAGAGGTGAAAATATTTCCAGCCAGCCAATCAGATTTAAGTTCACCCTCCCAGTTGGATTATAGTCCCTCCCATCTCCCCTCTGAAAACAAGTTTTCAGATAGTTTTACCTACTCTCAATAAAGTCATTTCCCAATATATGAAAGCTACCCTGGGGTCAAAGATACCCCCTTCTCAGGCCATGGCCGCAGCTGTCTTGGCATGGTTGAGAAAAGTCTCTACTCAGGATCAGCAGGTTTTGTACCCCTTATTGCAAAATCACTTCTTCTCAGTGGTCCATTTACATCTCCTGTTTTCTGTGTTGTTAATTGTCTTCATTTTGCGCTTTGTTCCCTTTTTCCGTAGATTTGTAGGTTTAAAGCTTCAGTGTACATCTTTGTTCTCAGTTCTAATTTTAGTCTGGGCAATTTATCCCCACGACTTTTATCTGAGCTTGGACCTTATTTATACAACTCTAAAAAACGTAGCTACTTGGTCAGTCAGAATGGTAATGTGTGGGGTCAGGTAAGGGCTCCACTAGAGGAGGATTGGCAGCAGAGGCCTGTTGTTGAGTGGTGGGCTTAAGTTTGGCTATGGCCTCCCAGACCTTAGTTTCAAATTAAGAGGGGATTTCAGGAGAAGAAGTAGGTGGCACCACAGCCACAAAAGCCATCTTTATATCAACATATGATTAAACCTGGTGCAAAGTATTGCTCTTAACACCCTGTCCAAGTCACATTGTTGAGATGGTTTTTGGCCCCAGTCATTCACACTAGACCCAATCAGTTTGAATTGGGAATTGGTATGCTATTGGAATTGATTGAGCCTATATACCAAGACCTCAAAGTCTTGTCAATATCTCAGGAGAGTGGCTTCAATCTGACCTTGCCAGACAGCATGATGGCCATCCAGTTCACATAATTGTTCTCCAATATATCCAGGAAGAGAGGAAGAAATATTGTTCAGGAATGAGGTCAGATATTCTTGGGAGGCCAGAGAATCACCTTGGTTGTCATATATACAAGCAAAGAGACTGTGAGTTCCTCCCCAATATGCCATATTTTGTGCATGATTGCTGGTTGCTGCAGACGCCACTGGGGATAGGAGCTGATTTTGGGATCCCAAAGCTTGTTGATGATGAACCAAGGGGGGATGAATGGATTGATTCACCAGCATGCCAATGGTTTCGTTTTAATTCCATCAAAATAGATGGGAGACCAAAGCCCAACAATAAGGAGTACAAATCTTCAAAAGCGTACCTAGGACAGAGACCAGGAATAGAGTGCATGGCCACAATACCAGTGTGAAGAAGAGAGAAAGTAGCAGCCCAGATTGTTTGAGATCAAGGGAGAAAACTGGGAGGGGGCCACAAGGTCCCAGGCAACAACACCATTACCATAGATGTCTTGGGAGAGACAGCAATCTCCTCTTCAAGAGGAGGACTTAAAACTTTAGGGGGCTCAGGAACTTCTGTAATGATAGGAGAAGGACTAGAGAATTTGCAGAGAACAGGGTAACCAAGGGGCTGGTAGCCCCTGTAGTGAGTACCATTTTGCCATCTTTGGCTCTTGGGGACAACATCCAAGAGGACACAGCAGGAAACCTTTATCACAAAAGGTTTGAGGTTCAAAGCTAGCCTTGGGTTAGCCTCCAGGGAAAAATTAAAGGCATGTACCTTAATTTCTTGGAACAAATGAAGAGGATTTCATTTTGGTAAAAAGGAAAGAAAAAGGCTTGAAGATTATAAAAGCTAACACAAATGTGGATAAACTGTCTTTTATTTGGAGAGATGATTCTATTTATATAGTAGACTGAGAACGCTGATCATTCACTAGGTAGGCAGTGTGGCTGATGAGGTCATGTTGAGCTGAACTAATACCAGGATCAGACATGCACAGGTAGGATAATCTGGAATGGGTGGACATTGATGTCAGCCCATTTAAGGATTGGGACCAGTGACCAAAATTGAAGGCAAAACTAACCGATTCTTTACATGTATCAAGATTTGAAGTCCATATCAAAATAGCATCAATGGCACAGCTTACGGCAGGATGACATCAAGGATGACATTTCAACACTGTTAGTGAAAACCCAGGAATCCTACCCTGGTCCTCCAGGAACGCCTTTTGCCAACCAGGATCAACAGGGGCCGCCGACCCGCTGGGTCACAGACGCAAGTTAAAGGATCACTCTGCAACCCACCGGCTTAGTAATGGAGATTCCCCAAATGGAGACCATATTGCCCCTGGTTGGGTGCCTCTAAGAACCCAGGCCTATGCAGAGGTTGTTGCTTATTAAAAGGAGGTTAAAAATAGACCTGAAGTTAAATCTGCCAATAAGCACCAGCCACCACCAGCGCTCAGCGTAAAATTAGCAATACAGTTGGCCAACTCAGGCAAGGTAGAGAACATTATCAGCAGAATGAAGCATTGCCACTTCTGTTCACCAGAGCTAGCCAAACCAGAACCTGCTGCCCTCAAAGCCCCGCCTTAAAACCCATGCCCCACCAGCAAGTTGCCCATGGAGCTGAAGTCCGCAAAAATTGAAGCAGCAAAAACTGATGGTATAAAAACCCTGGAAATTGGGGATAGCAGTATTGGCATTATGATAATAAAGATCCATGACCCTTTGGTTCCAGAAAAACTACCCTGCTTAGTTTTAGTGACATTTCATTTCCACCCTAGTCCTGTAGACACCAAGCCTTCCCTTCCTAGTGACTGCCCCGCAGCCAACTGCCCGGGCTATACTTTCCCCCTAGAGCACCCTTCAGATCCATGCATTTCACTGAATATCCTCCAACCCCCGCCTACTCCAAGTTTAACCTGGAAACCAGCTTTATTGCTGGCCCCCTGGCAAGAACCAGATCCACCAAAACTATTAGCTGTGAAGGGAAGAGGTAGGTACGGCTGGCCAGATTGTTAGGTAACAGGTAAAGTTATCTGTCTGCCTACTTTGTCCCAATGCCCCACCAGTGACCCCTCAACCCAGCTGCTTGATAGAACCTGCCACCACATCCCCCAGCTGTTTGGAGCACTTTGCATTGCTCCCACCCGCTTGGTGGGCTCTATGGTGCCAAACTAAGGTCCTGGGTCCTTGCTTGGGCAACCCCTTCTTACATAATCAGGTTACCATCTATATTGTGGTGGCACTCCCTACTGGCCCAGAAGTCCCCCACCCAAGTCACCCAATACCTCTACCCATGCCTGGCTTCCTGACCAGAGGACTGGCGATAGTAGGTTAGGTACTGCTGGTGGAAGGGGGGCAGGCAGGACCAATGAGGGCAGCAAAAAAGGCATGAAGGGGGGGGCTTGTAGCCCGGGTAGTTCTGCTTATTCTGTTGAGTTGGGGTCTATTATTGGACATGACAAAGAACCTGGGCAAAGCCTTAAATACGTCAGATGTGAGGTTCTGGCTTTAGGCTGGTTTGGTTGGGGTTTGAGGAATAGATATCTCCCTGGTGAATGGAAGTTGGGTGCTGAAGGTTTGATTTTAAAATCAATGAGCCAAATGGACTGGTTTCATTGGAGGAAGGGGCATCCAATTCTATACCCCAAGATTTGATCCTAGTAGCCTTAGTGGAGGTGCTCCAAGTGGCAAGAGGCTGGTAAGGATCAGGAAGGTTCAGATATCAGTGTTGGCCCGTATTCAAGTAAAGATAACTCTACAGGTTGAAAGCAAAAGCTTTTGCAGGGATCAACTGGTAAACTATCATCCACTAGACCAATCAAACCCCCTAATGGATTCAAATTTGCAACAGGGGCCTATTTGGTATCCTTTTGGCCCAAATCTATTTAACTGGTGGGGGGTTGGGCAAATTGAGATCCTTTTCAAAAGGATTTGTTGGGTTTTTGGTTGCTCCTGGGATCAATCTTCTCCAGGGCACCAGTTCTACTTTGGGAGGAACATTGGTATTGGTTCCAGACTCCATAATCTCCAACCCAACCAACCAGTTGTTTGATCAATATTTGTGAACCTTTGATTGGAAGCACAAGCCACCTTTACCCGACACACTCTGGGTTCTGGAAGTATAGGTACCAAACTTGAGTTTCCTGACATTGTTTCTATTGGATAACCTATATCTTCCCTAGCTTGGCTGAGCTTCCATGGATGTGCTTTGGTAATGTCAAAACAGCAGGCTCAGCCCGCCAGCAAGGTTCTGAGTAAGCGGGTTTGTGACCTGCAATCCAATTATCCAGTCACTTGAAGCCAGACTAGGAAGTCAACTCAAATTACCAAATCCAACAACATGAACAGATGATAATCCCTTATGGTGGATACCTTGATTTGGTGCTTGACTTATTACCAGGATCAGGCCACCCCCTTCACTATCCCACTGTGTGATCAACACAATCATGTTCCTGTTATCCATGGCTCACATTAACTATATAATTGTTATCTCTCAATAAAGAATATTATCTAGTTTCTAAATATTTCCCCCTTGTAACTCTGCTAAAACAGCACAGTTACAACAGCAATCTCTAGTAACTCGGCGATGATCCTTGTTCAGATGATGGGTGGAGTTCGATGGTATCGTTCAAGTTAGTTGGCTTGGGTAGCTGGCCTTGTCCGGGTGAAGTTTTATTTTCGGCTTGGGTACGGGGGGAAGAGGGGTGGTGGGCCTGGTTTTTTAAGTCGGGTTATGTTTTCTATCGTTTGATCCCGATGTTCTGGGCAAGGTTTGTAGAGGTTTTTTGATGTACTGGTTCATACCGGATTATTTTCTTATAAGATGTCTATACCCGGATCGACTATAGCTGAGATGGGATAGTGTGACGGGGGTATGGGTTACTTGGACTTTCAATCAAGGTTCCCATGCGGTGTTCCAGAGTTTCGATGCAGGAACCCAGCACCTTGCTGCGGATCCCGGTCGAGTTGTAAGCTGGGTACCCAGCGCTGAGTTTAACATCTAATCGCCCACTCTGGTTGCCGCGAGTGCTAGACATTTGTTGGATCTGGGTGATTTGCGTCATCCGCCTGGGTTCTGGTTATTTGTTTGAGGGAGGTGAAGTGTACGTTGTCAGAGCGGACATGGTACAGTTTTTAAAATGCGGTGAGATTGGGCATGGTTCTTTTACTGCATCCATCCAAAGCAGTGGGGTTTAGTTTAGCCTTTATATTTGATGGGGTGAGAGATCGAGGGCTTAAACCATGCCCATCCCATTTGAAACCTACTCCTCGTCGAAATATTATTTTGGTGTTGATTAAGTAATGAAGTTTTGAGATTTCCAGGAATTTGGTGTTAATTATTTAACCAACCACACCAGATCCTTGAAGTATGAAGAAGCTACGGAGAATAAAGCAGCGCTTTTATTTAAATAAACATTTGTGGAAATTAGAGGATATTTTTTGTGTAGTCATTCAAAAGATATTGATGTAGTCATGGGTGATAGCGGGATTATTTAGGGGTAGCTGTTGGCCTTGTCGGTAGAGATGAAACAGTTGCCGCTTAGAGCGATATGGCTGAAAGACAGTGGGTATATTGATTTGCAAATAATAGTGTAGGTGTGGATCATTGACGAGCGGGGTTAAGGTACACTATTTAGATGATGCAAGGTATGCGGTTAGAAATAAAGGGATCATGAGGTAGCATTTGAAATCTGCAAAAAGATCTCATCAAGCGATTCCGCCCAGAAGCTTAGTTGACGCCCTAAAGTCTGGACTTCGGATTTCAAACCAGCGGAGTCAGTGAGGTGCAATGGCAAAGCAGGGACAGTGAAAGAAGTAGGGGAGAGGGAAATCTCATCGGAATTAAGAATGGGAGGAGTTGGTGGTTTGGAAGGAATCTAACATGTAAGTTTGCATACGTTTTAGCTTACCGGCATAGTTAGGTTCGGGGGCTTTAGGATGGAGCGTGGGGTGGGAGTTGGAAAGCAGGGGAGATTTAACAGGCGGGGTAGGAGCCTGGACAGTTACTAGGACGGAGGACTCGGAAGATGCTTCAGTGGGTGCCTGAGAGCCAGACAGGTTACGATCATTAAGGATAGTGCGTAGGCTTCGCACAGAGTTGACTCCGTGCTGGTTGTTCCGAGCTATCTTGCCTGGGCCGGTAGCCTTGGAGGGAGGGACGGCGGGTTTCGCATCTGAAAATGATTTTGAACGCCTACGCACTTCTGAAAGAGCGCTGGTTGGCGCCAGGGTCTTGTCAGACTGGGGTGGTGGCGGGGGTTCGATTGTCCCGGGCTCATTGAAGCGGCTGTCGGCCGAATGCTGCCGGAACATGGGGGCAGGGAGGGAGATTTCGTCGGTGGAGACTCCCTTGCCGCGAGTGCTCAGCGGGCGCAACGCAGATTTTGGGGGATAAGCTGGAGGCAGCGATGGCTTGCGGGACATGGTAGCTTCGTGGCTAGAGAACAGCTTGGCTAGGGGATGATTATCTTCAGGGTAGCTGGGGGTAGTGCTAGTAGCTTGCCTTCGCGTTGTGTGGCCCATTGTTGCGTCTGACTGGGCAAAGCCTTCTCTTAGCCCATTGCTTTCCATGGTGTCGAAATTCCAGAGAGAGATTTCGTCATCTGAATCGCTATCTTCGCTTGCTCTGTTAACACTATCGAATAGCTAAATACCTAACCGTGTCCGGGATAGCCTGAGATGCAATACAAGATGCTCGTGAGTTTCGGCCCATGCGAAACTTTTCGTACCGCGTGATCAGCTCCTTAAGGGTGGAGTGGTGGAACTTGGCATTCTGCTTAATGAACTTATGCTTGAGAAGCTCGTCGGCTGCGGGTCTCTAAATGTAAATCTTGTGAAGGGTATATCCTTACATCTTCGGGGTTGGATGTCAGGCAAAGGGCGACAAACTCCTTCATGTAAACAGAAAAGGGCCCAGTCAGTCTGGGGGGTGTTCCTTGGGCTAGCATCATGAGGGCTGTCTTGGGGTCGTGGTCTGCATATGGCGGGTTGCCCAGTGCTATTTCGTAGGCGGTAATTCCCAAGGACCAAATGTCAGCCTTGAGGTCGTAGGGCGAGCCTTCACGTATGACCTCGGGCGCCATCCAGTAGGGGGTTCCCACAAACGAATATCGCTGCATCGACTTGCGCGCTATAGTTCTGGCTATTCCAAAATCACATAGCTGGACTTGGCCAGTTTCGGTCAGTAGAATATTTGCGGCTTTGATATCTCGATGGATAATCCCTTGGCGGTGGATGTAGTCTAAAGCCTGAAGAACTTCTCTCAAGATGATCGATATTGCACGCTCTTCAATCACTGCTGCTTTCATCTTATTTGAGTTCAGCGCATATATATAACCGCAACTTACCAAACCACGGATCGACCCCCCTGCAGCGTAATCCATAATGACCCACAGCTTCGATCCCTCTAGGAACGACCCATGATACCGAGTAATATTACAGGTACCAGGCCCTTGGAGTTGAGAAAGCAGAGATATTTCTCTTTGGGTGTCCGCAATCTCTTCTTCATCGGTATCGAGATTCAGTATTTTAATTGCCACAACTTTAGCAGTGCGCCTGTCCATCCTAAAAGAATAATAAAAGATGGAAACATTTAACAATTGCTATTGGTAGTAACCAATAAAGTTACCCTTTAAAAACTTCGCCATAAGCTCCTCTACCAACGCATTCAAGTCGGGTGTAAAAATTAGAAGCTGCTATATGAGCCGAGCCAGGGCTTCCCAGTAGCACTTGAGTTTCGGCACTCATTTTTAAAGGCACTGGTGCGTAAAGCTATTTGAAGCACTCAAGCGATCAATGAAAGCGTTTCCTAATTACAACAAGGTTAACCTTGGAACTTATCAAAATAGCCGGGTTAAAAAGAAAGGATTTAAAACTGGGGTTATTTTAAAGCTTAAAGCCATTTTTAAACGATGCTTCTCCTAACGGCAGTACCGTAGATAAAAGGAATATATATCTACTACGCAAATAGATATTGTATTTTTCTACCCTAAAATAACTCTGTGTATCTAATAAGTTTATTTTGCTCGCCAGTGACAAGTTGCTTTCACTAGACTAGAACCAGGATCCCTGTTAACAGCAAGCTAGGGATATATGAGGTGAAAAGACGAGAATGGGTCGGTTTTATGGACCCATCCAAGTGACGATGGCGGATACTCTAAACAAGTTGCGCCACACTTAATAGCCCCACCCAAAAAGCGGATACAAAATCTCACTACTGCAGCCCAAGAAATTTTAATTCCCGACCCACCCCAGGCATGCATTTACATGGCATGTAGCACACATTTAAACCTGACTAATATATATTAAAAATCTATTCTTAAAAATGTCTGCTGGCATTAAATAATAAAACTAGTCTGTGATATATCCAACATGTCAGCAATAAATCAAAACACATCTGCAAGGTTTCAATCTCATCTTTTATTTTTACTTAGATGCATCACTTTAATGACATGGATAATCAGGTACTTCTACCCAGCAAACATTTTCATACCATGGATTATGCAAATAAACCCAACTTGTTTAAGCAGCACATGAGCCTTCCAAATCAAACCCCCATTTTCTTCATAAAACTTATATCTTCATCATATCCAACTTGGATGTTGGACCAACAAAGCTTCCTCCCCATCAGCTTATGACGGAATCTTTATATAACTGAATTCCAACCCTATAACTCTTAGCAAATTATGACCAATGAACAGGATTGATAGGTTGGAAATCAATGCCGCTTTGTTTAATTTTAAACAAGGAGCTCCCTAACAGCTGGAGAGCCTATGGGTAAGGAAAAGATATCTCTACAGGTTACACCATCTTCAGCAGCATACTTTTACCCATCAGAAACTCCAGCTTCCTCAGCAGGCAAGGAACCTTGACCCAGCCTGAAGCAGCATCTACACCCAAAGTATCATCCATGGTATCACAGCACCTTCACTCCACCAAATTCAGGTCCCCTGCTGGACTCTGCTGAGATAACCCTGCCCTCTAGATACAGAACATGCAGACCAAGTTTACCCAATATGGCTATCCCAGCCACACTTTTAATACTGGGAGTAATATCTCTTTGATTAGGTTGGGTTGTGGACACTTGCTGTCTGTGCTAACATATCTGAAATAAGCTTAGCACATGCGCAGGAAGATTTCAAATACCGTGAGAGAAACACCTTTTATTGTTGGCCTATAACTGTGTAGAAGCACCTTTACTTTACCACCAGTGCCTTTAAATACCACTGGGATTTTATTGGATACTCTGGTTTGGGCTGCTCCTAGGCTGCTACCAATATCTTCTGGGAAATTTTAGCCCCCATGCTCCAGGATTTTTTATTCTGTGTTTGGCCCCTATACTCCAGTACCTGATATGCTTTGCTACCCCTCACCCAGCCCAGGTGATCCTTGCTGGTATGGCCATGCAATGCCATTCAGGATTGCTCCTCCATATCTTTGGTTGTGGGGAGGTACACACTGATCAATCATTTGATATCCATTGTTGATATGGGTATCCCAAGCTTCACACCAGTTGGTGCTGCAGTGCCTGGTGATAATTTGAGTTGGGTAGTGATGCCGGCCAATTTTGATGGGAGCTGTGGCACTTGTGAATCAATTGCCATGCCACTGCAATGGTTTGAACTGCTCTCTGGTCTTGCCAGATTGTTGCAACCGAGTTTCCAGACTCGCCTGCCAACATATCTTACAATACACAGGGGGCGCTTGATGAGCCGCCCCTTGACGTATCTAACAGCATGGGCCAATCTGATGGCAATGTTGAGCTACAGGTGCTTTCTCCTAATTAGGAGCGCTGTAAGGTCTGACAGCTTGGGGGAAATTGTTGTAAACTAGGGTCTTTAACCCAAGAATGTTTATATTTGTCAAATATAGAAAGGTAGGCAAAGTTTGCAATAGTAACTGAACTAAGGCTCCTAAGAGCTTATATGAAGTAAAATAAGGACCAAGACAATTTATTAACTCTAGGAAAATAAAATAGAGACCAGTCTTAATGACTGACAATTTGGTTAAAAAGTCAATTTCTAAATCTGGAAAATAGTCTGCACTATCAGGGGGATTAAAGCTATCAGCAAAGAATTGTGGGTGCTACTATAGAAGCTGCCTAACTGGTGAAGGATAAAGCCAAAAGGAATCATGAGCTAAGATTTAACTACAATAAAAGAATTGAAAGAGGAAACACAATCCATAAAACCTAACAAGAACCTTTTTTGGGGTGCAAGTCAAACAATCTCAACTTATTGTTGAGACTGGAAAAACCAAGCCTTTTATTGTGCCTTTTTTGTGGAATTCAAGAGCTGAGGAGGAGAGTTCAACCATATTTGGTCCAGAAAAACATTTCTGAAAAATAGAGGTTAGGACAATCACAGTGTTGATTTAACCTAGGGAAGTTACACTTGTGTAAAGGGGGCCAGAAGGAGAAGAAAGGAAGCTGTGGATTGTTTTGTCAACTCTTAGTTAGAGCAAGAGAGCGAGCCAGAAGATAGAAAAACATATCTGAGAATGCTGGCGTAAGCCAAAGCAAAAGCAAAAGCAAAATGTAAGCAGTTTTGGAGCTTATTGAAACTAACTTGATTGTTAGGTCCTGGGTTTGAGAATTGTCCAGGGTTGTAAAGGTAACTTTGAACTCAAATTTTAACCCTTAAAATAGATAATGATGAACTGCAGGGCAAGGGAAAGGATAGGAAAAGTTTTTAATAATAAAATTTGTGTGCATATGACCAAGATTGAAGTAGAAAATTGATGTTGTTGATCCTGGAAAATTACTAGCAGCTTAGAATAAAAAAAGAAGAATCCTGACAAGCGCTACCAATTTGGCCTGCTGATCCTGCACAAGTTATTCTGTCAGGAATCCAGTTGTAGGTAGAGGCCTTGGGCGGCTTGGGGTGAAGCGCGGCCAAGCTGGCGGGTAGGGCCCACCATAGAATGGGTGCTAACTTGATAGTATAAGATACAGATTGCCCGAGTAAAGACCAAGGTCTGGAGTTGGGGACCATGGAATCTACCAATCCTGTCAAAGTAATGTAGAGTACTCCAAAAAGTTGGGTAGAGGTGGCCTTGGCGGCGGCAGTGGGTTCCAACAGGCAGTCCAGTTGTGGTGTTAAAGGAGGAGTCATAGGAACAAAGTAGGCAGGCAGGTAATTGTACTTGTCTTTGAACAGTAAGGGCGGAATCTTGACCCTCTTTCCTTTGTGTCCTATGTACTTAGTACTTCTAGTCCTTGCCAAAGGGTCAGCAATGAGGATGGTTTCCAAGTCGTACTCTGAATAGGCCAGGTTGGGGGATATTCAGTAAAATGCACAGGTCCAAAGGGGGCTCCCGGGGGACAGTATAATGCCTGGGGCAATTCGGCAGGTTGGTCTTGGGGAAGGGCGGCGGCCTGGCAGTCTACTTGACTGGAATTAAGATGGAAGATCACTAAGACTAGATAGGGTAAGATTTGTTCAAACCAAAGGTTCATAAAACTTTTTTATCAAAAATGACAATGTGGTCTTCACCATACCGCCGGGGTTTTTATATCATGGGGTTTCGCTCCTTCAATTTTTGCAGGATTCAGGTTCACAGACAAGGTGCTGGCAGGACGTGGGTCTTGGCTTGGGATCCCAGGGGCGGCAGATCCAGGTTGTGCCTGTTCTGGCAAATTGGAAAGGCAATACTTTGTTTTGCCACCACTGTTCACTATGTCACCTGAGTAATCCAATTGTACTACCTCTCCTGGGTGGCATGCTGGCAGGTTGTTGGCAGAGTTGAGAATAGGGTTTGTTTTAACCTCTTTAAGGCAAGCTGTAACCGCTGCGTAGGTTTGGGTCTTTAGTGGCTCCAGGTTAGCATCAATCTGATGACCATTTGGGGAATTGTCCTTGGGAGATTGGTGGTTCTCGGAGTAACTTGTCAACTCGAGTACACAATTTAGCAAGTTGGCGGTCCCCCATCCACTTTGTGTGACTTGAGTGATCTTTGGAGGGTCCTCTGTAGTAGTCTGGCAGAACGCAGAGTAATTCACCAATTTGAGCCCATCTCTTAACAGATTGGCGGGTCCTGGACTGGTCTAGAGGGTTGGATCTGCCTTCTGAGAACCGGGGTTTAACTCTTGGGTTTTCAATACAAGTATTGAAATGTCATTCATGACATATTCTTTGGCTCCAATCCTTATATGGAATATGCCATCATGCTACCCCCTTTTGGCCCAGTGGCTTTCCCCACATAGTATTTTAGTTGCAGTATTCTATAATAAACAATACATTATTCTTATTATTCCTGTCCTTTCTATTAAACTGTTGTCTTCCCCAATTCAAATACAGAATCCTCATTGGTTCAGTTTCAACAGGATGACCTTTTGCTGCACCAAGATTTGGGGGACTAATACAAACAACCTATACTGACATATGTAATAACTGTGTACCTGCATGTTCACTGAACCACCAGCCCAGAGAACTTTGGGCAAGCAGAACCTTACTCAGGGCCACAGGGGTACCCGCCAGATTTTCCAGAAGATGGTTAGAGGTCAACTCAGCAGCCGGAAAGAGCAGGGACCTCCTGAGGGAGGCCTTTATTGACTGCTTTTCACTCAAAGGCACTGCCATCATGGTAGCCCAGGAGCTCAAAGGGCTCAAGATGACCAGGAAAGTTGGCAAATATTTGGTTGCTCATGATATCATCCAGGAAAGAGCACCCAGACACATGAGCTTTTACACCCCCTACCCATTTGACGTTCTGGGATGGAAACTTCCTGTATATGGGTCATTATTTTAGAGATTAGGCCATTTTCTAATACACATGCTGCTCAAGTTGCAGCATAACACAGTTTTATTTTGAAAAAGTAACTAATTACACAATTTATATTTAAAACATTAATAATTCAATGAAAAATTAATATTTTTTCACACTGTAAACCATCAAAATGAAGCCAAGGATCCCATCTTTTTATTAGTGTAAACATTTTAATATATATACTATATTCAGTATTAAAGAAAAAGTAATTTAAAAGATTGTAATCCTGATTTTATTATATGATTCTATCTAATGATATAAAGTAGATCACTTCAAAGCTAATAAATACTTTTTTCATATACAAAAGGTCTTTTTTACTTGACAAAATTAAAGATAAGATTGAGAGCTTTATTTTCTCATTTATTTTATTTAAAAAGCTCACACTTTTAAGATTTTATATAGTAGAAGTTAGGATATTTTTATCACTGTTTAGATTAATTTTAAGGTTTAAGTGAGCTTCAAACCTCAAATTAAGCATTATTTAGATGGAATTCTTTAATATTTTATCGTTTTAAAAGTATGCAGAAGAGTTACAATTGACTGAATACATCATTTTAATTGATTTGTATTGATTACAAAGAGGATATGATGTAATAATAATGCTTAGCTGCTTCACATATATCACGTGTGCATGAAAACTGGGTATTTAATTAATTCTGCAAACATAAATTCAAGCTCAAACTATAGTAAAAGCTATCATACCATTTCTTTCAGAATGGTGTCATTTAGCATGGTATATAATAGCTAAAGCACCACAAAGCTTCTAATCCAAAAGACCCCATTCAAAGGCCACATTCTTATCAGAAATACTCCATCATTAAGTGTCAGGCACCCACCCACTAGGAAGCAATCTCCCTAGGTGGTGAATGATTGCAGAGGGATTTAATCCAGTAACCATAGATCCCACAAGCAAGGATACCATGCCTAAATGTAATAATTCTCCAAAGATTTGGTATCTGCCTAGCAGAGGGTTGAAGCAACCCAAGAAGAACTACACTCCCAAATAACAAAGTAAGAAAGCTGAAGCCAAAGGGCGGAAAACTTGGGGTTTGGGGACCTGGGTTGTGGAACCATAGATCTTGGTTTCTTCTTGAACAGGTGGGTTGTTTGATAGGGGTGTTGCAGTATACCAAACTCCAGGAATAACATGGCGCCAAGAGCTGTCTAAGAACTGGAATTCTGGTGTTGTACCCAAATCAGCGTGCAATCCCATCAAAGTGCTGGCCATCACCATTGTCAGCAAGGCTATCTAGAATAACCATTTATACCCAAGAGACTCCATAAGAGGAGTCTTTTGGTAATCTCATGGTTTGGATTTTAAAGGCTTAAATCAAGTAAAAAGGTAAGCAAAAATAATTCACTGTGGGTGAATGTAGACTTTATTGATTGAACAAATAAAAAGATCATAGCCTACCAGCTTATATAGCATGGTAGTAAAAGATAAATTGAAGATATTGTAAAGGAGATCATCCCCCATGGGGATGAAAATGGAGAAATTTGGGGATCCTGTACAGTTAGAATTAAAACTAGAATTATTTTAAGTTACTGTAGCTAATATGCTCAACTCAGTCTCTTTAAACAACCCTTAAAGATTATCCCTAACACAACAGGAAAAAGCAGGAGATTCCCAGCTATTCCCCAGTTAAAACTGGGGAAGGAGAGCAGGAACTAGGAGTCAAACCAGATGGCAACGGGCAAGCCATAATAAAACCAAGGTCAAAACCAAACTCTGCGTCATTGGAATGCTTAAAATGATCCATCAGAAGGTTTGTTGTAACAGCGGATTGGCTGGAATTGCTCTTCAAAGGTAATGATTTGTTTTTATCAAAACTAACGGTTTCTTTATGTAATTGACAGTCCTCACGGACAGAAGAAAGCCCAGATTTAAACCCTGTTGTTGTATAATCAACAGTAGAGGCAAAATTAAAGCCAATATTAACAGGTAAAGATGGACAGTTACTACCAACTAACTCAAATCTTTTTAGGAGTTTCAGAAGACATAAAAGGAGAAAGGCTATCTTCTTGTAAGCAAAACAAAAGATTGTTGTCAGGAGTTGTACCAAGTGCATTCCTGACATTAAGGCACATTTCAGATATCCAACCTAATTACAGATTCAAAATACTACCATGTCCTCAGTTAAATTTACTTCTGCCATGCTACCCTTTTTTCCTTGGGAGCTTCAACAAAAAAGAGAAAGAATTGCAATGCTAAAAAAGGCATTCCTCTTTATTGCTGGTGATGATCTTGATAATTTTATCAAGCACTTCTTTACTAAAACTGAATTTGGGAAAGCTCAGTTCCTGCCAACTATTCAAAATCAAAAAAGCAATGAGTTCATTGAAAACTTAAAGGATCCCATGCAATCTTCTCCCCAAAAGCATCTCCCAGCCTTGCAATCTCTGGTTACTTCCAGTTACTCTTTAAAAGAGCTTAATGATATGGGGATTAATATAACCAAAAGTGAGTTTGAATGCTCAAGAAAAATAAATATAAATAAAAATGTAAGCTTAAGCAAGAAAAGCAAAAAATAATAACTATTAATTAAAAAAAGAAATAACTAAAAAATAATTAAAAAATTGCTGGGAAATTCTTTTGAAACAAGCCAGTTTACAAAAAAAAGTGCCTGAAAAAATTTATAAAGATATAGAAAAAAAGAGATGAGTGATTACTAAACTGAAATTAAATACTCTCTACTTAAAACAAAAAAAGAAACATATGAAAATATGAAAATAAAAAATGAAATTTCAGTTTCAATTTCTACTTACTATAAATTGATCCCTAAAAATATAATAAAAAGTAAAAAAACAAACCAATATGTGCAATATTTGTAATTTAAAAAATTCACTAGAAAAAAGAAGGAATAATGTGAAAGTAAAAACTTACCATTATCAGAATCTATAGACAATGACTTAAAGACTATTAATCTGCACCAATACTTTTATGTTCATCAAAATAGAGAATATAAAAAAGATATTTATGAATTAGATGATGAGTCTTGTGTTGTAGTTATAGATTACAAAGAAAACTTAAAGGTAGGAAGTGGTCCACTTGAGACCAATAATTGTTTTTATTCAAAAAAAACTATCTCATTATTAGGGTTTGCATTAGTTTTTAAAGAAAACAATAAAATTAAATATGAATATCATGATTTTTTGTCTCAAATATTATCACATGATTCTTTACAGTAGTTTTAGAAGCTATGGTGACAAGCAAAAATGCTTTGAATTTAAACAAAAATAACTCAGATGTAAACAAAATTAAAACCAATTAATTTATATTAATTTACAATAGATTTATTTATTTTTAATTTTGTTTACATCTGAGTTATTTTTGTTTAAATTCAAAGCATTTTTGCTTGTCACCATAGCTTTCAAAACTACTATATTTTCAGGTGAATGTCTAATTAGTCTTCTTAAATTAGATAGATTTAAAAAATACAAATAAATAAAAGTGTGGACTGATAATGGAAATCATTTTAGATCATATGAATTTTTATATTACTTATTTAAAGAGGAACCTAAATATATTAAGGGTTCTTTAAAATATAATTTTTTAGCTGAATGTCATGGAAAAAGCATTGTTGATGGTCACTTTGGTGTAATATCAAAAATGTTAAAGGAAAAAGAAAATGAGCTTTATATTAACAATATTAATAATCTTAAAAATATTTTTGAGCAAGAAGGAAAAAGAAAATAATTATATAAATCAGTGCTATCAGGCTCAAATATTTCTCAAAACTCATTATTTTATATTTATGAAAGAAAAGTTAGGCCTATAAGAAAAGAGCTTGAAGTTAAAAATCTGCACATTAATCTTTCATATTTGATGAAAGATGGGAAGTTGTATACTTCACCTTTAACATTTGAAAGCTTCTCAGAATATTCTGAGATAAATTATCATTTGAAATCACGTGATGATACCAGAGAAACAAAAATATCAGAAGATGCTAGTGGTGCACTAGGGCAAGTTCATGAAGTAGGGCAGCTTACTAGAGGGTGTATTTTAAATAGAGTTATCAGTCTTTCAAAAACAACAACCTTTTTTCTGAAACAAACCAAGAATATTTATGATGAGCCAAAGATAGGGTAATAGCATTTATAGCTTTGGGGCTGCTATTACTCTCCCATGCAACTCATCATAAATATTTTTGGTTTGTAGTTTGTAGTAGCACTTAAGATATTTTCAGTAATATTATAAGTTGCCTTTTTCAATTCTAAAATTGATGAATTATTTTCAAAAAAAATCATCTAAGCCCAATATCAATTAAAGATTTGGGAAGGATTGTATTTTAAGCTTTTATAAATAATTTGAATATTAATAATGTGATTAAGTTATAAAATAACTAATATGGCACTTAGGCATAACAAGAAAAATAATGACCCATATGTTTTACGCTCATCTCAATATGTGTTGTTTGCTTTGTGTTGGCATTGTTTCCTTGATTACCATATTATTTTTAGTACCCAGACATAGCCCCTTGTGAAAATATTAACAAAAATTTGGTGATCAGCTAAATTTGAATTAGAAAATTATGTGTTAACTGTTTTTAGATAAAGTTGTTACTGATTCAAATTCAAAACCTTAATGATAAAATTTAAGCCAATCAGGAGCCAAGTGATAAAGTGATTGTTGTGACATAAAGGGTCATTCAATAATTCTTTGGTGTATGTGTGCTAATTAATATGATTGGCTGGATGTTTTGCCATTATACGCCATTGTTGCTGTGGCAAGTTGATGATGGACTAGTGCTAACCCAGAAGCTGATTGAGTACTATTCCATCAACAACTTGCCACAGCGGCAGTTGTGCACAATGGCAAAACATACAGCCAATCATATTAATTAGCACACATACACCAAAGAATTATTGAATGACCCTTTATGTCACAACAATCACTTTATCACTTGGCTCCTGATTGGCTTAAATTTTATCATTAAGGTTTTGAATTTGAATCAGTAACAACTTTATCTAAGAACAGTTAACACATAATTTTCTAATTCAAATTTAGCTGATCACCAAATTGTTGTTAATATTTTCACAAGGGGCTGTGTCTGGGTACTAAAAATAACTGTGTTCTGGATCTAGATACATGGTATAGTAAATATATAATTTTATATAAATAAGCTGAACATAAAGAATAAAACCAAATATAAACAAAGAGAACATGAACAATTGAAATTCAAAATAAAGATAATATAAAAATATAAAAGTTTGGCGACAGGGGGTTTATTGGGACGGGGAAGAGTGATGCCTAGTAGGCAGAATAGCGCAGGAAGGAAGACGCAGAGGCGGTGCTGGCCTGGGGGGTCTGGGATTGGGTGGGTTGGGCTTGCAGGTGAGGGGCGTTGGTGGCGGGGGTGGAGGCAGGAGGATTTTGAGTGATGGCTGCCATATACTGCTCATTGTACTCCTCATCAGTCATTCACTGGATGGGCTGGTAGGTGGCTGTGGCACGGGGTGGGAGGCGCTTATCCTTGCGTGATTGGTTGCCCATGTTCATATGGAAGACAATTTGGGCAAACAAGTCAGCCACCATTTGGCAGCCAAAGAGAAAATTGTGGTCAAGGACCCCAAGATAGAGGTTGTTGAAAGCCTGAGGGTGGCGCTCTCATAGTGTAGATCTAATGTTGAAGAACACAACATCAGCCAGATGGATGTCAGCGTGGCCAGCTGGGTACACTGAGGCCTGGTGTCCACATTCCTGGATGGCCTCAAGGGTGGTGGAGCTACCCTCCATCTGGTGGCTCAAGAAAGCCTGATGCTTTTAATTTGATCCATCCCAGGAGTTGAGTAATCCACCAAAGATGTGGCTGTACAAGTAGCCATTGATGAAATCTGAGTTTATCTGATAGTAGACAAAACCCTTGGCTGAAACAGCCAGAAATGCACCAATAAACTTCCCCTTCTTGACCTTCTTCCTTCTATTCTTGGCAGAGGCTTTTCCTTGCTCACCAAAATTTTTCAAAAGCTATTGATAGCTTATAATACAAGACAAACATGACATCATCTGACAGACTTGTCAAGCATCAGACCAGGGTTGATTTGATGTCTAGATCATAAAGGGAATCCTCAGCACCAACCCATTGGTTGCCGGCAACATTGGTAAGAACCCATACTGAAGCCACCTTTTCATACATCCAGAGCTGCACCATGCACTCAGACACCCAAATGCCATGGTGCGCAAGTTGCTTCCAGACCTGGGTCAAGAGAAGCTTGGGATTCCGCTGGAGGAGGTCATGCATGATTGGGTATGCCTCATTGATTTGGGACTCAGGGGCCTTCTTGGGCTTCTTGGCTGTCCCAATCAGATTCCCCCTGTTCATCAGGTTGTTGAATTCCTGCATGATAGTAGCTTGGGTAAATTGTAACTGGGCGGCAATCTGTTCCCAGGACAGACCCTGTAGATTCAGTGCCATAATTTCCTGAAGAATTTGGGCAGTGATGATTTGTCGCTTGGGGCGCTGGGCTGGGGGAGCTGAAGCCTGATTGCCTGTAGGGGGCAGGTTGGCTGGTGGCAGGAAGTTTTTCCAAATCAAAGTTGCCATCCTGATTGGTTGGTTGACAGGCAGCTTGTGTGGAGGTGGGTACAGGAGCAGGGGCAGAGCTAAACACTATGTGACTACTGAACAAGTCAAAGCCATAGGGGTCAGTGGTAAGGTACAGGCCAGCTTCCTCATTACCCGCCTCAAAGGCTTGGGTATAAACAGGTGCCTCTACGTTCTGAGCCTTGCCTCCATTGAATCTGGCTTGGCTGGTGGCTTGGCTGCTGGTGCCGTTGAAGATGTTGTTATTAAAAACCATTGTAAAAAACCTAGGATAAAATCACTAAAAGTAGAAAATTTAAAATTTAATGGTTTTTTACTGTAATCTCAAGTCCACATTTGGAAGGTTCTCAAAACCATTTCATATAAATCTGAAGCCATGAAAATAAAATAAAATGCCTCTGTTCCTAAATTGGATAGCTGTTGATTGGCTGTTATACTGTTATTTTTCTATTTTAGGCTGCTCATACTACACATCTTGTGTGAGTTCTTTTGTTCCGTGCTTGTGGAATCTTGCTTCTAGATTGCTCAAATTTTGTTTCATTTTAGTCCTTCTGTTGGTGCCTCATATGAATCCTGATTGGATTATAATATACTCTGGAACAGCATCCATCCATTTCACTTGTTGCGTCAGTTCATTTTATTTGTGGTTTAAACTACACCACTTGATGTTTGATATAACTTTGTATAATGAGCCAGTAAAATTT
The DNA here is from genome assembly GCA_014839935.2 of Entomophthora muscae. Classification (NCBI taxonomy): domain Eukaryota; kingdom Fungi; phylum Entomophthoromycota; class Entomophthoromycetes; order Entomophthorales; family Entomophthoraceae; genus Entomophthora; species Entomophthora muscae. Next base: position 79,009 of record QTSX02000795.1, on the reverse strand, counting down.
TGTTTTTTGTTTGACAGTTCATTTATTAACCAAAAATATTTAAATTATTTGAATCCTGAATCTTGAGCGACTTGGATTTTGTTCAAATCTGAAATCATTTTGTTTAAACCTGAATTATTTTTGGTTGTTGCCATAGCTTTTAAAACTACTGTATAAAAAGAGAGCTTGAAGTTAAAAATCTGCACATTAATCTTTATATATTTGATGAAAGATGGGAAGTTATATACTTCACCTCTAACATTTGAAAGTTTATCAGAATATTCTGAGATAACTTATCATTTAAAATCACATGATGATACCAGAGAAACAAAAATATCAGAAGATGCTAGTGATTTATTGGGGCAAGCTCATGAAGTAGGGCAACTTACTAGAGAGTGTATTTTAAATAGAGTTATCTTTCTTTCAAAAACAACAACCTTTTTTTCTGAAACAAACTAAGAATATTTATGATGAGCCAAAGATAGGGTAATAGCATTTATAGCTTTGGGGCTGCTATTACTCTCACATGCAACTCATCATAAATATTTTTGGTTTGTAGTTTGTAGTAGTACTTAAGATATTTTCATAAATACTATAAGTTGCAATTTTTTATTCTAAAATTAATGACTTATTTTAAAAAAATCATCTAAGCCCAAGATCAATTAAAGTTTTGGGATTGATTGTATTTTAAGCTTTCTGAATAATTAGAATTTGAATAATGTGATTAAGTTATAAAATAATTAATCTGGAGCCTAGGCATAACAAGAAAAATAATGACCCATATCTTGGGCTAAATTTACTTGCACAGCTGCATCAACCTTTAATCATCTGCTGTAGATAAAAAATGTGCCAGTAAGAAAGGGGTAATGGGCTCATGGAGCTGGATCTTGTCCTGGAGGGGAGTACCACTAGGATGCCAACCAGAGGGGCACTGGAATAGCTGATCTGAGCCAGCAATCAAGCAATGAAGGGTTGGTAAAGCCTGGGAAATGTCCATGAAAAGCCAATAGAAGTGTCCCAGTTACCAGCCACAGAGAGTGCACACTAGCAGCTGGGAGTTCTTTTGCTTTATGGTGACTAGATACAGGGGATAGAGACGCAACATCCCTGGGAGTGTTGATAGAGCAAAGTTCAGCAAGCTTGGTTGGTTGGTTGGGAGTCTGGGGTCTTTTTTTGAATGCCATCATTCACTATGTTTCAGTTTTGCCTTCAATGGGTTATTTAGAGGACAAATCTCTCTCTTTTGCTTTTGCCCCTCAAAATGTGTCTGGTTAAAAATTAGGAAATTCAATTTTTAAGTTTCCTGATTCTGAACAACTCACTTGCCCCACTCATGCTTGTGGCAAGTGATCCTACTGTACTGGTAGTATTTTGTGGTATTGTCAACCAGTATATATTACATTTCTTATTCACCAATAAAAGTTAAGTTCTATTCACATTTTTATCTTTGTGTCTCCAATTACTTTGGTGCCTCTCTAGCCACATCTAGTAGACATTATTTAATCAGGGTCACAAGGTAATTGCATAGCCTTCCCTTCCATTTCAGCCAAAACTTAGAACAAATCCAATCCTAAGGTTAGGATTCCCTGTTGTGTATCTGTGCCGCGCCTCAGAACATGGCAATAACCTCCCCTGCAATTCTAATCAAGACTTAGTACAAATACAATCCTAAGGTTAGGATTTTTGTTGTTTTTTGGTGCTGTGCCTCAGAACACAACAGGTCTAATCAGAGGGGGCATGGGTAAGGCTCCCTGGATCTTGGGGAGGGCTTGCCCCAGGAGGAAGTCAGCTAGGTGGGAAGCCATACCAACAGATGCATCCATGGAAAAGTCTGCACCTGTCAGGGAACCAACCTTGGGCGGCCAGCCCAACATTTTATGGGATTGTGGTGATTAGTGGGAATAGCTTACCATAAGATAAGTGCTAACTTAAAGAGCTACAGCTTAGATTTCCCCACCCAAGACTTAACTTGAGGACAAGATGATAGTACCAATAATGTGAATTCACTGCCCCCTTTGGCTTTGGATAGGACCGTCTTTCCTTGTCGCATAAAGAAGACCGCTCAAAGTCCAGCAAAACCACTTAATTCACTCAATGATTTAGCTCACACTGTGGATGAAAGATTTGTGTTGGCATACCCCGCAGAACCCCCGGCTTTGGTTGCCCCAGCTTAGAAAGAAACACTGCTTAATTTGGACTATTTATTAGCTTGGTATTGTCCTCTCTTAAAAACAATCAGGAACGCCCAATCAAATGGGGCCATATCTGTGATCAGAAAGTTAAATGAACCTGAGCTAGTTGAGGTTTCCCCCAGCCAATCAGGTGGATCCACAGAAATTACCCTGAAACTTTCCAGCACCCCTGGCTTTGACCAGCAAATTTTATCACCCAGCCAACCAAATGCAAGCCAACTTAGTCATGTGACCATCCCCCAACAACCCACTCCCTTTTAACAATACCAGGGGATTTTTGGTCCCCTGCTTGTCAATTTTCCAATTTATTAAAGTTTGGGTCTTGTTGCACTTGTTTTAAAATTTATAGTTGGTTGGATCTCATTTTTGGGTCCCTATTGCCTAAGTTTCTAAAGTGTTAGTTATATCCCTAAACCTTACCTTTTGTCCACCCATTTTGAACCCTGTCCTTCTTCTGGGACTCCTGAGACAAGCTTGAGCGTATAGCTGTTTTGATTTTCACTTTCAATTTTGAAGCTTACGCTCAATCTTCAAAGTTTTATTCAAATTCATTATAAATACTTACTTTATATTGATTTTTCACTTTAAATTCTTCATTTCAAACCTGCCTTTGCTTTTGCCTGCTAGAAAAGACACCCAAGATTACTGCCATGCTGCTCCAGGCCTCCTAGCATATTTTCTGCCTGTCTCCTTGTTGTGGCCCCCCTGTTTGACAATAATCTAATTTTTTACTTATAAAAAGACCACCTACCTTGCCCAATTTTTTGCGGTGAATTTAACAATGATACTCCCAGCATTGAAGTTTGTGGTATTTTCCTTGGCCCCCTTTTTGCTCCTCCTATGGTCAACCTCACCAGACCTGTGGTTAAAGATCTCCTCTTCTGCGCGGCTCATGAGTGAAGCCACCTCCAGCCTTTTGAGCTTTCCTGGCAGTCTCCTTTATTCTGGGGAGGCTGTGATGAAGAGCTTAACATGCAATGATCTGGACTTGAATGACGTTGGCTATACTTCTCTTGCCCCTGCAGCCAAGGAGGTGGCAATGTCCTCCCTCCCTGACCTATAGGAGAGCAACTTGGTGCCTTTGCGTGCTCCTGCAATGCCCTCTTCTGCCCCCGCCCGTACTCCCTGGTTATTCACCAGTTTGGCGCTGATGGCACTGAATGTGTATTTCCTTCAGTTGTCCCCTATGTCCTTCTTGTGGTCCCCCCTTTGAGCGGCTGTTCCAGTACTCCACTGGGCGGCATCCTGGTGGTTTGTTTTGCCAGGATAGGAGTCAAACTCAGTTAGTTTAGCCCCCTCTCTAACATAATTGACAAGCCTGTTTCTTTTGCCTTTGAAGCCTTTTGCTACTGGGTGTGGAGCTTGCTTCTTTCCCTTATCTGCGCCAGCTTGGGATCCCTTCTTGCTGGATTTCTCTTGGTGTGGGCTGTGTGGTCACTTCTGTCATCCTTCAAGTTGTGTCTCACCAAGAAGTCTGCCTCTCCCTCCACAGCTTCCTTGGCTGTATCAGCGGTGAATATTACCCTGGTGTCATTTTAACCCCCCCTCTGTGGCTGTCTTTGAGAAGGTCCTGGACGCCCTTGGAGAGTTGCAGCTCCACCTCTCCGCAGACTCAAAATCTGCAGACACTCCCATCTCTGACACTCAGAGATCAGTGGCCCTCTTGGATGCTCTTGACGGGGACGCGCGCCTCTGGGTGTGTACTCTCCTTTGCCAAAGCCAAGAGCTTGGGGATACATCCTCCCTCCTCACACTGGTTTCCTCAGCGGTGGCCACTCTGGGTTCCAAGGCCTAAGTTATATTTGAGACCCTTTTTCCAAAGGTCTTGTCCCTGATCTTGCCTCTCACGTTGTGTGCTTTGCAGTGAAAGCTGCCTCCCTGGATCTCCCTACCAAGATGGCAGTGACCATGTTCTGCAACTCCTTGGATGCTGCTTCAGCTGACAAGAGTGTGTGGGACCCGGCACCTACCTCCCTCAAGAAGGCATTTGTGTTGGCCTGCAAGCTGGGAGCCAAGCCTGCCTACCAGCCCAAGTCTGGTGTGCTGGCCCATCTTCCGGTCTCCAAGCCCACCCAGGCTAAGGTCCCTGCGGCCAAGCCTCCCAGGACGCCCACCATCAACGTGATGTGCCGCCCCCGTCAGGCCCCCAACTGGCCCACCTCCACAGGATCTCTCCCAGTATTTGCAGCTTTGGCTGCCATCCCTGAGGTCTTTTCCTGTGTGCCTGCCGCTTCCATTCTGACCCTGCAGAATAAAGAAGATCTTTCTTATTTCCTTTTTACTGCAACCTTTTATACCAAATCCTGCCAAGCTAAGGCTACGGTTTTGGTGGACACAGGTGCTGCAGGCAACTTTATGGACCTGGCACTGGCCCAATCCTTGAGTCTATCCTTACTCCCTCCTCAGAGCCTGATTGCTGCTAGTCAGGTACCGGTTCTCAGCTACCCCCTCACTAACCCACTTAGTTACTGTACTTGCTCCCACGTGTTTGTGAGTAAATTCTCCGCTGTGGAGGACCTCCTATATCCTGTAATAGTGGGCATGGGATGGTGGCGGCGTCACCTGATGCAGATTGAATGTCTCACCAACAAGCTTCACTTATTGTTGGATGGGTGCCTGGGCTTCTTTCCCCTCCTCCCCTTGAGGTGGAAGCCTCCTGAGTCATGCTTGTCTCTTGCGGCATCTCCAGTCTCTCCCCCAAGCCCTTTACCCTTCCGGCCATCCTTGCTCCCTTCAAGGACGCCTTTGACGCTACCCTTTCATGTGTCATCCCCCCCAAAAATCCCACCACAATTTGACCTTTAAGACAACGGTTGACCTTGTAAAGATTGATGCCCCAATGTACCCTCTTAGCAAATTGGAGGATAAGGCGCTTGGCGCGTGATTGGACAACATGTTGGCTAAAGGGTGGATAGTCAAGAAGGCTTCCTTGGTTAGCTCCCCAGTAGTCTTTGCTAAGAAATTGGATGGATCCCTTTGGCTGTGCGTTGATTATACCCTTCTCAACAATGTCACTGTTCCGGACTGCTACCCCCTCCCCTTGGAAGCCTCCATTGCTCAGTTCATTGCCAAGTCTTGTGTTTTTTTCAAAACTGGATCTTGTTAATGCTTTTAACCAGGTTTGTGTGGCAGAGGGGGACAAGTGGCTTACAGCCATCAAAACTTGGCACAGCTGCTTCCAATTCAAGGTCATGCCTTTTGGCTTGAAGAATGCTCCCACAATCTTCCAGCAAGTCATTGAGGACGCCTTGGGGGATCTCCTCTTCTCCTGTGCCGTGGCGTACATTGATGACATCCTCATCCACTCCCCCACTCCTGAGCAGCACGCTAAGGACCTGGTGGCTGTGGTGGCGGCCATCCACAAGACGTGGTTGTTCATCAAGCCCAGTAAGTGTGAGTTTTTCAAGTTCAAGGTCACCTTTCTTGGCAACTTGGTCCTGAAGGACGGCCACACAGTCTCTCCTGACAAGGCCAAGGCCCTTTGGGAGTGAGCTACTCCCCAAAATCAGAAGGAGCTATGCTGCTTCCTGGGTACAGTGATCTTTCTCAAGAAGTTCTCTCCCAACATCTCAGAGCTTGCTGCTCCCCTGCATCTCCTAGCTGGCAAGAACACCTCCTTTGTGTGGACCCTGGCATGCCAGGAGGCCTTTGAGGCCATCAAGCGGGTTTTTGTCTCCACCCCTGTGCTATGTCACACCAGCACAAGCAAACAGTTCATTGTAGCTTGTGATGCCTCTTTTGTGGCTGCTGGGGCAGTCCTTCTTCAAGAGCACAATGGTCAGGAGCTCCCGGTTGCTTACTTCTCCAGGGAGTTTGCCCCCAACAAGTTTTCCTGGGCAGTGTTTGACAAGGAGCTGCAGGCTGTGGTGGACGCCATCACCCATTGGAGACATCACCTGCAGGGTGCGCAACACAAGTTTGTGGTCCGCACTGACCACAAGGCTCTCTGCTATTTCTGCAAGCCACAGAAACTCACCCTTGCCAGGTATGTGTCATGCAGACACTCTTAGGTTACAAATTCAAGTACAAGTTTGTGAAAGGAGAACTCAACATCCTCCCTGACCTGCTGAGCCGCAACCCTGCAATGTACCCAGTCAGGGGCAATGAGGATCCTCAGGTCACCGTCATCCCAGAGTCCTTGATCCTCCCGGATTCTGGTCCCTCCCCCCCCCCCCCAAAAAAAACCCTCCCACAGTCCCAGTTGCTTCTCCACAGCTTCTGGTCATTGCTCCTGGCCCCTCATCTGAGGTAGCTCTGCCACTGGCTCTCCCTGGTACGCTCCTGTATAACGTCCTGGTGGCTCAGCACTCCTCACTGGATGGCCAGGCTATCTGCGCTAAGCTGTCTCCTGCTTCTGCATCAAATGGTCCCTACACCCTTAAGGATAGGATAATCTAACAAAACAATAAAGTGTGGGTTCCAAAGGAATTTCAGCTGTGTGTCATGACAGAACATCATTATCCTCCCCTGTTTGGTCATCCTGGCACAAAAAAGCTGCTCAAGCTCATCAGGCGTACTTACAGCTGGGTTAGGATAACTAAGGCAGTAGGCCCCTGGATTAAGAAGTGTGTTACTTGTGCCCACTCCAAACCAGATTGTTCAGGGAACAATGGTCTTCTCCACCCCCTATAGCATTCTCAAGGTCCGTGGTTGTCCATCTCAGTTGACTTTGTGGTGGCCCTCCCCTTGTTGGGAGGCTTTGACTCCATCATGGTGATAGTTGACCATTTCACCAAATATTCAGTCTTCATCCCATGCCTAACCACCCTGGACTCAGTAGGGATGGCAAACTTGTTTGTGAAACACATCTTCTCCAACTTTGACTTACCGCAGGAGATCATCAGCAACCAAGGACCCCAATTCACATCCATGTTCTGGGAGTCCCTTCTGGGGATTATAAACATTAAGCCATGCAGGTCCACCTTCTTCCATCCTCAGTCAGATGGGCAACCAGAAAGATTCAACCAAACCATGGAGCAGCATCTGCGCTGCTACGTAAATGCCTTTATAGACTTCTGGTCCAACAACCTTCCATTAGCCCAGTTTGCTTACAACAACACTGTGCATGCCTCCACAGGAGTGTCTCTGTTCCAGGCTACCCTGGGGTTTTCCCCAGAATTTGTGATAGGTCCCTTGCTCCAGGCAAGTGTTCCGGCTGCTGCAGACATGGTGGCTCACCTCAAGGCAATCCACCTCAAGGTCCAAGGGACTCTAACCAAGTCCATTGAGGCATACAAGAAAGCGGCGGATAAGAACAGGCGTCCTGCTCCCCATTACCCAGTGGGCTCACTCAAGATGTTGGATGCTACCAATATCCAAATGAAGGTCCCCTTAAGGAAGTTTGCTCCAAAAAGATTAGGTCCCTTCAAGATCTTGGAGGACAAGGGTAATGGTGTGTTTGTGTTGGACCTCCTCCCCTCCTATCAGATTCACAGTACCTTCAATGCCTCCCGTCTGTCTCCTTTTGAGGGAGACCTCCCCAGCACGCCTGACCCCACCTTGGTGGATGGATCTCCTGAGTATGAGGTGGAAGCCATAGTAGCCTCGCATAGGATCCACAAGTCCCTACAATATTGTGTACCCTGGAAAGGGTATCCCTCTTATGATAACAGTTGGGTAAGCTCTTTGGACTGCAGAAATTGTTGGGATCTAGTGCAAGAGTTACACAGGAATAACCCCACAGCACTTGGCCCCCCAAGTCACTCCTGGCGCTCAAGATCCCTAAAGCCCACAAGAACTTCTCAGTGGCCACGCTACCCCAGGGAGGGATCTGGCCTCAGGAAAAAGGGACGGATAATGTAAATTCACTCCCCCCTTTAGCATTGGATAGGACAATCTTCCCGCACCGCTCAAAGAAATCTGCTCAAAGTCCAGCAAAACCACTTAATTCACTCAATGATTTAGCTCACACAGTGGATGAAAGATTTGTGTTGGCATACCCCGCAGGACCCCTGGCTCTAGTTGCTCTGGCTTGGGGAGAAAGGCTAGTTAATTTGGCTTATTTATTAGCTTGGTATTGTCCGCTTTTAAAAACAATCAGGAACGGCCAATCAAACAAGGCCACATCTGCAACCAGAAAGTTAAATGGACCTGAGCTAGTTGGGGTGTCCTCCAGCCAATCAGGTGGATCCGCGGAAATTACTTTGAAACTTTCCAGCACCCCTGACCTTGGTCAGCAAATTTTATCACCAGCCAACCAAATGCAAGCAAACTTAGTCATGTGATCATTTTTCAACAACCCACTCCCTTTTAACAATGCCAGGGGACTTTGGGTCCCCTGCTTGTTAATTTTCAAATATATTAAAGTTTAGGTCTTGTTGCACTTGTTTTAAAATTTATAGTTGGTTGGATCTCATTTTTGGGTCCCTATTGCCTAAGTTTCTAAAGTGTTAGTTATATCCCTAAACCTTACCTTTTTTCCACCTGTTTTGAACTCTGTCCTTCTTCTGGGACTACTGAGACAAGCTTGAGTGTATAGCTGTTTTGATTTTTCTTTTGCTTTCAAAGCTTATGCTCAATCTTCAAAGTTTTAGTCAAATTCATTATAAATACTTACTTTATATTGATTTTTCACTTTAAATTCTTCATTTCAAACCTGCCTTTGCTTTTGCCTGCTAGAAAAGACACCCAAGATTACTGCCATGCTGCTCCAGGCCTCCTAGCATATTTTCTGCCTGTCTCCTTATTGTGGCCCCCCTGTTTGACAATAATCTAATTTTTTACTTATAAAAAGACCACCTACCTTGCCCAATTTTTTGCGGTGAATTTAACAATGATACTCCCAGCATTGAAGTTTGTGGTATTTTCCTTGGCCCCCCTTTTGCTCCTCCTATGGTCAACCTCACCAGACCTGTGGTTAAAGATCTCCTCTTCTGCGCGGCTCATGAGTGAAGCCACCTCCAGCCTTTTGAGCTTTCCTGGCAGTCTCCTTTATTCTGGGGAGGCTGTGATGAAGAGCTTAACATGCAATGATCTGGACTTGAATGATGTTGGCTATACTTCTCTTGCCCCTGCGGCCAAGGAGGTGGCAATGTCCTCCCTCCCTGACCTATAGGAGAGCAACTTGGTGCCTTTGCATGCTCCTGCAATGCCTTCTTCTGCCCCCGCCCGTACTCCCTGGTTACTCACCGGTTTGGCACTGATGGCACTGAATGTGTATTTCCCTCAGTTGTCCCCCATGTCCTTCTTGTGGTCCCCCCTTTGAGCAGCCGTTCCAGTACTCCACTGGGCGGCATCCTGGTAGTTTGTTTTGCCAGGATAGGAGTCAAACTCAGTTAGTTTAGCCCCCCTCTCTCACAAATCACTCCAGTAAGGGGAATGAATGCTATTCCACTCAGCTTGTTGGTATGGTCTAAGGGGAGTTTGAGCATAAACACAGTCATTGGTTTGTGGGTGAGAGGCAGTTTCATGTCTAGTTGATAGACAGAGAGGAAGTTGTACTTATCCTTAAACAGCCAGGGCTCAGTAATGTACCAAGAGCCCTTTATGTTATTCTCTGGTCATCTCTTTAGACCAGGTCAAAGAATCCTGTGATATTGTATTTCCAGAGAAATAGTCTCTTTATTAAGGCTTCAGAGGGTACTTTGGGAAGTGAACAGGACCAAAGGGTGCACCTAGAGAAAAATAAGTTGCAGGTGGTGGGGCATGTGGGCTGGAGGGATTAGAGTTGAATTGGCAGATAGCTAAGACACAATACAGTAATATCTGGGAAAAACAATATCTCATAACCTTTGTTTAAAAATGACAATAAAGTCTAGTACATGGTCCATGGTTTTATATAGTACTTCACTGCTAGAAATTACATCTACTACAGGGGATTCATCATAAGATCAGTAAATGTGGATCTGGGTGGGCAAGACACCTGGGGTTTGGGATGGTAAAATGGCACTGTTGCAGGGGGCTCATTTGCTGGATACTTAGGAAGGTAGTTGTGGGGTTCCTAGTCACCAGTCCTCAAAGTGTGTCCTGGGTCATAGCCAGGGAACGGCTTGGAGGAGTTATCATTTTTTATTAGTGGGAGGCGGCCTGCTAGAAGTTTGTACCTAGCCTGCATAACTACATTCTATTCAGTACTTTTCCAATCACTAGGCAGGTACTCTCACCATGCACTTGTACTTCAGCTGGCGCTAACCCCTCTGTGGGCCTGTACCAGTCTTTTAACAACCTAGTAAACTCATTTCCTATTAACTCTCTTCCCCTATCTGTCATCTCATCATGCCTAGTTAATCTCTACCACTCCTTCTGGGAATACTTATTTGTGGCAAATCTTCTACGGCTTTGACAATAGGTATCCTCTTCCCACTGACTAGGATAAAAGATATGGGGAACTCACTCATAGGGCTTGTCTCTATTACTGGGAATTTGGGTAGGAGTTGAAATAGGCTTTTATTCACTCTCAGAAGGAAGATCCCCTTAGAAATCTTATGGTATATGTCCCAGGTGTGGGAAACAATTGATATGTGCCAATACCTGGAGTCCTTCAACAATCTCTTGGACTCCTTGTACTTGGTCTTGGACTCCTGCTCCTTAGTATTGGGCTCCTGTGCTTTGCTCCAGCTCCAGTTTCTTATTCCCAGCTCCAGCTCCTTAGTATTGGGCTTCTGCAACTGTATCATGGTCTTTGACTCCTTCTTTAGTCCTTGTGGCCTTTGTAATCCACTTGATCCAGTCCCTGAAAAGCTTCAAATAGCTTCCCTTTTATATCTCCTTGTTTCAGTCCAAAAATCTCTTTCAGAACTCTGGTTTTCCTAAGCTTAAACTATCCAGTTTTCCTCTCTCTATAATATATTAAACCTTTTTACTTACTTTAGCCAATAAAAGCCCTAGATTTTTTGCTTCTGCACCTCATTTTTTAGGCTTTAACTCTTCAGTTAAATCCCTTAAAACACTGATTAAATAAACTTCAACTTTCAGCCAATAAGACGCCTCAATTCAAAATTTTGCCAAAAAAATTCACCCAAATGACTTGCTCTTTACTATGGTTTAAACCTAAAGCTGTCTCACTCCAGATAAACAACTGCTCTGTGTTTTGGACGGTTTTGCTGTAATTCCCGTCACATTTCTCCGGCAAAACTCAAGAACTTTTGACTATGTTTTACAAAGGGAATTTTTGCACCCTTGATTCTTCAACATTTCTCCAAGTTTCCCCGCATTTTTTTCAACATTTCATAGTTTTGAACTTGCTCATCACTCACCTTTTGCCTCTAATAGTTGTTTTTGGCAAAATTTGCTTATTTGCTTTCACAATTTCTCTGTTCTGTTTCCAGCCTCCTTCCAGCTTTTTCCCACTTAATTAAATCTTAATTAAAATAAAGTTCAAACACTGTAAGTTATTTCTTTCCTTTTCTCTTTTAAATAATATGATAATTAATTATTTCTTCATGTTATATTATTGGCAGTATTAAATCATTATTTTACTACTTCTTTTTTATGATTTTCTCTTTCTCAAGAAATCAAAACCAACATTCTAGCTCCTGTATTTAGTCCATCTAGTCCTTCCAAGCCATTTCAAGTTTCTCAGCTAGTCCTGTAACATCATCTTCTGGCCCTTCAGTCAGTTTCTCAACCACCTCTTCTAGTTATTCAGTCTAGCCAGAAATCAGTCCTTCTCAATCATCAAACAGTTTATTTTAGTCACCAAACAGCTTAAACCAGTCATTCAGCTACTCCTGCATCATGATCTTCCAACTAATCCAATTCTTCCTCATGATCAGCTATTCCTGAATCCTGATCAGCTAGTCCTTTCCTTCAACATGATTCAACAGTCCCTCAAATAGTCTTTGCTGTGATCATACAGTCCTTCTTAATAGTCTTTACTGATGATCCCACACTATGAACTGCCTTGGTTCTCAATCTCAGTCCCTATTACCAGAACCTGTAGACCCAGATATGAGTCTACATTGAACTGGTGTTTAACTGGGCCCTTGCAAGTGGCAATCCACTTAGGCCATCCAACCATAGATCATTAAAGTCTATACAGTTGTCTTTACTCACCCAGGTGATTAAGTCTGAGCTTTCAGTTTCAAAGTAATCAGCTTTACTTCTCAGAGGCCTAATCACACCAAGTTCTGCAGCTGCTTCCCCAAGCAGCCTCCTTGGTGACACCTCTGAGAAAATCTATGCCCTTCAATGCTCACTTTATTATTTCCCTAAAGCTCCCATAGGGACATAAACAAGGTCACTCTACCAGTCTGTTAGGTATAGTGCTTGCTCACAGACCTTCTGTAAGCGTATCAGGGTACGTAGAGCCCTCAGAGCTCTTCCCCTCCCTGGCAGCCTGTGCTACCTGTCAGGGGTCCAAAACTCACAGCTCTGGTAGGCAAGTCCCCTATCATGCTGGCATACACTTCTACCCTGGAAGCCTGTGTTACCTGCCAGGGTCTAAACAACATACAGCCTGTATAGCACATGCTACCCACCAGGCTGGACCCCTCCCCACCCCAAGCAGCTAAAGTTCCCTTCTTAGCTATCTCATTCTTCACCCCTAGCATCTACAGTTCCCTGCTGGGTGAGGACCTCTAGCCCACAGCAGCCAATATCTCCTGATGGGTGGGGACAACATTTGCCTCTAGTAGCCCTTTGTTACTTACTAGCCAGGCTTTACCTTCCCTAGTAGCTATTATTCCCTACTAGGCCTTTAATTGAAACAAACCAACAACACACTATCAATCTTCATAATAGCGTCTTTATTTGAAGCTAATTCAACCTTCACATGAAAAACTACTCACATATGGACCATCACAGTAGTGCAACCCTTCTGTTCCTGAGCAACAATCTTTGGAGCAGCTTTTAGGCCAGCATTCTCTTCAGGTGGGGGGGGTTAATATTGGCCGTCAAGGTAGACCTTAAGCTCAAAAAATCTAATGATATGAATTTATTTGCCCCCATTAGACAATTTTCTTGTCCTTTGATGGGCGCCATGATTGCCAAGTCCTCACTAATGTCTTCATCCTTAAGGGTATTTGCGGTCTGGGCTTGATAGTATTTGATCCTGAAAAAATATGGGTGGCCAGCCCCCTGGTTATCAGGGATGGTGGCCTGCAGGCAATTGTGACAAGGGTTTGAAACCTGCTCTTTACCTTGGGTTTTGGAAAAGGAAAATTTACATTCCTGACAGCACCCAGGAGCATACAACAGGAATGTTTCTCAGGGAGTAGGTTTCAGAGAAAATATACTAGTCCTATAACCAAAAAAGGAGATGCACTCAGAAGCTCAGCATTTCTCAGAGATAGAGGCAGAACCCAGGGAAGGCACAGACACAAATGAATTCTATGAAGAAAACTGGCTAGGAGAATGTGGTTGCAAGGAGAGAAACTTTAAGGTACTGCTAACAGGGGAGTACTGGAAGAACTTTAGAAGGCAAGGAGCAGAAGATAAAAACCAGTGGTTGACATGTGAACTTAAAATTCAAGAGAAAAATCTGGAGGCAGTTTCAAACCAGGAAAAGAGTCAGGGCAGAGTAGGGGCAGATTCAAATCCTTATATGGGCATTTTTTGCTTTCTAATAAAAAAACTATCAGCAGAAGCCTTTGGAGGTAAAATTAAATATAAAAATAAGCCTTTTTAAGCTTTTAAATTTTAAATTACTAGAAAATAAATACCAGTAAATTTTGACCTTAAAAATAAAAATCAAAACAAGGAGCTTGGAGATTCTTGATCACTTTTAAGGACCAGACTTGATAGAAATGAGGGGCTCTGTTTATTGATTGTCCAGTTGCAAAAAACCTCTGAACTCCAATATCCAGAGATTTTCATGGGTTTCAAGTTTCATGTTTGACTCTTGGGGACAGCATTCAAGAGGACACAGAAGGAAACCTTTATTACAAAAGGTTTGAGGTTCAAAGCTAGCCTTGGGTTAGCCTTTGGGGCAAATTAAGGACACATACCTTAATTTCCTAGAGTAACCAAAGAAGAGTTCCTTTTAGCAAAAAGGAAGAAAAAGGCTTGAAGATTATAAAATCCAACACAAATGTGGATAAACTTGTCTTTATTTGGGGAGATGATTCTACTTAAATAGTAGTGTAAGGAATTGAATTCCTTTTACACAAAGTAATCTGATTACTGGAAATTCCAAGAAGGATGCTAAAATTAATGCATTTATAAATGTAGATTCAAATTCCTGGTTCAAAGAAACAGTTAGAACAAAGCTTTTGAACTGCTCTTGAAATTAGAAAATGAATGCAGTTTCTATATACACCCTAAACCAAAATTCAAATGCCAAAACAGATCTAAAACCCTCTCAAAGTTTATAAATTTTACTTTAAAATTAATAAACCAGGTTTGGGCAACGGCAAGCACAACAACAATGACAAAAATGAAAAAATGGTTCTCAATATAAAAGTTAAATCAACTGAAAACACTTCAGTCTTAAATCCTCCAATCAAAGTCTTCAAAAAGTTGCAAACACCTCCACTGCAACTCCTGCTATCCCAAACAGCAAATCAGAAGCAATATACCACCCAAGCCAAAGAGATATCATTCATCCCACTAAGAAATCCTCAACCTATAACTACGGGCAAGTTCCTAAGGTTGAAAGTGCAAAAATCAAAACACTATGTAGGGTGCAAAAATTGAAAATATCAAAGATCAAAGTGCAAAATTGATTTTCTGGAGATTAACTTTGAAGCAGAATAAAAACAGTTTATAATATAAAGCTATATGTTTTTAAATCTATTCTAGACTAAAGATACCCCAAGAAATTCATATCTGCAATAAAAAATATATGCTAGATAAAAATATTCTGAAATTAGCTGTTTTTAAAAGAAAGTTTAATTTAGTTTCAAAAGCAAAATTATACTAGAACTTATATTTTACTGTATTAAATTGAATATAAAATATAAAACTACACAAAAAACTGCTTTATAAACTATAAGTTTAATTAAAAAAGTTAATTTAATTTCCAGCTTATGTAAAGCTATAATAATACTTCAGTATAAGCAAAATAAAGGATGTTTCCTGCAAGATACAAGCATATTATTTTAGGTATTTTGGTTTATTAGTGATCTTATTTCAATGATAAAAATTATAGAAGTCTATCATTAAAATAATATAAATTAAACTAATTTTTTATTAAAGATATATTATACAATTTTATACTTAATAAAAGATATAGTCTTATATATTATTTATAATAAGTAACAATATTCAAAGATATCAAGAATCTGTCACTTACATATCATAAAATGAAGACTTGAACATTCTTATGTTAAAAACACTGTACTTCTGCTAAAAATGATATAGATAGAGCAAATTTGTTTGCCAAAAAGAAAAAATTTATACATCTTATTTTACTCTAATACATATAGTAAAAAGATATAGTAGAAGATAATTGAGGGTAATAATGGAGAGAGGATAGTAGAAGATAATTGAGGATAAGAAAAGAAAAGTAGAAGAGAAGAAAAAAGAAAGTTTTTTCTACTTTGTATCAGATTTTATAAAATCCACCCTCTTGACAACGCAGAAATTTTTAAAAAAAATTGGCCCCTGGCGCAGCCAAGGGGCCAACAAGTCTTAAAAATAATTTTGAGGAGGAATGAGAGGTAGAAAGGAGAAACCTTCAAAAAACCAAGAGCTTATTGCACTTTGATTTAGGCACTTCAATTTCTGCACTTTGTTTTGTGTACTTTGATTTTGCCCCCTGAAATAACATAGGGAAACATAGTACAATATTATAGTAATTTAATATTTTTGAAATTGCCTCCAAAACACACCAATTTATTAAATTTGCAATAAAATAAAAACCTACCAAAAAACTTCATTTCTTTTTTCATATATTTAAATATCAGGTCTTAAAGAATCTACATGAGGAATTTCAAAAGTTTTTAATAACTATTTAAAATTTTATAAGCTTATAAAAAGTGTGACTAAATCTAAAAAATCAATTTTTGAATTCCTCACTTTTTATTTGAGGAACCTAATAAAACATTATGAATAAAATATTAATTCTTTGCAAAAATTTAATATTAAGTGGTCCTAGTTTTTTGGTACCTTTTTAGATTTTGATTTGACTACTTTTTGATTTCTGCACCCATTAAGAAACTATATGTAAATTTCTAAATAAATTTTTATGAGATAAAATTTTATTTTTTAAAAATAAAGAGCTTATAATAGCATTTTATATTAATATCTGAACAAAAAGTTAAAAAAGCTTTTTTTTAGCTCTTGATTTTTTTTATATATAGAAAAAATTTAAATTTTAACTTTTTTTATTTTGATGAATCAAATATTAAATTGAAGATTTTTTTGCACTTTGATTTTTGTACTTTCAATTTTGTCCCCTCTATTCAAAAGGGTAAATATATTCTATTTCAAAAGCCAAATTAAATTAAGGTGTGTTTTAAATTGCATCAATTTGGGCACTTCAAACTTGGTTTTTTTAATTTTAGCTTCTAGTAAAAACATTTTAAAAAGTCAAATTTAAGAAAAATATTAAATTTTTTGGGAAAAATTTTATTGAAAAAAAGTGCAGAGATCAAAAAATCCATTGATTTGGAGATTTTGATATCCACACTTTGACTTTAGGCACTTGCCCATAACTACCAGGTCAAATGCACACAGCAAGCACAGCAAGAACAGCCAACCCTCACTGCAGTCCTGCAAGACTACTTCACAATCAATTCTTGTAGCGGCCTAGGATAACAACCTTGAATATTCTCACATTTAACTCAGTATTTAAGCTGAGCTTCCCCTCTTGAAAAAATTGCTTCAACAGTTTATATTCATGTCTCTACTTCAAATAAATCTATATTTTCAAAACTCATAAATCTTGATTAGTAGATAAATCAGGCTCCCCTACTGCAACATGAAGCTCATTCTTATGATATAGGCTTTTTGTATTTTAATCGGTTATGGCCAGGCTAACATGAACTTTGAAACTCCTGAACCAACTCCTACAGATTTATCTGAAGACTCCATTTGGTATTGTTTTGATCCACATTGCTGTCATGTTCCCTATGTTGAACAGCTTGATTCCCTCCTATTACCCATCCCAAGGCCCCCTGGTTGGTCTTGGGATACACCAGAGTCTATAACCTTTATAAATCACTTCACTCCCTTCCTGGGGAGATTTTGCTTATTCAGTCACCTTTTACATATGCTAATGATAGGAATTCCAGTAGGGTCTACTATATTTAAGTTCAACTTTGGAGCTCTTCTCCATGCAATTGGAGAAAGGCTCCCCAATGAGTGGATCCCTGGAAAGTAGACTGGGAACACTGATCATTCACTAGGTAGACAGTATGTCTGATGAAGTCATTCCAAACTGAACTAGTACTGTAGATTCAGAACCTAAAGGTAAAAACGCAGGATTGTCAAATTCTTTTGTGTAAACCCACTAACTTACTGGAATATTTTTCATCCTTTTATATAAAGAATTAAGTTGTTTTGGGATGAAAATTACTCCATTAAGTTGGTGAGTTCATGCAAAAGAATTTGACAATCCCGCATTTTTACCTTTAGGTTCTAAATTTACAGTACCAGGATCAGTCAGGTGTAGGTAGGGTAATCTGGAATAAGTAGACATTGATTTCAACCCATTTAAGGAAAGTAAAAAACCTTAAAATTGAAAGCAAATCCAACCAAGTCTTTGCAAATATTGGTATTTGAAAGCCATACAGTAGTGTTAAAAGCTATGGCAACAAGCAAAAATACTTTGGATTTAAGCAAAATAAATCAGATGTAAATAAAATTAAAAATAGATAAATCTATTGTAAATTATATAAAAATTTTAAAATTTGTTTACATCTGATTTATTTTGTTTAAATCTTAATTTTTTGCTTGTTGCCATAGCTTTTAAACTACTTTATCAAAAGACCATGAATGGCGCAATTTCTGACACAAGTTGTTAGCCAAACAACCCAGGGATCTATTATTAGATCCAACAACTTCATTGCTGCCAGTAGGAGTTTTTGAATGGGGACCTAATGTGGCTCATTTTAAATTGCTGTATTAGTAAACCTTTAGAAGGGGCTTTAATTCCAGGATTAGAGGGCTCAGTTTTGACATGGTTTCATTAAAGGGGGAGCATTGTAGTGAGAGGAGTAACAGCTTATTTGTGGGGTATGTCAAGACATATATTTCCTCTACTGTGAGATCTAAGTCTTCTAATTTAGTGAGAGGTATATTGGGCTTTCCAGAACACTTTCTAGTTTGTCTGTGGTGGAATTTATTATCAAGTGCTAAAGGGGGAAGGAATTTTATAGTGCAAACTAGAAAGCTAAAAGTCTACACCAAACAGCTAACCACAAGTAGAAACTAAAGCCAGAAATGATATTTATCACAACAAGCAAGCCAATCAAACAACCAACTCCAGCCACAGAGAAGGAAACTTTCATACTCAAGCTAACTAGTTGCAGAGTGCTAAAAAATCCAAAGTGGGGAAAAAGTAGGGAAAAGTAGGGAAGTGGTCAGGGAAACCACACTTTCCTATATCACAAGACTTTTACAGGGACCAAGACTGGATTTCATCATCATAATCCAAGTACCCTCCAACAAACTTATACTTTTTGCCACTTAGACAGGAAATAATCTTCTCACTTTCCCTTTTTTTACATTAAAAATTCACAACACTGTTTGACACTGAAGTAGAAAATCCCTGTCAAAAAGAAATTTTTTAACCTTATGAAATTACATACATCAAATATTGTCAGGGCCCAGAATGCCCTAGACATTCAGCTAGCATTCCTAGAAATAAACTAACCAACATCATGGGAAAATTTACCAACTTACTTCCAGGTATAGAACCCCCCTTTTTGATCACAAATGGTCTGTGGTTCCTGAGGCCCATGTGCCGCAAATCCCTGGCATTGAATCTAAACAAAAAATTGGGCCCATTTACTATCAGGAAATGGTAAATTGAGAGGGAAATTTTTTGATTGTGCAGTCGGATGTTTGATTGCTTGTGGGATCTATTAATATATGTGGCACCTTGGCATGCTGTAGCAAAACCAAGGTTCATTTTATACCAGCCAATGCCTTTCACCCCCGGATTCAAGTGCACAATTTCTGAGCCAAATTGCAAGTGTCACTGAAAATGATGCCACCAGGCCTCTGGTGGCACAAAAGACTAAATATTCACCAATAAGTATAAGTAGTGAGGAGGAGAAGCCTTCCTCACTGTTGACATCTTAAAATAAAGGACTTTATGCCCAGGACCCAATATTTTTTTGCAGGAATTATCTATTTTTTCACCAATATAATCATTCTGTTTGCATCTATTTGTGAATCTACTACACAATATAACTGTGCCTATATGTTTACTCCTGGTTTTGCTCCTGTCACTTTGGTTAAACCACCTTGCGCTCTTGACTTGGAGTTCTTCTATCCCCACCATCTGGATCTCTCTCCTGGCCACCCTAGAGTGACCATCCTGCCTCCCATGAAGCAGATTCTTCTCACTCCCCCCTGCCCAGGACTGGAGCAAGTTGGGGTTCATTTAAATCACAGTATTGGGGCTAGCCAACCAGGTTGTGTCCCATATAGAAAGTTGGCGTCCTCTGGCTAAAGCTGTGAATTACCTTATCAGGATAGCACCAATTGTGTACATGGCCTTTCAGGCCCAGCCTCCCCTGTGGGAGTCCAGCCAGACTCTGGTATGGACCATGCCAGTATTTCAACCATATCAAGACTAATAACCCTGGGCCCCTATTATTCTTTGATTATAGGGACATCTTGTATGCTTTTATTTTTGACCTCAGTTTACTACCTAAGAGAGTATATGACCAAGAAACAAAAAAATCAAAGCCAAGAAGGAGTTGTTGCCAAGCAATCCCAAAGTTCAGACTGTTATAATCTCTACCTGAAACCAAGATGCTGCTGTCTCCCAAAAACCTTCCTGACCTGCCAAAAATGCATTTGGCTGGTTTCAGAAAAGGAATAATGATGATAAACACCCTGTTCTGTGCCCAACCCAACAGCTTCAGAGACAACGCTCAGAAGATTATTATGGTGGCTGCTCAACTGAAGGATGACGCCAGAGAAACATTCTTAAACAGCCTAGAGGAAGACCCAGACCTCATACTCTCCTACAACTAATTCCTGGAGAGAATAATTTCTGCAACCACCCCTTCTGGGGCCAAGATTCAAGCCTACATAGGGCTCATCTGCCTGACCCAAGGAAGGGACAACCTGGAGACCTACATATAGCAATTTCTATGCCTGGCAGAGGCAGCTGAGATTCCTGACAATATATCAGGCCTGCATCTCAGAAACAGTCTGAACCTACACCACGCCAGCCTTATGAGACACCACCATTGCAACTTCCCCAAATAAAAGCTCCTGGCTATTACCAGAGGCATGCACTTCAGCCAATCACATGAATAACACGCTGGACAGCCCCAGAACAACCAAAATTCTGATGCTAGTAGGTCTTGTTTGAACATGACCTCTGAAGAGTACCAACACCACTTCAGAAGTGGGATATGCTTCTATTGCCATCAGAGTGGCCACTTATTCAAGGATTGCACTAGCTGCTCTGACAGAACCCAAGGAGCCACCATTTCAGCATTAAACAACACTTCACAGTCTTATCATATCATTGACACTAATTTATGTTACCATGACCATGAGGTGAAGACTGTAGCCCTCCTAGACAGTGGGGCAACCCTCAACTACATGGAACATAGTCTAGCTGAGAAACTGGGTGTATCAATCCAGGGAAACTCCCAACTGGTAACCTTGGGCAACAAGACAACAGACCTGTCCCACAAATGCAAAGAGTCCATCTTCCTGAAGTTAAATGGGAAACTCCTGCCTACCAGATTCTATGTCATGAAGAAGCTACAAAACCCTGTAGTGATATGCTTTGAAAGGTGATTTACCAACTAATTGAACTTAGACTATAAAAAACATCAAGTTACTGTCACTCATGAGAGCCAAACCTTATAGGTCTCATGCTTGACCCCTCAGTAGAGCCCTGAGCTAAACTACATTGCCATGGAATCTTGCAAAGCTGAGATCCCAAAATGTTTGAAGCCTTGGGAGTCTGTTTTCTCAGAAGAAGAAGCCACTGCCTTGCCTAAACACAGTCAGTTTGACTAAACCATTGACCTCCTCCCTGAAACCCAACCTAATCATGTACCTGTCTACAGTTGTAACATGAAGGAACAAGCCGCCTTAAGAGAGTACTTGGATAAAATGTTGAAGAAGGGATATATACACGTCTCCAAATCTCCTTGTTCATCCCCTTTACTGTTTGTTAAAAAGAAGGGCAGCAACTTACGTCCTTGTGTCAATTACCAGGACCTAAAAAGCATCACTGTGAAAAATAGATACCCAGTACCCAATGCTAAAGACCTCTCAGACCAGATTTCAGGAGCCAACGTCTTCTCAAAAATTGATTTTAGGTATGCCTTTAATCAGATCTGGATCAGGCCTGGTGAAAAATGGAAGACTGCCTTCAAGACTAGATAAGGTCTCTACAAATACTTAGTTATGCCGTTTGGGTTGTGCAACATGCCTAGCACCTTTCAAACTATGGTGGAAGTGGTCTTGGGAGGACTCAAGGATCAGTGCTGTGTAGCCTACTTAAATGACATCCTCATCTACAGTTGCACCCCTGAAGAACATGTTGAACACCTTCAAGCTGTCTTACAACACTTCAAGGAACACATACTCTTTGTTAAACTCCAGAAATGTGAGTTCCTCTAAGAGGAAGTAGAGTTCTTGGGCTATAACGTACTGAAAGGAGGTTTTGCAATGACACCCAAAAAAATAGAGGCTGTGATGTCATGGCCTGAACCTAAGAACCACAAGGAGGTCAAAAGCTTCCTGGGCCTGGCAAACTTCTGCTAGGAATTTGTCCAAATTTTTTTAATCTGCTTACCATTGACCTGCCTTACCTCTGAGAAGCACCCCTTTTTGTGGGATGGGGCCACCAAATCTGCCTTTGAGTTGCTAAAGAACACCTTTGTTTCTGCCCCCGTCTTGGCAATGCCAGTTTACAATAAGCCCTTCATTGTGGAAACAGAAGCCTCTGACTTTTCATTGGGGGGTTTGCTTCAGGAGGGCATGATAGTAAGCTGCACTCTGTAGCTTACTACTTGAGGAAGTTCACTCTGCCTGAGTTGAACTACCCCATCTACGGCAAAGAAATCCTTGCTATCATCCAGTCCTTGAAACATTAGAGAAGATACTTGTGTGACGCCAACCACCCAGTGAGAATCATGACCAATCACAAGAGCCTGACATACTTCTTCAAACCACAACAACTAAATCAGCAACAAGCTAGATGGGCCTTATTCCTAGCAGATTATGACTTATCAATCAGTTACAAGCCTGGAAAGATCAACATTGTACCAGACACCTTAAGCCAAATAGTAGACCTTTTTCCTAGCTCCAAAGAGATTGAAGAATTCAACACTAAATTCTTGCTGTCTCCAAACATGATTGATCCAATGCTTCTATTCCTGAGACTAGCCAGTAGAAGGGAAAAAATCCAACTAGCTCAGACCGTAGACCAGTACACATCACTATCATGAAAGACTTAAAGAAAAATATCAACAGTCAATACTACCAAGCAGGTTACTCCTTACATGGAAACACCCTGCAGCTACACAGACACACCTACGTACCAGAAGGTCCGCTGCGCTTAGAGATACTGAAGGAATACCACAACTCTCCCATGTCAGGACACCCCAGGCATACAAAGTCTCTCAAAGAAATTCAGATATCCTACATGTGGCCCAGGATGACAGCAGAAATTGAAGGATACCTCAGTGGCTGTAAGACATGTGGACGTACCAAGCCTAAGCAAGGAAAACCAGAAGGATTACCATAACCCTTTCAGACTACAGAAGGCCCTTGGAAGTCAGTATCCATGGACTATATTGTGGAGCTACCTAATTCAAAAGAATTCAATGCCATCCTCATAATTGTCAATTGCTTCACCAAAATGGCTCACTTCATTCCAACAACAACCAAAGTAACAGCAAAGGAAACTTCCACCCTATTCCAGAACCAAGTATTCATGAACCACAGACTCCCACAAGAAGTGGTCTCAGACAGAGGTTTTTCAATTCACCTCCAATTTTTGGGCCCAAATCCTAAAGGACTTGGGAATAAAAAGATTATTGTCTACAGCATATCATCCTCAGAGAAACAGGCAGACCAAGAGAGTAAACCAGGTCCTCAAACAGTACTTACAATGCTACATTAACTCAGAACAGAAAAATTAGGTAAACTACCTACCAATGGCTCAGTTTGCGTACAACAACCAAGACCACAGCTCTACTAGTATGTCCCCCTTCAAAGCCAACTACAGATTCAACCCCACATGGAATGCCCCTCCCACAGAGGAAGCTGAAAACCCAGAAGGACAAGACTGGGTCAGCAACATCCACGCGTACCAAGAAAAATGTGCCCAGAACCTGAGAAGAGCAATACTAGTATATAAGGATTTTGCCAACAAGAAACAAAGCCCTGGTTGCCCAATCAAAGTAGGAAATTTTGTGTACCTCAGCACCAAGAACATTAAAATCACCGCCTATTGCGCTAGCTTGAGCCCCCAACAAACAGGTCCTTACAAGGTCTTACAGTGTATTGTTACCATAGCATATTAACTAAAACTTCCCCCCTGAATGGAAAATTCATGATGTATTCCACTGCTCCCTATTATTAAAGAAGAAAGGACCTTCTCTCCTGTTTAAGATAGTGAGAACAGCTCCCCTAACCATCAAATTAGGAAGCTTAGCAGAACACAAGGCTGAAGCCATCCTGGGACACAAACTCTGATACCAAAAACCTCATTTCCTGGTCAAATGAAAAGGGTACCCCAATGAAGAGAATACTTGGAAAACAGAATCCAACCTGGAGAATGCCGCTACTCTGCTGAAGGAATACAAGTCTTGGAATAAAGAGTTGTGCTTTGCAAGCTCAACTATGGTAGGGGATTATGTCAGGGCCTAGAATTCCCTGGAAAATCAGCTGGCCTTTCTAGAGGCCAAACACCTGAAAGATTGAGAACTCTTACCAAATGTCTCCCAATGCAAGAAACCCCCTTTTTTATTAACAAATTGCCCAGGATTCAATAGGCACACAAGCCTCAAATCCCTGGATTCAATTTCATTAACAAATTAGGGGCTCTTAATTATTGGGAAATGTTAAATTGAGGGTGTGATTGTCAATTGCGCAATTGGGCGCTCAATTGCTTGTGGGTTCTATAAATAGCTGTGGCATCTTGGCATGCTGCAGCTCAGGCAAGGTTCCTGTTATGCTGAACAATAATATTCCCTTCCTAAGCTCTAGTGTTTGATTCCCAGGTAAAATTGTCAGTTTGACTGAAAATGCTGCTGCCAGATCCCTTATAGCACAAAAGTTTGCATCTTTACCAGTAATTATAAGTAATGAGAGGGGAAAGCCCTCCTCACTGTTGACATCTTAAATAAAAACGAGTTCATGCCCAGAAATCATTATCTTCTTTCAGGAATTAATTATTTTTGCTCAAATTTAATTATTCTGTTCACATCTATTTGTGAATCCTCTACTCAATATAAGCTTGCCTATCTTTACCCTCCTGGCTATACTCCTGCTACCTCAGTCAATCCACCCCGCGCTCTTGACTTGGAGTATTTCCACCCCCATCATCTGGATCTTCTGCCTGCTATGAAGGAGATTCCTACCACTCCCCCTTACCCAAAACACCTCCTGTTCAGGACTTCAGTAAGTTGGGGTTTGTCTATATCACAGTATTGAGGCTGACCAACCAGGTTGTGCCCCATGCTGGGAGTTGGCATCCCTTAGCTACTGTAGTCAACTAAATAGTCAGAATTTCACCTATTGTTTACTTGGTCTTCCAGGCCCGGCCTGCCTCCCCTGTGGGAGTCCAGTTGGACTCTGGTATGGGCCGTGACACTAAGAAAGGTGTCCCACTACTTGCCCCAGCCACTGTCACTATCCCTTCTGGTTTCCAGGTGATCATTATTTACCATATATCCTATGAGTTGCCTGAGAAATCCTTCTTAGAGTTATACTCTCCCAAGTCCCTAAGTTGCAAAGAACCCTGTTATTCCCTAGGATTCTGGATCAACCTCATAAGAAGCCCTTAAAATTACTGTTGGTTAATTTGACTAATTCACCCATGCAGGTCTTGAAAGGACAATTTATAGGGCAAGTTGCATCTTAGGAGAAGAACAGGTGGCCTCCCTCTATCTTTTTGGGACATTTGATGACTTCAACTTACCTGAAGAGGATCTCCAAGTGCTCTCATTATTTACTTCTGTCAACTTTCCTCAACTCTTGTCTATCCACAGAAGGACTTGCTTGATCTCTTAGATCAATTTAAGGACATTTTTGCCTCTGGGACTAAGAACTATAGTTCATTCAAGGGTGTTATTCATCAAATTGATACAGGAGATACACCCTCTTTCTGCACCAAACCTTATAGACATATTCAAGTAGAAGCTGTTCAAGTATCTAAGAAGTTGAAGCAGCTCTTGGATACTGGGTTGCTAGCCCTGTCCCAAAGTCCATGGTCCTCTTCTTAGCTGATCTACAAGAAGAAAGATGGAGGGCACAGGATTGGCATGTACTATTAATGTCTTAACTCATTTATAAAAAAGGACTTGTGCCCTCTACCTAAAATTGATGATGCCCTTAGACGTTTGGGAGGATCCAAGTTCTTCTCTGCAATGAAATTGGCTTCTATATACTGGCAAGTAGATTTATCCCCTGAAACTCACAATAAGGCCGCCCTCATTAAGTCTGAAGGACTTTTTGAACTAACCTGGATGCCTCAAGGGCTTTGTAATGACCCTGCTACTTTCCAGCATGCTATAGATTTCATCTTGCAAGATTTGAAGCTCTTCTATGTACTTTTATATCTAGATGATATAAAAGTGTTCAGCTCCACCTTAACTGACCATTTGGACCACCTCAAAGCTGCCTTTAAGATTTTTAATTCTGGATTAAAGCTTAAGCCTTCTAAATGTGCTTTCTTCAAAGAGCGGCTTGAGTTCTTGGGCCATGAGGTCACTCAGACTGGGATTTGACACATGAACAATAAGGTTGTTACTGTCATTGACAAGATATTGCCCCCCTCCACCATTCTGTGAAAAGTCCAAGTATTTCTTGGTATGATGAGGTATTAGTGCCAGTTCATTCTGATTTTTCAGAGCTGAGTAAGCCTCTGGTTCAGCTGCTCAGAAACATTCCCTTCAAATGGACAGATAGTCAATGACAGTCATTTGAGGCTTTGAAGACCAAGCTCAAAGAGGCTCATATTCTGGTCTACCCAGACTTCAGCAAGGAGTTTGTCTTATACACCAATGCCAGTGAAGTGCTGTGGGTAAAATCCTAGCCCAGCTTGATGATGAAGGCATAAATAGACCTGTGACCTACTCCTCCAGTGTGCTTAACAAACATGAGAAGAATTATAGTGTTACTGAGAAAGAGTTTTTGGCAATTCTACATGCAGTTAAACAGTTCCAACACTATATCTATGGGAACCATTTTACTGTAGTCACTGACCACTCTTCACTCAAGTGGCTACAGCAACTGAAGGAACCTGAAGGTTGATTGGCGCGCTGGGCCTTACGCTTACAAGGATATGACTTCATTGTGGTACACAGACCTGGCGCTCAACACCAGAACACTGATGGGCTTTCTGAGATGCCTATTCTTGCCATTCACTCTGCAGATGCCAATCACCTGTATGAGCTAATAGGCTACCCTGATGCTTGGGCTACTGAATCTGAAGAGATATGTCTAGCCCTACAATCTCTGTCAAAGGACACTGCCATTTGAGATAGACAGCTCTTCAAAAAGGTTAACAATGTATTCCTGCCTTATGTCTGCCCTAACATGAGGATTGACATTGTCCTTCAGGTCTGCATTGACACTGGGCATGAAGGCCTTGCTAAGACTTGTGACTGGTCAAGTAAGAAATTCTACTGGGATAACATGCGCCTCCTAATCCCTGATACCCTTGCCTCCTGTCATTTTTGTCAGCTCCAACAACCCTGGCCTTCATAACATCAGTTCCAGATCATCCCTCCTAAGCATGCCTTCCACACTTTTAATATTGATTCTGTTGGCCCTCTTCCTTGTTCTAGGTCAGGGTGTCAATTCATCTTGGTAGCCGTAGATAATTTTAGTAAATGGGTTGAAGCTAGAGCAACCAAGGATATAACTTCCAAGACTGCTGCTAACTTCCTGCTGCAAGATATCTTCTATCAACATGGGTGTCCCCAAAGGCTACTCTCCAACAATAGGATCAACTTCAACGCCAGGCTCATCATGTCTATTGTTGAGGCAACAAGCACTCACCAATCCTTCTCTGATCCTTATAATCCTTCTACTGATGGGACAGCTGACATGCAAATATGTCCCTTGTGTCAATTATGAGGAAGAGTACCCTATTGAATGCGGCTAACTGGGATATGTTCCTCCCTGCTGCCCTTTTTGCTTACCATCTGAGCAAGCATTGGGTAACTATACAATCCATCTTTTCCATGTTCTATGGACGTTAGGCTACTATCCCCTCAATCTTGGATCCCCCATTGATTGAATTCAATGCTGCAGCTTACCCCAAAACCCATGTCAAAGAATTAACTAATTGCATCATTAATATCCAAACAACTGCTTACTCAACTGCCTATAAGGTCAAGAATTTAGAGTTATTGCCCTATAATGCGTCTAGGGCACCCCTTCCTGAATTCCAAGTGGATGACCTGGTCCTCTACTACCAGAACTGTGTTGGTAGCAGAGCCCACAAGCTGGATTCCCTCTGGGTTGTTCCTTGTGAGGTCACTTACAAGCAAGGCATCAAGTACACTATCAAGCTGTTATTGTCTGGTTGTCCCTTTGCCGGTGTCCATGCCAATTTCCTCTGCAAACATCAACTCCATGTGACTAATCTTGAGGGGGAGATATTAGAAATTGCGCCATTTGTGCTAGTTTGATATGGCCTTCAAATATTGATACTTGGGAAGACTTGGTTGGATTTGCTTTCAATTTTGGAGCTTATCTCCTTCCTTAAATGGTTCAACATCAATTTCCACCTGTTGGGAATTTTGATCAAGCAATTATTTCAATTATGACAGAGCCCACGGATTGAAATTGCTACAACAAAATCCATAAATTAGTAGTATAAAATACAGTGATGCCAATTATAATGGGGCTTGCAGATATGAATTGCAGCTACCAAATAATATAAATTGGTAGCATAAACTATATGCATATTGGATCAGCAGCCGTCTGCTGACCTGAGCCTTAAACCAGCCAATGATAAGCGCTGCCGCAGCACTTAAGTGATACATAATTTGCCGCCGCACCACTTTATAAATATACAAGCGCCGTGGAACCATCTAGCAATTGATTTAGGCGCCAAAGCGCCAAACTACTTTTGTCAAGCACTGCCTGGCAAAAATTGCAAGCGCCAAGGAGCCGGGTTTGATTCCCCATAATCTAATATTTCCTAAATTGACTGTATTTCTAAGCAGCCAATGTGGAGACACAAATTAAGCAGGATAAATGGCCTCAAAATATATCAAACCCCCATGCCAGCAAGGAACACCTGTGCTGGGTGAAGCAATTAAATATCATTGGTTGGTGTGTTTGAAACAGCCAAACCTAGATCACTAATTACCCAAAATAAGAGTGTGTTGGAATGTCCTAGAAGATATTGTCAACAGCTCAGGAAGACACTCCCCAAGAGGGTATAAATACTTTTCCCCTAATAATAAATACCTTTGAATTATTGAAAAGTGCTTCTGCATGATCAGAAGCCAACTCTCAAAAGTAATTATTGATTCCTCTTTCTATACATTCTTCTGCCACAATACTGATAAGGAGCATCTTTTGGGGAAGCTTCAAATATGGAATTAGGAAAGAAGAGAAGTATCTTTTATTGGATAATATTTTAGACTTATATAGATTGGGCTGTGGCAGAGATTTAGTTGGATTAAACATAGGGGTTGGTCATGTGCGGGATGGGTTTGAGCCACTGGATACTTGGATTGTCATGTGATATTGCTTGGTTACCATTCTCAGTATGCCAAATGGTATATTGAAAGGGCAGCAAATTGGACAATGGCTGGGTGTTAAGTAGGTTGGCAGTAGCCAGAATGCTTGTACATTCAGACCCTCAACAATACTAATTATATCCTCACATATGACAGTATTCAAGCCAAGTATTCTGCGCCCTATTACAGAAATGAGTTGCCCCCATACTCCCAGCACAACACCACCTATTCCAGATTACCCTACCTACACTTAACTGATCCTGGTACAAGTTCAGTTTGTAATTACATAATCAGTCACACCATCTACCTAGTGAATGATTAGCATGCCCAATCTACTATTTAAATAGAATCATTTTCCCTAATAAAGACAAGTTTATCTACATTTGTGTTAGCTTTAATATTCTTCAAGCCTTTTTCTTTCCTTTTTGCCAAAAGGAATTTCTCATCTTGTATTCCAGAAAATTAAGGTACATGTCCTTAATTTTGCCCTGAAGGCTAACCCAAGGCTAGCTTTGAACCTTAAACCTTTTGTGATAAAGGTTTCCCGATGTGTCCTCTGAGATATTGTCCCCAAGAGCCAAACAGGACAACAATCCTGCACCTTTGAAACCCAGGTTAAACTTAATAAACCCAGTTTGTGGAGTTGAACAATCCATTTTATATTTCTATCAGTCCATTTTGACCACTTTAAATATGCAACCACAGGTTAAACTTGCAATTAAATACAAGATCCAGGATTTTATTTTAATCAAATGAAATACCATAAAACTCATTTAGTGGAGATAAAAGCTAAATCATATTTACAATCCCTATCCATAGTCCATTTTGACCACTTTAAATATGCAACCACAGGTTAAACTTGCAATTAAATACAAGATCCAGGATTTTATTTTAATCAAATGAAATACCATAAAACTCATTTAGTGGAGATAAAAGCTAAATCATATTTACAATCCCTATCCATAGTCCATTTTGACCACTTTAAATATGCAACCACAGGTTAAACTTGCAATTAAATACAAGATCCAGGATTTTATTTTAATCAAATGAAATACCATAAAACTCATTTAGTGGAGATAAAAGCTAAATCATATTTACAATCCCTATCCATAGTCCATTTTGACCACTTTAAATATGCAACCACAGGTTAAACTTGCAATTAAATACAAGATCCAGGATTTTATTTTAATCAAATGAAATACCATAAAACTCATTTAGTGGAGATAAAAGCTAAATCATATTTACAATCCCTATCCATGTATGTTGAACTTAACAATCTTACATTTTTCCAGGCAGGTTATAACTCCACATTATGTACTTAAGGGAACCAGGTTTCCTTGGGGTAATAACAATAATAAATGACTCATGCTTGGCCATACAGGTTGAACAATCCTACTTGTTTTGAATGAGTGAAGATATTTATAGTAGCTTTGGGTGCTATCAAGCAATATTCTGAGATTGATCCATGCTCACTTTGGGTAACAGATTGATTTGGGATCAGAATCAGTATACATTTAGGGATTCTTTTAGAAAATATGGCTACATTATCTATGGTTTACTTTTAAAAAAGTTTTAATGTGTTTTTTTTTGGAAATTGATTCATGTGATGGGGCTTATTGTATTTTTTGTGCCTTTAGTTGATTGGTTTTGAGGCTTTTATATTTCTCCCCCAAAGTTTAATTTCCCTAAAGTGAATTGTTTTCTGTCCCCAATCTCCAGTGAAGCTATTCTGTTGATATTTCTTATTTACCAGCCAAAAACCATATCAGATCTAACATTGACTCCCCTAAAGCTTACAATATAACCAAATACCAATATATTGTATTTTATGTAGGCCTTTGAATGAGAGCTTGCATAGAAATGCTAAGTGGCTAATCTTTTGACGCTTTCTAGTGAATAATTATTAAGGTTTCAAATTAAGCCGCTTTGGGTTAAAAATAGACTGTGGTGAGTCATCATTGCATTTATGACTTATAATTGCTGTTAATCTGGAAGCTTTGTTGGATTGAGAAGTGGCTGGTTTGAGACAAAACGTTTCACCAATTGGGGAAGTGATGGCTTGGGTTGAGTGTTTTGTTCAAGTTGTAAACTTTTGCTTGTATGTCAGTTTATCATCTTGAATTGAAATTGAATTACTGGTTTGGAAATGTGGACCCCAAACTTTTTTACCAAAATATGAAAGGATATATGATTGGCTAAGTTTAAGGTTTGAAACTGGAGGTGGTTAAATTTTTTGAATTATTAATAATTAATAATTAATAATTAATTATAAAATCAAATGATCATGATATTTTCGGATTAAGTTGGATTAAGTTGGATTAATTTGATAAACAGACTGGAGCTTATCGAATGACTTCAACTAGAGTTTATTTGATGCCAGCATGAGCTTTGGATGTAGCATTTTACGGGACTCGGAATAAAGTATCCTCTACAGGGGGGAAGAAGTGGAGTAAGGATAATAATTTCACAAGCAGT
Organism: Entomophthora muscae; assembly: GCA_014839935.2. Taxonomy (NCBI): domain Eukaryota; kingdom Fungi; phylum Entomophthoromycota; class Entomophthoromycetes; order Entomophthorales; family Entomophthoraceae; genus Entomophthora; species Entomophthora muscae. Next base: position 47,409 of record QTSX02000795.1, on the reverse strand, counting down.
TTAGTTTGAAGCCACTGATGAAAGCTAATTTAAATTTAAACAGAGCCTTCCTAGAGTTGGCATGGCTGCAGATTCTCAGACTCATGTCGAGGCAGTTGACCTGATATATCTTCTCCTTGGTGTATTTTCACTAGTTCTTAATGGCATAATGGTGTACGTTACCTTACGCCAGAAGCGTGGAAGCTGGGCCATAGACATAACTCTTCTGCTGCTGATTGGAGTGTCAGATATCCTGGCAGGACTGGTGGCAGTAGTCTTGCAGTTTTGGAAGCTCAACTCCAGCTACACTGCAGCGTACGCTGGATCCCATTGGTGCTACGCCAATGCGGTGCTTTCACACAGCACTTTACTTACCACCATCACCCTCACGGCATTGCTGGCTTTGGTGCGATATCTGACAATTGTGCGCGGCAAGTCAGTTTCAAACCGTATTTGTACAGTTGCTGCTATGTTCCTTATAAGCTTATGCTGGGCCTCTTCAGTTGCAAAGGGGGTGCTTTCAGACTCCGTCTTGGACCCTTCAGGTTTTGTTTGCTCTCTTTCCGACAAGACCAATTGGCACATCAGTGCAGCAATATACATTGGTATGGCTTTGCCTTTCTTCACAATCCCCGTCTGCTATTTGCTGCTCACTTACCATTTCCGTAAGCTTGTCCGCCAGATGCGCAGGAAGTACAGCGGTGTTGTTCCCAAAGGCTTCCAGATGCGCTTCGATGGTATGGTTTTGGTGGTGATACTTTACATCCTGGCCATCTTTCCCGAGTATACTTTGCGTGTTATAATTTTTGCTTTCCAGGTGGAAGTCTCTCCTTGGCTCATTAGCGCTGGACGTATCTGCACCTTCAGTCTCACCATCTTCAATGCCGTATTTGCCCTGATCTACCACGAAGACATCAACCGGGAGCTTTTGCGATTAATCGAGCGGCATGATTCGCGCTCTCTTGAGGTACTCACCCAGCCTCCTTACGACCCCGATCAGTGCCCTAAACTCAACCCCAATCGTACCTCTGCCTTCCTTTATTTCCAATAATCCCTTTTCTCTACTCCACGTGCCCATACCCAGGTTACAAACTTTGCAGTTTACAGACAATCCTGTAGACTCAGAACCTGTGGACAAAATGCGGGATTATCAAATCCTACAGCCAAATTTCATTTTAAAAATGCGAGCAACTCAGCTGAAGTAAAAATAAAGTAATTAATAAAATCAATCATTTTATTTTGCATTTTTTGATTTATTAAAGTTTTTCAAAATCAAATATCTGAGTACATATAATTCAACTCATGTTATGAAAAACTCATCAAATAAATGAGGGATACTTTTATCAGAAATGCGGGATGTGATACAGTAGTTTTCAAAGCTATGGCACTAAGCAATAATACTCATATGTAAGCAAAATTAACTCATCTGTAAATAAAATCAACTCAAGTGCAAGAGAAATTACTGGCAACTGTGGTGAAATTGGGGCAGGAAGATATTCCGTCAATTATTTTCCCGTCAACTGATTTTCAGTCAAATTTGATCCACTTATAATTTTCATTATATGTAAAAAATTAACTTTTCTATAAATTAAAACTTTAAATATAATCTATTTACAAAAAAGCTATACTCCACACATAATTTATTTTATTTTTTGTATTTAAGAGGCTTGATGTTAGATATTTACTTTTTTTAAAGACAGCTTAATTTAATTTCACTGCTAGAAAATAAAATTAATACATTAAAAGAATAAAAAAATAACTTGTATAGTGTTGCAACATCTACAATTACTCCCTCTTGGGAAACTGATTCCCTGAGTGACTTGCTGAATAATTCCTCAACTAATTGTTAAGTCAGTGGCACTGTTATTATTTGACCATCTATTACAAGAATCAAACATTTTGAGTCCTAAGAGGAACACTACTTGGAAACCCCTCATGACCTAAGAGGAACAATTACTTGTATAAGCCCCATGACTACCATGATGTACGTGAACAACATATGGCTTCTCATAATACTATATAACACTCTAAACTCATGTCTAATAAAGTATCATTCTCTTATTAATTTTCCCTGTTATCTCACTTATTATACTTCCCAGAAGTGTATACTCAACAATAGGAAAGAACTTATTTATTTTGTATTTTTGATTTTTTATTGTTACAAAGTAAAAAATTTACATGTGATGAAAATTATAATTGGATCAAATTTGACTGAAAATCAGACAATGGAAAAATAATTGATGAAATATCTTCCTGCCCTGATGAAATTGACTACCAGGGAGTCAACTACCATATATGGAAATCATTGGTGTTTTTTCTCAAACAATTTAAGCTAATTTCTGCTAGTAATTCAGGGGTGTGAAACCAAAAATTGAGATTAAAAACACTGGAATTCAACTCTGTTTAATAATTCTGTTAGCTCAAAGACCAATTTAAGAGGTAATTTAAATCTAAATTAATTCATAAAAATCAAAACTGCCAGTGATTGACACTCTTAAAGTAAAAGTGGATAAGTTGACACTTTTTAAGCCAAATCTTAATTTTATTAATAAGAACGCTTCTGCGCTTATTAAAAATTTATTATTTGCTATTAGATATTTATTATTAGCATCCATAGTTGTCAATTGGGCTCACAAGCATTATTATACTAGTGATAAGGAGCGCCTTTTGGGGAAGCTTCAAATATGGAATTAGGAAAGAAGAGAAATATCTTTTATCAAACAATATTTAGACTTATATAAATTGGGCTGTGGCAGAGATTTAGTCGGATTGAATTTAGGGGTTGGTCATTTGCGGGATGAGTTTGAGCCACTGGATACTTGGATTGTCATGTGATATTATTTGGTTACCATTCTTGGTATATCAAACAGTATATTGGAAGGGCATCAAATTGGGCAATGGCTGGATGTTAAGTAGGTTGGCAGTAGCCAGAATGCTTGTACATCCAGACCCTCAATACACACCCCCTTAAGGAGTTACTCTGGTGCATCAGGAGGGGGCTTTGTTTTCACAGCTGCCACCTGATGCTCCTGGAGCTGTTTACTAATTAGAACCAGTCTGGTCAAGTGTTCTCCTTTGCTAAGGCGGAGGCAGGCTCTGTGGTATTTCTTGATGACAGGGGTTTTGGCACCTTGGAATTTCACTAGATAGATATTTCTGTCTGGTCTGTACTTGATGACTATTCCTGGTCCTCTGTGTACTGAGTCTAGCTTCTTTCTGTTTCCAGTCAGGACCCAGACAGGGGAGTTGATGGGAAGTGGTTTCTCTGTAGAGGTTACCTTTTGTGTTTTGAGCCTTTTTGTTTCTGCTATTTTAGCTTTGAGGCGTATGTGTTGTAGAGTTGGTACTTGTTCTACTGTGGGGGATTTCCCCGGGGGATCTTTATGTATGGTTGGTTGTTGCAGGTAACTATCTCTGGTTTGTATCTGTATGTTAATTCAAACAGTGAGTATCCTGTCCCTTGATTTGTGCAGACTTGGGATACTAGTAATGCATGTTTCACGTATAGTGGCCATGTGTCTTTGGCTTTGCCATCCATTATTTTCTCTAGGGTCCTGATAAGGCTGCTGTTGAGGCATTTCACTATGCTGTTGGCCTGTGGCCTGTATGGAGAGGTTGTGGAATGTTTAATATTTTTGGATTTTAAGTTGTTGTTTACTATGTTACCTGATAACTTGGTTGCTCCATCAGTTATGATGTAGTCTGGAGTGCCGTAGTTGGCTATGATTGCTTTGTTAATGAATCAGTTGATGGTTTCTTCCTTATGGTTCTTTGCTGCCCAGCAGATGGGCCAGCATGTGGTAAAGTTGATAGCTACAATTAAGAAATGTTGGTTTGTCTTTGTTTCTGGGAAGGGGCCCACTACGTCTAGCCCCCAAACCTTGAATGGTTCAGGGTCCGGTACTGGGTTGACCGTTGGCTGAGGAGCCCTTGTGCTGGTGTATTTCTTGCACTCTGTGCACTTTTTCAGAACATCAAATGTATCCTGTTTGAGGTTGGGCCACCATACTATCTCTTTTAATGTGAGGTATAGGTTGTTAGCCTTTGTATGTCCTAGTAGGCGGTGATGTTTTAATATGGTGTCAACTCTTTGTGCAAGTTGGATGTACGTGACATGTTTTTTGTTAATGATTTGGTATACAGTGCCATTTGATACATGAAAGTGCTTTTTTCTTTACTAAGGTATTGTGGGTCAGTTGATGTGTTGAGGGGTCTTTCCCTTTGTTTTTATACTCAGTGTTGTACTGGTTTGGCCAGTCAGGGTCCAGGTAGTCAGGGTGATCCTCTCTAGGCTGACATAGTTTAGAGAGAGCATCAGCCTTGACCAGCTCTTCCCCCTTTTTGTATTGGATGCCCAAATTAAGCTGTTCAAGCAGGGATATCCAGTTTTGGCTTGTTGCTGTGCAAGTGCATTATGAGTTTTGAAGTATATTAAGTGTTGCAACCAAGATTCAAACCTCGCCTGCTAACGTATCTTACAATACACAGGAAGCGCTCAATGAGTCGCCCCTTGACGTATCTAACGTTATGAATGAATATGAAGGCAGTGTCAAATGGCAGGCACTTCATCCTAATTAGGATCGTTGCCAATTTGTTCTGCTGATCCCTGCATGAGTTATTCCTTGGCTCCAAACCCTACATGGAACTCCCCACTATGCCACCCCCTTGTGGCCTTGTGGCTTCCCCATTTAGTATATTAATTACAATATCCTACAATAAACAACACCTTATTCTTATTATTCTGTCCTTTCCCATTGGACTGTTGTCTTCCCCAATTCCAAGTACTGGACCCTCATTGGTTCAGTTGCAACAGTGGTAGCAGAAGTAGGTTCCAACCTATTTCAAAAACAAAATCCCCCCAAGAAAGGACAGAGTACGGGCCACATGGCTACTCCACAACAAGAGACGTTCCTTTCAATCCCCAAGGGGGACATTCCCAAAGGTTATGTCATCTATCAAGATCAGCTAGTTCTTACCAGTGTATACAATTGGCTCCGCCTTGGGCAGCGTGACTCTAGTGTCACCCCGCCACAGTTGGATCTGTCACAACGTATGCTCAACCTCCAACTAGAGTCCTTTACTGTCAGTGTCAAAGGAGCTGACATTGTCAGTTGGCTCCAGTCTACCAAAACGCACCTTTGTATCTGTCAGGTTCCTGAGTCCATGTGGGTTGCCACTGCATCTGGCTGCCTTACGGGGCCCGCCGCCGTGTGGTTCACCAACTGGGCCAGCCAGGAGTTTGACATCACCTGGGCAACCTTTCAAGACGCCACCAAGTCCTGATATAGTGAAACCTTCTCTCTCATTATCTTGGGGACTCCCCTCTTAGCCATCAAGCAGACTGGCTCCGTCCCTGAGTATCTCGCTGTGTGGCAACAAGCCCTTGCTGCCGCCCCTAAAGCAGTGACCAATGGGAATGCCATGTTGCTCACTCTCATTGTTAATGGGTTAAAACCCCATATTTACAAGTGGGTTCCCGTTGGCCACTGTACCTCTATTGACAACTGCTATAAAGCATTGTAGAGGCCAGTAACCAGGCTTCAATGGGCTTCTGCCGCACCAACAAGACTCCACCCCAACCACGTCCTGTACCTAACAATGGTCAAGGTCAAGTGGGCTGTTGCTAAACGCGCCAGCAGGAAAGTGCAGTGAAACGCCCCCGCAAGGGGGGAGCTCTAGCTAGCGCTAATCAAGGAACAGGGAAAAGCCTGAGGGTTGTAACAACAAGAGGCCTTACAACCTTGACTGACCCACCCTCTCAGCCCTTGCTTGCAAAGAACTCCTGCAACTACAATCTTCACGAGGTCAACCCCCTAGACGTTTTTCAGGTCCATAGCAACAACCCCGTGTTGCAAGCCGCTCATTCCGCAAATAAAGTAACACACTTGTCCTATTCCTTCTGTTTCTGTGGGAACACCCACAAGTTACTGGTAGATACCGGGGCTGATCACACCATGGTAGATCAGGCGTTCACTGACTTCCAACAATTAGACCAAGTACCCAGCAGATTCAAAGCAGTACATGTAGCTGATTCCCGCAGAATTGCCATCACCCACAAGACAGTACCCTTCTCTTTAAGAATGGGGAACATCCAGGTTAAGCTCTCTGGGCCAATCATGGCAGGCCTCAGCCACAACGTAATTGCTGGCCTCAACTGGCTCCGGCATAACCGCCCTTACATTGACTGGGATACCTCTGTTATCACCCTCAATAGAAATGGGGTGGGTTTTCAGATTTACCCCATGGAAATGAACAAACTACTACATGATACTGTGTTTGTCAGAATGATGAAACAGGCTCATACAATTTCAAGGGGGGAGACTAGACTTTAACCAATGTTCAGTCAAAGTTATTTGTGCAGAACCATCTGCAGCCCCTCCCTTGTCAACATCATCACCACCAGCGCTAGCTGCACTCCTCGAGGAGTACAAGGACATATTCAGTGAAACACTTGAACAACTACCTCCACCCCAGGAGATCCAGCACACTGTACAACTTCAAGGATTTTTACCAAAAGTACAACCATTATACCATCTCACACCAAAAGAAGATGAAACCCTCTGCCAGCACCTTGTGGACGCACTTGATAAGGGATTCATTCACCCCTTGCTCTCTCCATATGGAGCAGCAGTCTTCTTTGTAGCTAAGAAGGATGGGTCTTTTTGCCTGGTCACAGACTACCGCGCCCTAAATGAGGTGACAGTTAAAAATAAATACCCCCTGGCGCTGATTGACAACCTTTTTGATACACTTGCAGGCGCAAAGGTCTTTAGCAAGATTGATCTCACTGCAGGGTACAACCAGGTCCACATTGCACCAGGGGACGAGGCAAAAACTGCCTTCTGCACACGCTACAGGTTGTTTGAGTGTTGTGTCATGAACTTTGGAATGACTAACGCTCCCTCCACCTTTGCCATGTTGATGAACAAAGCCTTTGAGGAACTGATTGGGAAGTGTGTGGTTGTGTACCTTGACAACATTATTGTCTTCAGTTAAGATCAAACCACACATATCCAACACCTCTGTGCTGTCCTCAACACCCTTCAGGAAAACCAGCTAAAAGCTAAACCCTCCAAATGTGAGTTCCTCAAGTTGGAGTTACTATTCCTTGGGCACACCATCTCTGCCCAAGGGATAGAGCCCAATCCTGCCAAAATCAAGGCAATCACTAGCATGCCGCCCCCCACTGATGTGGGCCAAGTGCAAACATTCTTGGGCATGGTTGCCTATGTACGCAAGTTCATCCCCAACTGCAGAGAACTAATTGCACCTCTTACTGAGCTCCTCAATACCAAACAGTGCTTCCATTGGACCCCGCCAGAGATCAAGCCTTTGAGACGTTGAAGCAAAGGCTCACAACAGCACAAGTACTACAGTTTCCCAACCAAAATTGACAGTACAAACTCAAGACTGACGCCTCTGACAGGGCCATAAGGGACGTGCTAAGGGTAGAAACTGATGATGGCATCTTCCTCCCCGTAGCATATAAGTCCAGGAAGCTCACTGACTTGGAATAACATTATCCCATCCATGATAAAGAGCTGGCAGCCATTATACACTGCATTGAGAAGTGGTGCTGTTATTTGGAAGGTGCAACCTTCCCACCCCGCGTTCTGAAGGACCATAAGTCACTCCAGTACTTTAACACACAGTTCCATTTGACACGCCACCAAGCAGGATGGGTTGAAAGCCTATCCCCCTATCAATTACGCATTGAATATAAGCCTGGAAAGGAACTCGTCACAGCCAACGCCCTTTCACGACTCTACAAAGTGTCCATCACTGGGGACAACGGTCTGGACCCAGACTGGCCCATGCTCTACCTGCGCCCTGAGGCAACCTGCTATGAGGGCCTTAACTTGGTCACCATCTCCAAGCTGAAGGACAACAAAAGTCAGTTCACCATTGATGCTGGAAACGTCTGCCGCCGGGCAGAGACAGGTGAAAAGACGCCTTATATTCCCACCACACAACGAGGAGACACCATCTTGCACTACCACCAAACCTTGGGTCACATCAGAGGGCATAACCTCTTTGAGATCATGAAACATAAGGTTTGGTGGCCGCGCATGCACCAAGACATCTTGGACCTCCTCAAGACGTGCATGTTGTGTGAAAAGAATACATCCAAACCTGCACCTCCTAAGTCTGTCCTACCCATCAAGGCTATGGAACCCTTCAAACAGTGGGCCCTCAACATTGTGGGACTGTTACCTGAAGACAGACTTGATAAGAAGTATATTATCACCGCTATCAACTACTTCACACGTTGGCCAGTGGCCTGGGCCACAACCAACCACACTGCCACCACTGTTACCCGCTTTATTGGCAAAGAGATTGTGGCTCATTTCAGGCGACCCAAGCGTCTTATCACAGATGGCGGGCCCAAACTTGTTGGACACGTTGTGAAGGCATACTGCGTCAAGAACACGCTCCAACATATAGTCATGACCCCCTACCACCTGCAAGCCAACAGATACGTAGAACGGTTAAACAGCTCCCTGGTTCAACTGATTGCCAAGCTCTTGCAAGAGCATCCTAACACTGCGTGGACTGAACACCTTCCCACCGCCCTACTGATCCTGCGAGCAAGAATCAACAGGGGCACTGGGTTCAGCCCTAACACCCTGGCCTTTGGAACACCTGGCGGTCTGACAGGGGTTGAGCAGGGGAAACTGCAGTCCAAGGTTCCCGACAAGCCCCCCTTGGTGCCAACTCCCTCCCTAGACCAATGGCGTGCCAAAGCCTGAGAAATCAAACACAAGCGGATTGCAGGAGGGACAAAACACCTCAAAGCTAGATACACCATAGGTGACCCCGTCTACACCTCAATCCCAATTCTGCCAAATTAGAACCCAACCACCTAGGGCCCCTCAAGGTAGTTGCTGTCTATGACAACCACACCTACCAACTTGAGGACGCCCAGGGAAACACCAAGAAACTTCACCACAATTGCTTGCGCCCCTGCTGTGCCATCCCCACACAAAGGTTGTTTGTGCGGACCTTCCCAGACCTTCCGCAGACTCCAGTCCTAGTGTCTGACGACAAGCAGGCGGCAAGGGGGGTGTTGCAACCAAGATTCAAACCTTGCCTGCTAACGTATCTTACAATACACAGGGGGTGCTCAATGAGTTGCCCCTTGATGTATCTAATGTTATGAATGAATCCGAAGGCAATGCCAAATGGCAGGCACTTCATCCTAATTAGGAGCGTTGCCAATTTGACCTGCTGATCCCTGCATGAGTTATTCCTTGGCTCCAAACCCTACATGGAACTCCTCACTATGCCACCCCCTTATGGCCTTGTGGCTTCCCCATTTAGAATATTAATCACAATATCCTACAATAAACAACACCTTATTCTTATTATTCTGTCCTTTCCCATTGGACTGTTGTCTTCCCCAATTCCAAGTACTGGACCCTCATTGGTTCAGTTGCAATATAAGGATTTATGGTCAGTTAGTACTCAGACGTTTAAATGTCCTTTTAGATAACATCTCCATTTCTTGCATGAGTGATATATTGCTAGCAATTCCTTATTGTGTATTGGGTATCTTTGCTCAGTGTGGGTCAGTTTTCTGCTTTTGTAACATACTGGCAGGAAGTCTTGCTGCCCTGGCTGGCAGATGCGCACAACTTTTCCAATGGCAGTATCACTGGCATCTGACTTGAGCTTGTAGCACCTGTTATTATTAGGGTATTGCAAGATTGGTGCTTTGATCAAAGCTTGTTTTAGTAATTATAATTCTTGTCACATTCTGGTGTCCAGATGAATTTCTTTTTGGCATTAATCTTGGTTAAGTCATTTATTGGTGAGGTTAGTTTCCCGCAGTCTTTGATGTATTTCCTTAGGTAAGCTACCATACCAAGAAAGCATCTAACTTGTTTAACGGAGGTGGGGCTTTACATGTTATTTATGGCTTTTATTTTTTCTGGATCTGCTTTGATGCCACTGTCAGAGACAATGTGGCCCAAGAACAGGAGTTCCTTTTCCATAAATTGGCACTTACTTGGTTTTGCATAGAGTTTGGGCTTTGTAAGTCAATTGAGTGCTTTGCGGACATGAGTGAGGTGTTCCTCTTTTGTTTTTGAGAATATGATGATAACGTCAAGGTAGCATAATGTATTTGAGAGGCCATTTAGCAATTGATTCATCATGGTGAAAAAAAAATGCGGGAGTGTTGGTCATCCCAAAGTTCATTACTCTACACTCAAAGGATCCAAATTGTGTGCAAACACAGTCTTTAGTATGTCATTTTCCTTTACTTCAACTTGGTTGTAACCTGAGGTGAGGTCAATTCTGGAGAAAAATTTGGCTCCTGAGAGTCTTGCAAACAGATCCTCTATAAGTGGAAGGGGGTATTTATTTTTTTCTGTGCTTGCATTTAGTGCTCTGTAGTCAGTTACTAGACGTAGAGTGTCTTCCTTTTTCTTTAAAAAGAACACTGCTGCCCCCCATGGGGATTCAGAAAGGAGAATGAATACTTTTTCTAGATTGTCCTCAATGTGTGTTTTGAGGGTTTGGGTCTCCATGGGAGAGAGCCTGTAAAGGGGTGCAGGTTTAGGCATGGCTTTACATAGGTTGATGCCATGTTTGACCTCTCGTTTGGGGGGTAGATTGGTGAGTTCTTCCTTGAATACATGGACTTATTTGTTTAGGAGTGCCGCAAGTTCTGGGCATTGGATCTTGGTTGCTTGCATATTATTGAATTCAGTGTACCTCATTATATGGAGGGTACTATCTTTGATTAGATGTTCTGAGTCATCTTGATTTATGACTTGGACAAATACTGTGTCTCTTAGAATGAGGTTGTTGGGTTCTTTGAGAATGTTAAAATTGACTCCATTGTGTTTGATGGTCATGGTTTTTGTTTTACAACATATGTTGGGGTTCCCTTGGGTGAACCATTCCATGCCTGCTACAATGTTGTAGTTTATGTTGTTCATGACAAGTCCTTTTATGGACGTTTGGATGCCTTGGAGATCAATTCTAAAGGGAGTTGTTTTGCCTTTGAGTAGAACTTTTGACTTGTCTGCCATTTTGGCATATTTGAAGTTGGATTTGACAACTGGTATTTTGTACTTGGTTACAAATGGTTTGCTAACAATAGTGTGTTGTGCACCAGAGTTGAATAAAATTTTATGTGTTTGTGATTTTTAAGTGCATGGATAGACAAGAATTTGTGAGCAATCTTTAATTTTTACGTTCATAAAAATGGAGGATTGTGGGACAGGTGGGATGCAAGTAGCAAAGTTCGTGCCTTGGTACAGTTTCTTGTCAAGTTGGGGGGAGATGGGGGCACTTAAGCCGGTTCCCCCTCCTATTTTCCCTATTCCTCTGTTTAAAGACCTTTGAGGTCAGAGAATGTGGGTTCCAATTCATAGCAGGTTGCTATTTCAGCATTGTTTACTTTGGTGGTGTCCTTCTTCTTGGGACGGGAGCGGTTTGTGCTTTGGCTGTGATTGCCATTGTTGTAATTGGAGTTGTCATTGCTATTATTGGTGTTCTGGAGCTTATTGCCATTGGACTTTTCTCTGCCATTGCCGTTTGAGGAGCAATTGCCGTTGTGTGCAGCATATTCTATGTTTGTGCGTTTTCCTGTGCGCTTGGCTTCTGCAATGAGCGCTGGCATGGAGGTGTTGGCCTCTGGGCAGATGAGGGCAGCAAAAGAAGGGCTTCATTCTGTTGATGAATGATGCTCTGGTGTGTATGTTGTCAGCTTATGCTGGGTTTTGGATCTTGTAACATATTTCCTCAAATTTGTTGGTGTAAGCTGCAATAGTGGTCTTCTGAGGAAGAACACTGAGCTGTATTGCAATGTCTTGGAGGGATTTGGTGACGCGGAAATTGTGTGATGTCTGCTTTGAACTCTTCCCAGTTGTCAAGTTGGTCGTCAGTCTGTGAGCCAACCCAGGTGGCAAACCAGTTAGCTGCGGCCTTGTACAGGCGCTTGCTGGCTTCCTGGACCCATTTCTCATGGGGGATAAGGCTGGCGCGGAGTTTAGCGGCTGAGTGGTCTAGCCAGTTGATGATGTTTTATTTTGTTTTTACCAAAGAACTTGTCAATATCAATGTATTTGGTGTTGGTAAATTTACCTGTGGTAGGTGGTTGTGCGTTTGTTTGTGGTTGAAGAGAGCAACTGTATTGAATTATCTTGGCGCATGCTTTGGGCATGACCAGACCTTCAAATACGGTGCATCCACTAGGTATATCTTTGTTGATGTTGTGGGCGCAGAGGTACGTTTTTCAGGTCTCCTAGAATGTGGCCTGGTTGAGTATGTGAGCAAAGGTGGGCGGGTTTCAGGCAGTCATTTTCTCTTTCATGGGCATGGTCAAAAAACTGTAGCTGCTACCAGTGATAAGGAGTGCCTTTTGGGGAAGCTTCAAATATGGAATTAGGAAAGAAGAGAAGTATCTTTTATTGGATAATACTTTAGACTTATATAGACTTGACTATGGTGGAGATTTAGTTGAATTAAACCTAGGGGTTGGTCATGTGCGAGATGGGTTCAAGCCACTGGATACTTGGACAGTCATGTGATATTGCTTGGTTACCATTCTTGGTATGTCAAACGGTATATTAGAAGGGCACCAAATTGGGCAATGGCTGGATTGTCATGAATGACATTTCAATAATTGTATTGAAAACCCAAGAGTCAAACCCCAGTCCCCTGAAGGCAGATCAGATCCCCCAGGACAGATCAGGATCCGCCAATCTGTTAAGTCACAGACTCAAATTGTTAAATTGCCCCGCAACCCGCCGGCCTAATACTGAGGATTCCCCAAATGGTTACCAGATTGCTGCTAAACAGGTGCCACTGAAGACCCATACCTACGCAGGAAATGTGGTCTGCCTAAAGGAGGTTGGGAAAAGACCTGCTACTAGCCCTGCCAACAAACACCATCTGTTGCCAGTCTCCAGTCCAGAAAAGGTATTGCAATTGGCCAACTCAGGTGACATAGTGAACAACGGCGGCAAAACAAAGCACTGCCACTGCTGTTCCCCAGAGCCAGTCCAGCCAAGAACTGCCAAACTGATGCCACTGAGGGCCCAGATCTACGCAGAAGCCGTGGCTTGGGCAAGAACCACTACTAGCCCTGCCAACCAGCACCAACTGCTGTGAGTCCCCAGTCCAGAAATAGGAATGTAATTATCCCGCTCAGGTGTTATGGTGAACCAAAGCGGCAAAATTAAGCATTGCCACTTCTGTTTGCCAGAGTGCACCTAACCAGAAACTGATGCCCTCCAGACCCTAAGCCAAGATCCATGCCCTATCAGTAAACTGCCCATGGACCTGAAGCCTGCAAAAAGCAAAGAATCAAAAACACATGGTATAAGAACGCTGGCAGTGTGGTGATGACCACATTGTCATTTTTGATAATAAAGTTTATGAACCTTTGGTTTGAACAAATCTTACCCTATCTAGTCTTAGTGATCTTCCAGCTTAACTCTGGCCAAGTAGACAACCAGGAAACTAACCCCTCCAGAGACCAACCTGCTGAACTGCCCCAGGCATTATACTGTCCCCCAGGAGCCCCCTTTGGACCTGTGCACTTTACTGAGTACCCTCCAAACCCAGCCTACTCCGAGTTCAACTTGGAAAACATACTCCTTGCCAACCTCCTGGCAAGAACTAGAGAAACCAAAACAATAGGTTGAGAAGGAAAGTGGTACATTAGGCAACCCAGATTGTTCAAAGATAAGTACAATTACCTGCCAGTGTATTTTGTTCCCATGACCCCACCTGTAACCCCTAGACCAAACAGCCCTCTGGAACCTACTGCCACAGCCAAGACCACCTCTACCCAACTGTTTGAAGTACTCTACATTAATTTGACAGGATTTTTTATTCCATGGTCCCCAACTCTGGACCCTGGTCCTTGCTTGGGCAATCTATATCTTACATTATCAAGTTAGCACCCATTCTATGGTGGGCCTTACCCACCGGCTTGGCCGCACCACATCCCAAGCTGCCCAATGCCTCTACCTATGACTAGATTCCTGACATTATGACAATCTTTTACAAACACAGTAACCTGGGCCCCAATATGTTGTTAACACTTGGGGAAACTTGTATGCTCTTTTTTGTTATAATCACTGATTACACCCATAAGGCAATTACCTCCCTGATACTCTCATGGATGAAGAACAGACCCACCAAAGAATTGAAAGACCTTGACCTGGTGCAAAACCCCAGAGCCCAGCCACATCACAAGTGCAAAATGTGATAGTGAACCAGAGCACAATAAAGGTGGATATGCCCCAGATGGGCAAACTCACCTTAGAAGAAGCTTGCCAAGCCATGCCAGCCCTCTGCCTCCACTTCCAAACCAACGCCAATGCCTACCCCAGTGACACTGAGAAAGTCTTGGGGGTGGCTGTTATGCTATCAGGAGACACACTGGATTGGTTTGGGAAAGCCACCACTAAAGATGTTAAATTTTGCCTTGACTATTTGAAATTTGAGGCCAAACTCATGAGCACTGACAATGACCAAGACACCAGATACCATGCTCTGAACTCTATTTTAGAGATCCAACAAGTAAACCGCCCTATCCAAGCCTATATTGATTAGTTCCTTAAACTTAAGATGCGCACCCAACTTGAAGATGAATTATCCGCCATTATCTTCAGAAAGTGAGTTAATTCAGCCATGAAAGACCTGTTGAAGCACCACCCGCCTACACTGAGCCTGGAGGAACTACTACCCCTATGAAAAGGCCTGAGTCTAAACCAAGAAGGACAGAACTTGTAACCTGCCCAAGCCAGCAGGGCCATGACACCCAATTGACCAGGAATGTCCCCTGACAAGTTACAACGCCACTATCAAGATGGGTTGTGTTTCTACTGCCATGAGGCCAGACACCTAACCAGAGCATGTCCTAAGAAGAATACACCTCCTGTATCCTTGGAGAAAATAAACACCTCTGCGCAATCTTATAAATTCATCCAAGTGACCATAGACTGTATGGGAATCAAGTGTCAGATAGAGGCCTTTATTGACACAGGAGCCAATGAAAGCTTCATTGACGCCAACCTGGAAAAGGAACTAGGATTAACAGCTTCAGAGCACAGCCTACAAGTAACCATGGGAAACAGTTCTCTGGACACTGGCTACAAATATGAACAGGAACTTCCTTTGACAATTAGACAGAACATGTATCCAACCCCCTTGATCCTCTTGCCGGGATTGCCACATCCTCTAGTACTGGGGGACTCATGGTCCAATAGACATGGCCTGATTCTAAACTATTGTGAGCAGACCACCACCTTGGGACAACCTGAGTCTTGTGATACCGTTCCATTCTGTATAAGCCATGGTGGAGCACCAAACAACATACTCTTAACCATAAAGATGGAACCCAGCATTGGGACACTACCCACCGCCTTGCAGAAATGGGGCCATGTATTTAGCAAAGAAGAGGCCACAAAACTACCCAGCCACTTAATCTACGGCCACGTTATAGAACTGCTACCAGGTACCCAACCACATCACAGCCCCATCTATAGTTGCAACCACTGTGAGCAAGCGGCCTTGAAAGCTTACCTGGAGGATATGATAAAAAAGGGCTCTATCCAAGTGTCAAAGGCCCCCTGCTTGTCTATAATGCTGTATGTAGGGAAGAAGGACAGTGGCATGCGGCCCTGCGTGAACTACCAGAAGCTGAATGATATTACTGTGAAGAACCACTATCCCATCCCCAATGCCAACAACCTTTGCAACGTACTAACTGGAGCCCAGGTGTACTAAAAAATGTACCTGAGAGACGCTTTCAACCAGATTAGAATCAAGGAGGGGGACAAATACAAGACAGCTTTCAAAACCAGATATGGGTTGTACAAATACCTAGTAATGCCATTTGGCCTATGCAACACCCCCAGCACTTTCCAAAGGATGATCAACACTGTCTTAGGGGAATATCTGGACCACTTTTGTGTTACATACTTGTCCAAAGTTGAATTCCTGGGGTAAATAGTAAAGACTGGCGGGTTTGAAATGGCACAGGACAAAGTAGAAACAATAACGTCTTGGCTGATGCCCAAATGTAGGAAAGACGTGAGAAGTTTTTGGGCCTGGCAAATTATTGCAGGGATTTCATCCAAAAAATTTCTCACATCACTCTGCCCCTGACCCGCCTGTGCTCTGACAAGGTCATCTTTGCCTGGACTCTGGAATTTACCACCGCCTTTGAGACCCTGAAACTTGCCTTCACCTCTGCCCCTGTCCTGGCCATGCCCAACCCATCCAAGCCATTTGTGCTGGAAACCAATGCATCCAACTTTGCAGTGGGTGGGGTCCTTCTTCAGGAAGGAAGGGATAGTATGCTACATCCTGTAGCATATTACTCCAATAAGATGCTGCCTGCCAAAGGAAACTACCCAATCTACAACAAGGAGAAGCTTGCTATAATGAAGACCTTGAAACATTGGCGCCAATACCTATGTGGTGCTGAACATCTGGTAAAGGTTCTGAAAGACCACAAGAACCTGGTTTATTTCTTTAAACCCAGACAGCTGAACCAAAGACAGGCCAGATGGGCCTTAGAACTGGCCAACTACACCTTGACCATCAACTAAAAACCCAGAAAGGTGAACATGGTACCTGACGCCCTGAGTAGAAGAGCTGATCTGATCCCTTCCTCTACAGAAACCAAGGACCACAACACCCATGTACTCCTTGACCCTTCCAACCTAGGCATCCGGCTGATGTACATGAAGATCATGGCCCGCAAACCTGACATAATTGAGGCGCAGAAACAAGACAAATACTCAACAGAACTTGTTGCCAACTTAACCTCAGACCCAGAGAGCCACCACCACAAGAAAAGATTCTTGCTGAAAGGAACCACCCTGCTATTACACAACTGGATCTATGTACCAGAAGGTGAAATAAGGACCAAGGTACTCATTGACTATCATGACTCACAGATGGCCGGCCACCCTGGCAGACTCAAGACACTCCAAGGAATTAAGAAGAATTACACTTGGCCCCAACTAGACAAAGACGTGGCCGCCTACATTGAAGGCTGTGAGATATGTGGAAGAACCAAAACCTGTAGATCCAAACTTGAAGGCCTGCTAAGACCACTAGACATACCAGCGGGACCCTGGCAGTCCATTTCAATGGATTATATTGTAGAACTTCCCCCTTCAATTTTTTCAACGCCATCCTGGTCATGGTAGACAGGTTTACTAAGATGTCCTACTTTGTTCCTATCACCACCCACTGCACTGCTGCAGAGACAGCTAGACATTTCCACAACTGCATCCAAACCCAACATGACACTCCAGCGGAAATTATCACAATAGGGGTCCTCAATTCACCTCAAACTATTGGACTCAAGTGATGAAGGACTTAGGGGTAAAGCGCTTTGTATCAACCTCTTACCACCCACATACCAACGTCCAGACTGAACAAGTAAACTAAATACTTGAACAATATCTATGATGCTATTCCAACGCTGACCAAGACAACTGGGCTGAGATGCTACCCATGGCATAGTATGCCTACAACAGCAAAGACCACACATCTACCAGAATGTCCCCCTTCAAAGCCAATTATGGTTTTGACTCATCTTGGGATCTCATTATTGGCAGTAAGGAAATAAACCCTTCAGGACAAGCCTGGATTGAACAGATACACGACATCCAAAAAACCTGTCTTAAGAACCTGACCCGTGCTGTCCAGACTTATAAGGCTTTTGCTGACAAAAGAGGATCCCTGGGAAACCGTTGAAGGTAAGAGACAAAGTCTACTTGGACTCTCAAAACGTGTCTCTGAATGTCCCCTGCCAGAAGTTATCCCACAGAAGAAGAGGCCCCTACAAGATCACCAAACTAGTAGGAGAAGTAGCATTTGAACTAGAATTACCCCCTTGTGGAAAATACATAACGTCTTCCACCGCGCGCTTCTATTCAAGAAAGAAGGAAAGTCCCTTCCCCACCAGAAACTCAAGAATTACCCTCCTCCCATCCAAGTAGGATGCTCTGAAGAATACAAGGTTGAATATGTTCATGGAGACCTTACCCACTATAAAACTCCCCAGTACTACGTCAAGTGGAAGGGATACCCACCCAAGGAAAGCACCTGGGAACCATTAAGCAACCTATCCAACACCCAACTAGCAATCAACAATACTTTGAGAATAAGGCCAGGAAAGAAGGGACACCCAGAAATGAAGGGAATGATGTCATGAATGAAATTTCAATACTTGTATTGAAAACCCAAGAGTCAAACCCCAGTCCCCTGAAGGCGGATCAGATCCCCCAGGACAGATCAGGACCTGCTGATCTGTTAAGTCACAGACTTGAATTGTTAAATTGCCCCGCAACCCGCCGGCCTAATACTGAGGATTCCCCAAATGGTTGCCAGATTGCCGCCAAATTGGTGCCACTGAAGACCCATACCTACGCAGGAAATGTGGTCTGCCTAAATGAGGTTAGGAAAAGACCTGCTACTAGTCCTGACAACAAACACCAGCTGTTGCCAGTCTCCAGTCCAGAAAAGGTATTGCAATTGGCCAACTCAGGTGACATGGTGAACAACAGCGGCAAAACAAAGCACTGCCACTGCTGTTCCCCAGAGCCAGTCCAGTCAAGAACTGCTAAACCAGTGCCATTGAGGGCCCATACCTATGCAGAAGCTGTGGCTTGGGCGAGACCCACTACTAGCCCTGCCAACCAGCACCAACTGCTGCCAGTCTCAGTCCAGAAAGAGGAATGCAATTAGCCTGCTCAGGTGACATGGTGAACCAAAGCAGCAAAATTAAGCATTGCCACTTCTGTTTGCCAGAGTGCACCCAACCAGAAACTGATGCCCTCCGGACCCTAAGCCAAGATCCATGCCCTACCAGCAAACTGCCCATGGACCTGAAGCCTGCAAAAATCAAAGAAGCAAAAACACATGGTATAAGAACGCTGGCAGTGTGGTGATGACCATATTGTCATTTTTGATAACAAAGTTTTATGAACCTTTGGTTTGAACAAATCTTACCCTATCTAGTCTTAGTGATCTTCCACCTTAACTCCGGCCAAGTAGAAAACCAGGCAACTAACCCCTCCAGAGACCAACCTGCTGAACTGCCCCAGGCATTATACTGTCCCCCAGGAGCCCCCTTTGGACCTGTGCACTTTACTGAGTACCCTCCAAACCCAGCCTACTCCGAGTTCAACTTGGAAAACATACTCCTTGCCAACCTCCTGTCAAGAACTAGAGAAACCAAAACAATAGGTTGAGAAGGAAAGTGGTACATTAGGCAACCCAGATTGTTCAAAGATAAGTACAATTACCTGCCAGTGTATTTTGTTCCCATGACCCCACCTGTAACCCCTAGACCAGACAGCCCTCTGGAACCTACTGCTGCAGCCAAGACCACCTCTACCCAACTGTTTGGAGTACTCTACATTAATTTGACAGGATTTTTTATTCCATGGTCCCCATAATCTGGACCCTGGTCCTTGCTTGGGCAATCTATATCTTACATTATCAAGTTAGCACCCATTCTATGGTGGGCTTTACCTGCCAGCTTGGCTGCACCACACCCCAAGCCGCCCAATGCCTCTACCTATGACTGGATTCCTGACATGGATGTTAAGTAGGTTGGCGGTAGCCAGAATTCTTGTACATCCAGACCCTTGACACTAGATTTAGTGGCAACCTCCAGAATTAACTCATACAGAATGGAACATCTCCATGTTGACAATTCTCAAAAATATTTTTCTTATTTTTAACATTAAAGATTATTTTTTCTTGATTAAATAATTGACATTGATAATAGAAGCAATGTTTGATTTTTATTTTGAGATTTTAATTGAAATTATAAAAGATAAATCAAAAACAATTTTGAAATTGTCAACATAGAGGATGTTCCATTCTGTATGAGTTAATTCTGGAGGTTGCTGATTTAGTGGTATTACATTAATCAACTACCTGCTTGTTTTATATTATATCTATTCTGTATTGCTAGATCAATTGATGCAACCTAAATTAAGCCTAATTTATTAAAATGGATTTCATATGTAATTTATAGAAAACAGAAAGATGATCCTCCTCACATTTGAAACCATCCACTTTTCCCTAATGTCAGGATACCAAGAGTACTGTAAATCCAGAACCTAAACGTAAAAATGCGGGATTTTTAAATCCTTAGTCCAAATTTCAAATCACATTTGCGTGCAACTCAGCTGAGTGAAAATTAAAATATTTAATAAGATCAACTATTTAATTTGGCTTTTTTGATTGATTTAAATTGGCAAATATCAAATTCATTGAGCAGATAACTCAACTAACAAAAGACAAAACACAGCAAGCAAATGCAGGATACATGAATCAGTAATGTAGGATTATAATATATGATTTGAGATTTCATGTATGTCTATAAAATTTTAGGAAAATGAAATTAGTAACAAAATCCAAAATTGCGGGATTTTTAAATCCAAGAACCAAATTTCAAATCAAAAATGAGGTGAATTTGAAATAAATTTAATTTATGAGCGTCTCAAACAGGAAGTCAAAGGATCTAGAGTGGATTTGTGATAATTATTTTAGGAATCATAGGCATTATTAAAAATCATCCTATTCCAGTTTAGGATGGCTAAAATTCAGATCCTACTATTCACCAACTTAACAATAAAATTGACTAAAATATACACTCCTCTTTTAAAGATTAATTTTTAATAAAAATTTATTATGTCTTCTTTCAATAACAGCCAAGTAAAAAACTTTTCCCTGGCCTTGAAAAAAATCATGCAGGGCTACACTGGGTCTTCCAATAGTGAAGCCTCTGTCTATGGCCACTCTCAACCCACAAGCCCCTCCCCAAGAACTACCCAAAAGTGTGATTTTTTCCCTGTGTCCTCAACTATGGCCCTGTTTGCCTATCACGCACAGGCAGCTGCTAATCCAAACTATGTATCAACTCTGGCATCTTGAATTGTTCAATTGAGTCAAAGGGTCACCCAGGGAAGCCAGAATCCAGAAACAGCCAATCAGATAGCACCGTCTGGTTCCCAAGACAGACACATACCACCCCCATCCAATCAGCCTGCAAGACGCAGAAGAAAATTGATCACCCCTGAAATTGTTCTCAAAATGGTCAAAAAGCAAGATATACTTATGCCACTTGGAGAAATGGCGGCAGCAATAGGTTTTGTAAAGTCTACTGTGGCTGCAACCCTGCAAGCCCACACCAACTGTTGCCCCCTCCCAAGAAGACCCCAACAGGTGCTTGTACGTCAACCAATGGTGAAAAAGCTCACCCTGTTATGATGGCCATCATGGAACGTGACCCGTGGATGCCCCTGGTTCAGGTGTGTCTCCAACTGGGACTTTATAGCATATCCACAAATTAAGAGAACAGACAATTTGTGGATGCATAGAGTTGTGGTTGCTGCTAGAATTTTGTCTAATCAGGCTCTCAGTGGTCCCAGTTTGATGGATACCAACCCCTAAAATTCAACCATTATTAAGTTTATAAAAGGGAGTGCAATGAGGGGTTTTCAATGATTTTATCTTCCTGTCATATGCCAAGATTTCTGCAAGTATCCAAGACTATAGAGAAAAGCATATACAATCTGATGTTTACAAGTGCGGCCCAATTTTGTATCAATTTGTTGGGATTTTGATGGCAGTTTCTCCTTTGGTTGTCAATTATTACTCAGCAATATCAAACACTGCAGATAGGTATGCCTACCAGACAGAGCTCAAGGACATTCTGGAGTAGTGGGCTACCTAACAAGCCATGTAAACAGCTGTAATGAGTGCTGAGATGAAGCAGCAGGAATGGGCAACCAAAGAAATTACAGCTGCAGGGTATACCTGTTGGACATACACCACCAACCATGCTGACTTGCATCTTGCAGATGTATGCCTTTACAATTTTGGTTTGGCTCTCAGGCGCTCAAAGCCTGCCATCTACAAAAAAACCATGCACCCAAATTGAGAAGGTTTTTGAGCTTTTCCCTTCCATATTTTTCCAGGATTTATCTGATCTTGTCATATTCTATGCAAGTGATAGTGATAAGTCTAGAAAAGACTCCTGCCTCCCCCATACCCATCCATTTAATTTGTCAAGCCCACATATATGACAGAAGAAGAATCTGAGCAATTGAATCAATCAGCTCTTGCTGCCTCTTCCCAGTCAACAAACCAAGCCTCCCCATCTCCCCCATCAAGACTGAGCCACCTGCCTTCCAACCCTGACTCCCAAACCACCACTCATTCCCTCCCCACTACATCTGATGCTGTCCCTTTCACAGGTGCAGATGATGTTGACATACATTCTTCCAATTCCTTCCCCTACTTGTTCTTTGATGAGTAAAATAAAATCTTTCTTTGTGACAAATTGTTAAAATCAATATTATTTCTTTCAATTCATAATTGATAATATATTATTTTTAAATTATTGATATTATCTATATTTAAAAAGTTGTACAGTTGATTTTATAATATATAATTATTTGTATGAATATTTTTCATTCTCAATAATAAAGTAAGGACCAACAAATGTAAAAATTACATTATAATATTGCAACTAGACATTAACTCTTGATATTTAGATATTATGTACATAACTCAATGTATTTTGTATAATAAAATTCATTGTAAACTTGACAGTTTTCATTGTGATTTTATAGTTGAATTGTGTCTATATTAGGGAGCCATTATCACTTATTACAAATAGTGATACATAGTGCATTTTAAAGCCTGTATATTTACCTATTAATAATGATTCTTTAAAATTCAAGTCAGATTTTGTGATTTAGTAATACAATGAAGCAATTAATTACTGTCTATGGCCATTAATTGGCTGATTTTCTTTGGTGTGGCAATTGCGCATTTTCTGATAATTATGCACTGGCATCCAATTGGCTGTTTTCACATCCCAGTTCATAACCAATATGATGTGAAAATAGCCAATTAGATGACAGTGCATAAATATCAGAAAACACACAATTTCTACACCAAAGAAAATCAGCCAATTAATGGCCATAGACAGTGATAAATTGATTCATTGTATTATTAATAACTCACAAAATATGAATAAAATTTTACAGAACCATTCTTAATAGTTAAATATGCAGGCTTTAAAATGCACTATGTATCACTATTTGTAATGAGTGTTAATGGCTCCTTAATATAGACACAATTCAATTATAAAATCATAATGAAAAGTGACAAGTTTACAATGAAATTTATTATACAAAATGCATTGAGTTATGAACATAATGTAGAATTGACATGGCTGGTGTCAGGATTTTAGGATATTGACTAATTAACAGATTCAACCAATTATTGTGGGCCAGCTGGCAATTACTCTTTGGAATGGTTTCAGTGGAACAATGCGGGCCGCAGGCTACTGAATCAATGAATCAATACCAAATCATATCCTGGCATTAAAAATTTCATGCATTGCAATTAATTAATGGAACATGCAATTACTTCTCCTTAATTAGTCCACCTTAACAACCACCTCAAACATGCTCCTAATAATAATTACTATTCTAATCTTTAATTATATCCTATAATAAGGGCCATCACATGGGCTGTCATTTGAAACACTTCTAGAAGAGTCAAAAATGGACTGGGCTGTCATGCCAAACACTATAAGATAAAAATGCTTTGAGCCTATTGTATTAGAGTAGCTCTGATTAAGTGAAACAATCATCTCTGTGAACTAGTAGCCATCACTTGCTAGCTAGCCCTGGAAGTGGCCCAGGTAGACAGAAAGGATACCAATCTGTGGAAGATGTCAATTTAGCCTTTGGTCAAAATCACCCCAAAAAGGCTGGGCCTCCTGCTGTGTCGCCCTAATGCTACTTCAGTCTCTTTTAGCGTTGCAAGCTAACTCAGATAAAACACAGGCAGGTGGGCCGCCTTAAAGCCAGTCCATTGGAATAAAAGACTAGGATTTATTAACAACTTGATGATTGATTCAAGTCTTATTTCCTTAATGTGATCCTCTCTTAGGCTTTATTAGTGGAGAACAAAAGATGATCCTGTTGTCATACAGTGTGATTATCTATAGTAAAATATAGACAACTATGAACCTATATCCAGAAGTAGGAAGAACTGTCCCAAATCCTCTGGCCTTGGGCCCTGTCAGAATTGCTACTTCTGATGATAACAAATATTCTGGGCCAAAGGTTACGCCAAAGTCACAGGTTCTCTGTACTTTCCTAATGTTAGAAGACTTAGGACATCATCTGGCAGATGATAAAATATCATAGTCTGCAATTTCCCGACAGCTGGCAATACAACCTAGTATAGTTAACATTCAATAAAAAATTCACAATTTAATATGAGATATCAATAAAACACTAGTTTCAAATAAAAAATTACATACTGTTTTAACTGAACCAATGATAGTTCAGTATTTGATTGGAGAAGACAATAGTCCAATAGAAAGGACAAGAATGAATAGAATAAGATAAGATTTATTAATTGGTATTGTGATTAATATGCTATGTGGAAAAGCCACAAGGCTATCAGGGGTGGCACACTGGTGGGTTCCATGTAAGGTTCAAAGCCAGGAAACAACTTGCATAGGGATCTGGGAAGTTGTATTGGCAGCGCTCCTAATTAGGAGATAGTGCCTGCAATTCAACCTCACCTTCAGATTGATCCATGTCATTAGATATGCCATGGGGTCACTCATTGAGTGCCCCCTGTGTTTTGTGAGAGACATTGGCAGGCAAGAGGGGCATCTTGGTTGCAACAATACTGGAAACATATCATCTACATGTACTAATTCAGATGGCTAGTTTAGTGCAATTCTGGTGTATTTTGTAGTGTGTTATGCTATTTTTTATATAATTGCAAGTTATTTGTATTATTTGCAATAATTGTCAATAAAATGTACTATTATCTATAATTTCCTGATTATTTGTTGATGGTAGTAATATAAAAACCATTATTTGGGATGTAATTCAAACATAATGTCAAATATTTATAGCCTTATACACAAATTAGAAAAAAACCTTCAGAAGGTGGTTGAACTTGAACAAAATATTAGGGAAATAGTACAGTTGTTTTAAAAGCTTTGGCAACAAGCAAAAACAATCCAGATTTAAATGAAATGAACTCAGATTTAAACAAAATTAAAAACAAATGAATTTATATTGATTTAAAATAGATTTAGGTTATTTTAATTTCTCTTAAATCTGAATTCATTTTGTTTAAATCTGAGTTCATTTTGTTTGTTGCCATAGAGTTTAAAACTACTGTAACAGGAACGCTAGGAAATGAGGGGGTTCAATAATTTAATCAAATGAAGATGTTCTAAGTAACTTGGAAACAAATATTCAAGATTAACAAAAGGAATTATTACTCAATTATCAGGGGAAAGTGGTAGAAAAATTGAATTTTAAAGATGCAGCATATATTTTTTTTCAAATTCTGGCAAGGTGCTAGAGGAAACAACCAAGGGATCAAGCTAATAGAAGGAAATGAAAAATCAACTGAAATGAAAAGAAATGAAGAGGAAACAAATCAAAATAAAGGAAATGAAAATGTGGAAATGGAAACAGAAATGAACAAAGGAAATGAAGAACAATCAAGAGGCAGAAGCACTTCAAGAAATAATGAATATTTATCAAATAAAAATCAAGAGGAAGCACAAGTAGAATGGAAAATTAGGAAACTCAAGCCCAGAAAATTAAATGAAGAGCAACCAACACTCATGAAGTTTGCAAAGGGGCGCCTGTGGCTGAGGGGACCACAGGGGAAAGAATTAGTAAGTTTTTTATGTTTTACTTACATTTAATTTAGTCACATCAAGGAATAGGGAAGAGGTCATCAAGTTGATGGCATATACACCAAGTGGTATATATGGGGGTTATCAATCATTGATAGCCCCTGGCATTCAAAGAAGCCCCACAGAAATTCAAAGAATAATTCAAATGAATATGAATGAATTTTCAAACAAGGAAGCAATAAACAGGGCATACCAAGCACCTGTGGGGTGTTTAACTTGGATTAGGGAATCATATGAAATAGGAGCAAATATCAATTTTTACCAAATGAATCTACTTCAATCAAACTTTCAAATCAATTTTGATGAATATATACATATGAATGTATTGAAAGATACCCCTATTTGCAATGAATTCATATGAATCAAATTTGAAGAAAATTGAATTTCTAATAGAAAAATAATGTTTAAAATCAGCAATATTTAATGAATCTTTCAAGTCACTATAAAAAAAGTTGGGGACACAAACTTTTTAAATAAATTATGTCAAAACAGCAGGCTTGACCCGCCAGCAAGGTTCCAAACAAGCGGGTTTTTGACCCGCAATCTGATTACCTGGCCACTCAAAGCCAGACTAGGAAGTCAACTCAAATTGCCAAATCCAACAACATGAACAGATGATGACCCCTTATGGTAAATACCTTGTTTTGGCGCTTGACTCATTACCAGGATCAAGCCATCCCCTTCACCATCCAGTGTGTGATCAACACAATCAAGTTCCTGTTATCCTTGATTCATATTGACTATATAATCACTATCTCTCAATAAAAATTATTATCAAGCTTCTAAATATTTTTCCCCTTGTAACTCTACTAAAACAGCACAGTTACAGCAATTAAAGCTTTAATTAATTTCATATACAGAAGCATGGGAGCAGAATTGAGCAGGGCACCCAGGGAAACGGGTTTCTAATTTTCAAATACCAGGTACATAAACCAGCTAGTAGCAATATACAAGAAGTTTTGACTGTTTTCTGAGCTATATACATCACAATAAATACATATCATGGTGTACCTAGGAATCCTCCTCCATTACATTTTCAAAGCAAATGTGAAAAACTTGAAAACATCCCAACCCAGATGGATATCTGTTGCCATGCACTAGAGAAGCATAAGACACTATAGGGGTACAGGACAGTCAAGCACATCCTGTATAAATGTTTCACATTGGCAACATTATACAGATACTATCTTCCTGCAGAAAAGAATCTGTACATTAATTCCCTCTCTATCTTGCCATTTATAAAGCGCTCAGCCAACACTGGGGTGATGTGTGTCATCCTATTACAGTAGTTTTAAAGGCTATGGCAATAACCAAAATACCTTAGATTTAAACAAAATGATTTCAGATTTGAACAAAATCCAAGTTGCGCAAAATTCAGGATTCAAATAATTTAGATATTTTGGTTAGCAAATAAACTGTCAAACAAAATCACAATGTCACTAGCCCATCATAAAAAATTATAGCAAATATCAAGAAGTGTAGTTTAACTCACAAACAAAATGAACTGATGCAGCAAGTGAGATGGATGGATGCTGTTCCAGAGTATATTATAATCTAATCAGGATTCATATGAGGCACCAACAGAAGGACTAAAATGAAACAAAATTCAAGAAATCTAGAAATGAGATTCCACAAGCACAAAAAAAATTGAAGTCACACAAAATGTGTAGTATAATCAGCCTAAAATAGAAGAATAATATTTTAATATCCAATCAACAGATATCCCATTTAGAAACAGAGGCATTTTATTCATTTTCATGGCTCTAGATTTATATAGAATGGTTTTGAGAACCTTCCAAATATGGAATGATGTCAGGAAATCCTGATATATCAGGGTTGAATGATTCATATTCCCATCAATAAAGCTATGGGTCAACAATAGATGGGCCACAGCCAGATGCAAGACCTCTATTCTGGAATACAGAGAAACTATATCAATACTTTTATATTTTAAAATCCAGAAGACACCTTAGACATTCTGGATCTCAGGTCATGGGTTGATTCAGAAGCTTCTATAATTAGATACTAGGCATTCTGGATCCCAAAATAGATGCAAATCTGCCTTATGGAATAAAGACAGGAAATTACAAACATCCTGTTTCACTGAGAAATGGGACAGAAAACTGCCCATGCAAGTTTTGTGCATTAGACTGAGCACAAAATGTGACCCCTTTCTATGGATGTCAACTTAGTTGGTCTCAACTAAGTCAAGGGATATCCAGACTGAAGAGGAGAAGTTAGCAGCCTAGGATATTACCTCATTCTAAAACCTTATCCAGGTTTGGAATCCAACTCTGGGGGTAAAACTAGTAGCTGGGGATGATAGGCTAGCTAGTAAGAGTTATCCGCAGCTAGATGCCAGTCTGGCTGCCACCCTCACACTATAAAAAGTCCTTTAAAGATCACTTGGAAGGCAGAAAAATAATAATCAACATCATTACTACTAAACAAAAACAGTAGTGGTGTCAAGTATAATAAGAGATTATTATTGATACTTCCAGAATCCTGCCAGACCACCTCAGTTGGTGTCACGTCCCAAAGACCACAGGACTCTCTCTTTACTTTGCTCCAGTAACAACAGAACTCTGACATTTACTGCGCTTAAACAGACCAATTAGAAGCACATCTCTCTCCATACAGATATTCCAATCTCAACATGCATAATACATTTAATAAAAACAACAACTCTTCTTCAAGAACACAAAATCTTGACAAATGATGATTACAATAAAAATGAATTATAAAATTTTAAGCTTCTACTTTTAGTGATTTTATACTAGATTTTTATTATAGTTGTCAACAACAACAACAATATCTTCAACAGCGCCAGAATTCAAGCCAGCTTTAATGGAGGCAAGGCTGAGGGCGTTTAGGCACCTGTTTACACCCAAGCATTTGATGTGGGTAACAAGGAAGCTGAACTGTACCTGACTCCTGACCCCTATGGCTTTGGCTTGTTTGAGAGTCACCTAGTGTCTAGCTCTGCCCCTGCTCCTGTACCCACCCCTGCACAAGCTGCCTGTCAACTAACCAATCAGGATGATAACCTTGATCTGGAACAACTTCCTGCCACCACCCAACCTGACCCCCCTACAGCCAGTCAGGCTTCAGCTCCCCTGGCCCAGCGCCCCAAACGCAGAATCATTACTGCTCAGATTCTTCAGGAAATTGTGGCACTGAATTTGCAGGGTCTGTCCTGGGATCAGATTGCAACCCAATTGCAATTCACTGTGCCACAATAATGCGGGAATTTAATAACCTGATGAATTAGGAGAATCTGATTGGGATGGCCAAGAAGCCCAAGAAGGCCCACAAGTCACAAATCACAGAAGCCTACCCAATCATGCTTGATCTATTGCAGCAGGACCCCAAGCTTCCCTTGACCCAGGTCCAGAAGCAACTTGCGCACCATGGCATTTGGGTGTATGAGTGCATGGTGTAGCTCTGGATGTATGGGAAGGTGGTGTCAGTCCGTGTGCTGACCAATGTTGCCGGCAACCAATGGGTTGGCGGTGAGGATTCCCCATATGATCCCACCATCAAATACACCCTGGCTTGTTGCTTGACTAGTCTAACAGATGACATCATCTTAATCTCCTACTAAAAATTGTCCATTGCTTTTGATGATTTTGGAGAGTAAGGAAAAGCTGCTGCCAAGCATAGAAGGAATAAGGTCAAGAAGGGGACATTAATTGGTGCATTTCTGGCTGTTTCAACCAAGGGTTCTGTCTATTATTAGACAAATCCAGATTTCACTGATAGCTACAAGTACAGCCACATCCTTGGTGAATTACTCAACTCCTGGGATGGCTCAAATTCCAAGCCCTGGGGTTTTTTGAGCCACCAGATGGAGGGTAGCTCCACTGCCCTTGATGTGACAGAAATCACTGGATATTATAAAGCCGTTTCTAAATGATGGGGAATTACCACCCAAATCCACATAGAATTGATGATTAACCACCAGCGCGGCTTTAAATATCTTTTTGTGAAATTTCCAATTGAAACTCCAGGATAAAGTAGAACAATCAATCCTAACCAGAGTAAACCAAGATAAAGGACCTGGGAAAGCATCAATGCATCTTCAGTATAGAATTCTGGGCATTGAGAAGTGTCATGATTTTCATTTTCCAGAATGGGGGGAGGAGCTACAAAATTGGCTGGCATGAAATTAACATTTTGCGGCGCCAACAACAAAGTTCCAGATGCTGGGCCCCATCTTCCTGAAATGATTCTGTTCAGAATCAGATTGTACAGGATGTACCGCAACAACCCAAGCACAGGATGCATTTTTAAAATTTAAAATTAACTTGAGATAATTGATTTTTATTGAGTAAATTTAGAAGGACTCAACTCTTAGAGTTGAAACAGGGAAAATTATTCAATATATACCAGAAAAATTGACTAAGCAATACCACCTGAGTCTTGATCTCCTATTCCTTTGGCATCTTCAAGCAAGTATCTAGACCAGGTTGCAAAGAACCCTTGTGTGACCAGTTTCCGACAACCATGCCAATTAATGAGCTTATATTGGGTGACCCTCATATTACGTCAATTTATCAACGTCAGTTTACAAGGGGGAGCTGGTTTCAGCTGGCAAACGGGAGCAGCTGTGACCCATTTTTGATCAACTGTTTGGTTTAAATTTGTTAACTTGGTCAATTTTGATATAGGTTTTCCAGCCTTCTGTGCCTTCTTACTTGGACGGACAATACCCGGCATTATGAAACCTACCGTGACATTACCCTCCGCTTTAGCCCTGGGCACAATATCACCATCTGGGAGATTTGATAAGGAGAAATTCTTATGGGCAGGTGGGAGTTTCATTGCAGCAAGGGTAAGTTCATGGTGACCAATAGCAGTTTGATTGCGCATGTAGAACTTGTGGATCAGATCAGAGGAATTTGAACAATTTTAGTGGGGAACCCAGGAGTTTTCAGAATCAGGATAACCTTTCCAAGATACCAATTATTCTAAACGGTGGCAATTCTTGTGGGAAGCCAGAATACAATTTAACTTGTACTCAGGTTCTCCTTCCACAAGAATGGGTTGGGAAGAGGGGGTCTCTGTTCATTTGAAGGGAATAAGGAGACATTCATGGAAGGTGTGGAAAATCTTGAAAGCAGGAGGTAAATCCAGCCAATAGGCGGAGGGAACAATCTGACATTCTACCTTGAAGGGACCAACTTGCTTGGGACCCAATTTGTGACAGGGAACCTTAAGTTTCATATTGCAAGCATCAACCATGACTAAATAACCTGGCCTGTAAGTTGGACCTTCCTGGCACTTGCAATCTGCGTATTCCTTGTAAGTTGTCACAGCGGCAGCAAGAGTAACTTGAAGCTCCTGATGGACCTGCTTCAATTCAGCGGCTTGATCAGTTGCAGCTTCCACATTGCTAACCAAACAAGGACCCATGTTGGAAGAAGGATTTTAGCCCACATTGGCATAAAATGGCAATACTTGAGTTGATGTGTGCGGGGCGTTATTATATGTGAACTCTGCCATGGGTAGATCATCACACCAGTCATCTTGTCACGCATTGGTGTAACAGTGTAGGTAGACCTCCAAACTTTGGTTTACCCTCTCTGTTTGTCCATTGGACTGGGGGTGGAAAGCAGTAGAGCGGCACAATTTGATACCAGGATTCCAGTAAAAGCTTCCCAGAACTGAGCAATAAATTGAGGACCACAGTCACTTACAATCTCCATTGGGATGCCATGTAGGGAGAAGATTCTGTTTACAAATATCCTAGCAGTTTCCACCGAAGTAATTGTGGTTGAGCAAGGTACAAAGTGTGCCATCTTTGTGAAACAATAAACTACCACCATGATTGCTTTTAAACACATTGGAATTGGGAAGCTCGCCAATGAAATCCACCAACACAGACGTCCAGGGGCCCGCAGCAGGCTGAAGTGGGACCAGTAAACCAGTAGTCTTATTCCGCTAGCCTTGGATCAAACACATAACAGGCAATCTCAAAAAAAGCGGCCACCTGCACAGTCAAACCTTTCCAGGAAAACTGGCAGCGGATAAGTTCCACTGTCTTGTTTTTCTCTGGATGGCCAGCTGTTGGGCAGGTATGATTGGCCTCCATGATCTCATCCCAAAAAGTGCCCACAGGAACCCACAAGCAACCTTGATGATATAGGACTGGACCAATCTTATGATAACCCTGATGCTGACCTACTGGGTTTGCACATGCTAGATCCAATAGCCTATCATAACCTTTGGACAAAGGTTGCAGGAACTTAACTTTGGAATACAAGTCCAGGTCTGCGCCCTCAGCTAAGGACATGGTGGTCAACGTAGCCAGCAGAGGCAATACAAAAGGCACCACAGCCTCGTCCGGAATCATAGTATGTGTGTTAAACTTGGCGTCCATACTAGCATCTGGGAGATGGGAGGGATTCCTGCTCAGAGCATCGGCCAAGTGATTGTCAGATCCCTTAATAAACTCATAGCAGAACTTGTATCTTGTCAGATCACCATGCCATCTGGATTGGCAACCTGACAAAACACTGTGTTGTCAATAATATAGAAGAGCTTTGTGGTCAGTCCTTACTACAAATGAATGACATGAAAACATGAGATGGTGATGCCAGTGCTTTAACAATTCCACAACAGCTAACAATTCCTTGTTGTAAATCATGTAGTTGCGTTCTCGAGCTTCCATCTTCCGGGAGAAATACCCTACAGGTCTCTTGATCCCGTCACTAGCCGTCTGCAACAACACCAGCCACAGCATATTTAGATGCATCAGTAGAAACCACAAAAGGAAGCTCAGGATCCTCATGTCTTAGCACTGGGGAGGACATCAAAAGAGCCTTGACTGCTGAGAAGGCACTTGCACACTCAGACGTCCAGACTAAAGTTGTCTTTTCACTAGCCAAATATAAAGGGGCGGCCACCTCAGACAAGTGGGGAGTGAATTTCTTCAAGAATGTACATGTACCCAAGAAACTACAAAGTTGGGATACTGTCACCAGCGTAGCATACTCTCAAAATGCAGCTTCCTTGTCAGGGGCAATGGTGTGGCCATCCTCAAAGATAATATTACCCAGAAAGGTAACCTTACAATTAAAGAATTCACACTTACTCCTTTTGATGATCAAGTTTGCTTGGAGAATGCGCTCTACAACTGCTGACAAGTGGGCCTTATGGGACTCCTCGCCCAGAGAAAACACCAAGATTTCATCCATATATGCAATGGAACAAACACCTAGGAGATCTCCCAGGACTGAATCAATTAACTGCTGAAAGCAAGCTGGGGCATTCTTCAATCCAAAAGGTATTACGCAGAACTGGAAGATACCCTTCTTAGTTCTGAATGATGTTAACCATTCCATTCCTTCTGCAATCCTGATTTGATTGAAAGCATTCAACAGATCAAGTTTCAAAAATACCTTGGCCTTCTCAATGCACCTAGAGATCTGTGCTTTGAGAGGTAAAGGATAAGGATTGGAATTATAATGTTATTCAAATTCCCGTAGTTGACACAAGGACAAAGAGACCCATCAGACTTCTGAACAAATAATAGCAGAGAGCAGATTGATGAAGCCTTCTTAAAAATGTAGCTTTTTGCCAACATGTTGCAAGTCCACTCTTCCAAACATGCATCTTCCTTCAAGGTTAAAGGGTAAATAGGAGACACAATTCTGATCAGATCAACAGTGACCTTAACGTCAAAGTCAAACTGAGTGTGCTTGGGAAGGACCTCGCCTCTGCTGTTGTCAAATCCCGCGGACCAGGGTTGCAAGTATGCCAGTAAATCCAAACTTACAGGGGCAGGGACAGGAAACAATTGTATGGTCTGTGATGATTGCTCAGATTCAGACATATCCAACAGCGGAATACAAATAGATATACCCGAGGAGTGTTCCACCTGTAGCTCATTTTTCTCCTATAAGGTTGATAATTATTATCTCTCCACCAACTCACTCCCAAAATGATAGGATACATAAGGGTAGGGAAAACGGAAAAACTTGCAGTAAAAGACTGACCTGCAACTATAAAAGTAACTGACTTCTTGTAAAGAATGACATTTCAATACTTGTATTGAAAACCCAAGAGTTAAACCCCTTTTCCCAGAAGGCGGATCCAACCCTCCAGACCAGTCCAGGACCCGCCAATCCGTTAAGAGATGGGCTTAAATTGGTGAATTACTCTGCTTTCCGCCGGCCTACTACAAAGGACCCTCCAAAGACAACTTGAGTCACACAAAGTGGACCGGGGACCGCCAACTCGCTAAATTGCATACTTGAGTTGACGAGTTACTCCAAGAACTGCCAATCTCCCAAGGACAATTCCCCAAATGGTCATCAGATTGATGCTAACCTGGAGCCACCAAAGACCCAAACCTACGCAGCGGTTACAGCTTGCCTTAAAGAGGTTAAAACAAACCCTATTATCAACTCTGCCAACAACCTGCCAGCATGCTGCCCAGAAGAGGTAGTATAATTGGATTACTCAGGTGACACAGTGAACAGTGGCAGCAAAACAAAGCATTGACTTTCCAATTTGCCAGAACAGGCACAACCTGGATCTGCTGCCCTTGGGACCCCAAGCCAAGACCCACGTCCCGCCAGCACCTTGTCTGCAAACCTGAATCCTGCAAAAATTGAAGGAGCAAAACCCCATGGTATAAAAACCCTGGCAGTATGGTGAAGACCACATTGTCATTTTTGATAATAAAGTTTTATGAACCTTTGGTTTGAATAAATCTTACCCTATCCAGTCTTAGTAATCTTCCATCTTAATTCCAGTCAAGTAGACCGCCAGGCTGCCGCCCTTCCCCAAGACCAACCTGCCAAATTGCCCCAGGCATTATACCGTCCCCCAGGAGCCCCCTTTGGACCTGTGCATTTTACTGAATACCCCCCCTAACCCGGCCTATTCAGAGTACAACTTGGAAACCATCCTCATTGCCGGCCCTTTGGCAAGGACTAGAAGTACCAAGTACATAGGACGCAAAGGAAAGAGGGTCGAGATCCTGCCCTTACTGTTCAAAGATAAGTACAATTACCTGCCTGCTTACTTTGTTCCTATGACTCCTCCTTTAACACCACAACCAGACCACCTGTTGAAACCCACCGCCGCAGCTGAGACCACCTCTACCCAACTGTTTGGAGTAATCTACATTACTTTGACAGGATTGGTAGATTCCATGATCCCCAACTCCGGACCTTGGTCCTTACTTGGGTGATCTGTATCTTATATTATCAAGTTAGCACCCATTCTATGGTGGGCCCTACCCGCCAGCTTGGCCGTACCTCACCCCGAGCCGCCCAAGGCCTCTACCTACAACTGGCTTCCTGATACTTCTTCAGCTGGAACGAGGGAAACATTTGACAATTTCCACCCCTAACAAGCATTCCCGGATGGTACTTGAGTTGTAACAAGTCTGCAGTCTCCACACTCATAAATTTTTGGAAGCACCTGTATCTAACAAGATGGCTGGCTGATAGAAAGCCCAACTATTATTGATGCTACCATGAAACAAGAAGTAACCAGAAGATGGATTTATTTGCAGCAAAAGTCACAATCTTGGCAGGGTCATGTTTTTCATTGGTAGTACAGACAGAAGCTAAGGAAGCAGGATGCTCCTGGTAGTAACGCTCAATCATCTCTTGGAAGGCAGCTGGAAGAACGGGGTTATCACAATCAATGGGAACAAGGGGCAACTCTTTGGACATAATAACGGAAGATTTTGCAGGTACAACGTGCTGAAGCATTGCCAAGGAACTATCAGGAACAGACACCACAGGGACCTCCTTTACATTGCCAGGTTTGTTCACTACCGCCAATTGTAGCTGAGACAAGCTAGGGAGAGAACAATCTTGGCTTTGGTTGGAAGGAACTGCCAAGGAGCAAGGACCAGAAAACCAAGAGCGTGCAGCAGGTTTATCCTCAATTACCAACATATCTTGTTTGGAAGTAGACAGATTTGAGACCAGAGAAAGAGTTTGGCTTACCAGGGCCTCAGTTGTGGTTAACAGGGAATCCCAAACTGCCAAATCCTGGGCAGTCTGGTCAACTTCTAACCACAACGCTGAGAGTTTGTTCACCTTGGGAACATTGATTGTACAGCAGTAGGTAAGAAACTGAGGAAGGAATACCAAAAGCGGAGTTGTACCCTGATGGAAGGCGTACAGCTTACAATATACTTTGAGCTCCTCAATAGATACACACAAATTTTTTAACAAAAGATATAGAGATGCACTCTCAGTTAAAACATGTGGATTGCGCTCTACTGCGGACAGCAATCATTCTTGAGCATCTTTGGAAACCTTTCTCATCACATGGTAAACTTAGGATTTGTGACTAAGGCTAGAGCCAGAATAAAATGATAATGCTGAAAAAACTTCACGAGAAAATTTCATCAGTGGGTGGGGCAGGAAAATAATCCGGGCGCCAAAATGACATGACACAATAGAAATAGGAAACAGAGGATCCAGTTTCTACAACTGAAACTGGAGATGGAAACCATAAATTAAAAAAAGCCCAAACTGAAAACTCAGAAATGAACTGATGCAAATAAACATGATAAACGCAGATATCTCAACAGAGCAGGAGAAAAGAAACACAAATTCATGACAAACTGCTTCCAAAAACTCAGACATAGAAGAGTTGAGTAATGTGACAGAAATCACTGGATAATATAAAGCTGTTTCTAAATGATGGGGAATTACCACCCAAATCCACATAGAATTGATGATTAACCACCAGCGCGGCTTTAAATATCTTTTTGTGAAATTTCCAATTGAAACTCCAGGATTAAGTAGAACAATCAATCCTAACCAGAGTAAACCAAGATAAAGGACCTGGGAAAGCATCAATGCATCTTCAGTATAGAATTCTGGGCATTGAGAAGTGTCATGATTTTCATTTTCCAGAATGGGGAGAGGAGCTACAAAATTGGCTGGCATGAAATTAACATTTTGCGGCGCCAACAACAAAGTTCCAGATGCTGGGCCCCATCTTCCTGAAATGATTCTGTTCAGAACCAGATTGTACAGGATGTACCGCAACAACCCAAGCACAGGATGCATTTTTAAAATTTAAAATTAACTTGAGATAATTGATTTTTATTGAGTAAATTTAGAAGGACTCAACTCTTAGAGTTGAAACAGGGAAAATTATTCAATATATACCAGAAAAATTGACTAAGCAATACCACCTGAGTCTTGATCTCCTATTCCTTTGGCATCTTCAAGCAAGTATCTAGACCAGGTTGCAAAGAACCCTTGTGTGACCAGTTTCCGACAACCATGCCAATTAATGAGCTTATATTGGGTGACCCTCATATTATGTCAATTTATCAACGTCAGTTTACAAGGGGGGCTGGTTTCAGCTGGCAAACGGGAGCAGCTGTGACCCATTTTTGATCAACTGTTTGGTTTAAATCCGCTAACTTGGTCAATTTTGATATAGGTTTTCCAGCCTTCTGTGCCTTCTTACTTCAATGGACAATACCTGGCATTATGGAACCTACTGTGACACTTGAGGCCATCTAGCAATGTGGGCACCAGGCCTCAGTCTACCCCGCCGGCCACGCAGACATCTATCTGGGTGATGTTGTCTTCTTCAACATTAGAGACACAGTACAGGAGCGCTGCCTTCAGGCTTTCAACGACCTCTATCTTGGGGTCCTTGACCACAACTCTCTCTTTGGTCACTAAATAGTGGCTGACTTATTTGCGCAAATGGTTTTCCATGTGAACATGGGCGACCAATCACATAAGGATAAGCGCCTCCCACCTTGTGCCACAGCCACATACTAGCCAATCAAGGCAATGACTAATGAGGAGTATAATGAGTGACATATGGCAGCCATCACAATAGATCCATCTGCATCTACCCCCGCCACTACCACCCCATCTTCCAGCCCCACCCACCCAATCCCAGACCTCACAGGCCAGCTGTTGTAACTTCAGCTATTGGTTGGTTGATAGCTACTAACACTTAACTTGACTACAACCTTATGTATTACTAAAGATTAAGCTAAGATAAATCTTTCAGGCTAATGCGTATAATAAATATAAGTGTATGTAATTCAATCTTTATTTAATTAATCAAGAATAGAGTTATATAGTGGAGGAGGGGATTAATGAGAGTCAATAAAACACCAGGATCTTCTGGTTACAGCCTAATTCCTTCTATTGCTTAGCATAATATTAAACTAATGATTGGATGATAATAAGTTAATAGGAACTCGGAATACAACCTAGTTGATTGTTTGGACTATTTATCATCAAGGGCAAGAGTAACATTGCCCTTTGGTTCACCAAGTTTAATGGATTAGTGTGTGACTATAGTGACAGCAAGCTTATAACCAATCACTTCACAATACCAGCACCACATCAATGCCTTCCTTCCTGCACTATTCTGCCTAATAGGCATCACTCTTCCCCATCCTAATAAACCCCCTGTTGCCAAACATTTTCTATTTATATTATCTTTATTTTCAATTTTGATTGTTCATTTTCTCTTTGTTTAGGGTTGGTTTTATTCTTTATGTTTGGTTTAATTCTATAAAATAATATATTTACTATGTTGTGTATCTAGATCCAGAACACAGTTATTTTTAGTACCCAAACACAGCCCCATATGAAAATAATAACAAAAATTTGGTGATTATGGAAGCAATGCTGACACAAAGCAAACAACACATTTTGAGATAAGCGTAAAACATATACACAATGGGTAAAAAGATGGGATATTGCAGAAAATGGGAAAACAAACAGGGATAAATAAAGAGGCAATTATATCAGAATAACACAGAGGTTATTGGGATGAAAGCTATAGAAAAATATGGAAAGTTTAGTTAAAAATCAATGAGAGAACTCAAAAAGCTACTAAACAACCTTGACTTAGCAATAGCCAAAATCAAGGAAATTGACTGCAAGGTCAAAGAAAAAGTCAATTCTGCTGCCCTTAAAGGCAAGAAAATCAACAGGGTGACAGCCAAGGCATTAATGACCAAAATGCCTGACACATCAGAGCAGACCATTGAGCCCCTGCTCAACATTCAAAAAAGGGTGGTTGAGGGCCTCCAGCTTAAGTCATTTGCCCTCTCTGTGCTGTCTGTCTGGACAGATGACCCTGAAATGTATGCCCACCTGAAACCTACCAAGCAGCAAGAACAGAGGATAAAGAATCATCTGCACAACTGCTTGCACCAAGAATGGCCAAGCCAGCTGAGACTGCAGGAAAAGAGGAAATACAATAAGAAAATCTAAAAGAAATTAATAAAAATTTGTAAATGCTTACTGTTTTTTTAGAAAACATAGACAGCAAAATTTGCCAGGCCCTGGTCCCCTTTACCCCTACCACCTTTTATGCCAATTATGCCACTCATTTGACCAAGCAGCTATTTCTGTCCCCCCTGTCTTAAGGGAGCTTGAAGACAGAATCCATAGTACCTTTACAATGTCCCAGGAGATATTAGCTTGGCTGACGCATGGCAAGGGGGCATCTGAGTGAGCATTTCTGCCTACAAGGATGCCCAGCTGGTCTGCCTGGAACTGGTATCTCTCAGTGGAGTTTAATGTGTAAACTCCATTGAGCTTGTTTGGGACATCCTGGCAAAGATCTTATTAAAGAACATACCTGAGATGGGCTGGGCCCATGTGGCTGCTTGCTTCTGCTTCCTGGTGAAGCACACCCTATCTTACCTTCTGGAAAACTTTGGGCGCGCGGTAGGAAAATTGGCTGTTGCAGATGCAACAGCCGTGAAAAAGACCAAAATCCTCCTGGCAGACTTCAAGCTAGCCTGGAGTGCCAACAAGACGGGGCTCCCTCTGGCTATGAAGCTCACATTTACCAAGACCAAGCACAAGAAGATCAGTTCTGTGTATAATAAACTATGTGATTTTACAGAAGCCTTTGCTGAACAAAGGCTTCATTTGGTAGTTTACCTTGGGTATCTTGTTTACTTTGGGATGAGCGCCTCCTTAGAGGACCTGGACAGGGTCCTTCTTGAGATTAACAAGGCCAGGCCCTCCCTGGACAACAAGGTCCCCCAGGCTACAACTTGGTGGACCATGTAATCCAGAAAGCCCTGGTCCTGGCAGGGATTTACGGGACTGCAGCCCCGGCAGAAAAGCTTCTCCTGAGCTCCCACCTCACCATACTCCCTTTTACTAGCTGCCAGAAATATTTTAATCAGGGTGTATCCACCATCTACAGTGTGGCAGTGGAGGTTGTGTGACACCTCCATTGCCGGGTGGGTACATACCAAATAACACACTACATGCGCCCTCAATAAAAATCTCTATCCTAAATATAAGCTACACTTTTAAATTTTACTTTTTAACATAATTGGTTTTTCTAATTCTTATTTATGCAAACAAGTTCTGCAAAAAAAACTCCTTGAGAAGGTCTCTATAAAAGCATAATAATATGTGTTAATAAAATTTACCTCTAACTTGTACACTTTACATTTAATTTTTTAATATCATTTTTATATTTATTTGACAAGAGTGATATAAATATATACACTTAATCTAGTATCAAGTGTTCTGGATAGCCTCAGAGGCCATAGTAAAATAATTTAATATAAAAAAAATTAAAAAACTTTATTGATGGTCCCACTGAATGTGATTGTGGGCTTAGAAGCTTCTAAATATAAAATGTAATTAATAAATTCTAAATAGTAAATTAGAGAATATAAAATAGTTGGACACACTAAGCCTTTAATTGATTGGCTGTTTGGCTAGGCACACAGGGATGAACAAATCAGTGTGGCCATAGAATTTGGCCACAGTCTCAGCTGAGAGGAGTGTGGATCCTGGCCTAGCAGCAAATCAAACAGGTCCTCAGTTCCCAGTTGGGGTCCCTCTCTTGACAACTTGCATGAGCCACCCAAAGACTTCCTTGATGGGATTTAGGAAGGGCAAATAGGCAGGGAGGAAGAGAAGGCGCAAATTTGCTGTGGTTAATTGCTGGGGGCCCACTGCAATGCTAGAGCCAATCATTGGGAATTCCTCAAGAATATCAGCCACCTTATGGAGACCAACATTTTTCAGCACAATTACGTTGGTGAAGCCTGGGCTTGTGCGCCTCAGGTGCTCCTGGACCAATCAGAGGAATGATAGAAAGGTCCGGCTATTGTGAGATCCCAATATCATTTGGTACAGCTCAATCCCCTTTGGACCAAGGAGAGCCACCATCAAATAGGCTGTGGCGCGGAAAGCAGCACGCCAAGCCATCCCATCATTTGAGCCTTTAGGGACATACTCATACTCATTGCACATTGACAAGGCAAATGCTGATTTGTCAATGTAGTAAAATTTGACTGTCCCCTTGGCTTTGAGAGCAGTGTACGCCTCTGCGTATTTTTTCCAGACGTCAATGACATTGGCTGGACTATTACAATTTTATGGGGATACCCCAGGCTTTTTCCAGGAAACACACATTCCCTTGACCAGATGGTAGTAAAAGAAAATTGAGGCCTCAACTCCAAAAGCATATTTGACCATGGCCTGTATATTTGCCACTTCAAGATGACAATATTGGGTTATCCACTGGCGGGTTGCCCATTTGTGCTCCTTGGTGAGCATAGTGGAAACACGCAAGGATTTCTCTGCAGCAAGGACTTGGCCAGTATTGATGATGATGTTGAATGTATTCAAGGCGTACCTAGGATCCACCCCAACAAGGGCCACAGCCACCTTGTAATCACCTAATTCACACATTAGCTTAAGCAAGATGATGTGTTTAATTTCAGGAATGCACTTCTGGGCGGGCTTTTTAGCAGGGGGGATTGACTTGTTGGCATTGGGCACAACACAGGGCATGGGTACCTTGGTGTAGAAGACTGCAACCTTTTTGAGCACTAACTGTCCCTCATCAGTTCTGAAGAACTCAGGCTCCTTGTCCTCTTCCTGGTTGCCATCACTGACGTAGGGCTTGTAGCTAGTATTAAGTACAGGTTTCACCTTCTCCAGCATGGCTGACAGGACCAACTCTTGCCGGTACACAACATCAAACACATATGAAGTAAGTTCTACCTTCTTGTTTCTAACAGTTTTTGTTGTAGTAACCTTGGCAGGCTTCCAGGTTAGCTTGGGGACCCAAGGGTTGATGCTCCACACCCTAGCAGCTTGTGCTCTTTAAACTGGCTGTGTCAGTGTAGCGTCACTATCAAACTCTCCTCTCCTGTCTCCTTCCTGAGTAGGCATTTGTGTTGCACTAACTCTGTTCTTTGACCCGCGGGGGTGACTATGACTGCGGCACACAACAGGTGCAATGGTACTCTGTTGCTATGTTTCTTCCATTTTACATTTTAATAAAATACTAAATAAAATTCAATTAAGTTACTCCCTAATTTTAATTTTTGCTTTTATCTGAATATGGATATTTAATTAATATTTTTCCCACCCAATATCCCAATTATAGATTTTTTATTTCTTAATTAGTTGTTTCTGGTTTTACAACACCTATTTTAGAACACCAAACATACTTTCCACCACTTCCCCAGATTTTACACCAAATTAAGCACCCAACACAATATTTTTAAAATTTATGTTTCAGATCTTGTGTCTTATTTTAGATACATTGGTATCATTCTTGATTACAATCCATTGCACACACTGAGTCAGTGATTTTCTTTTACATATTGAGTTGCTATTGTGTTTTGTTTTTGGATTGAGTTTTGACACACCACGCTTGGGCGTATTTTGTCACCAATTCACATAGTAAACATATGTACACCAAAAGTCAACTCACACCTATTTTGTTTGTGAATCCATATATTTTGGATTATATTTTGAATGATTTTGCTTTGCGCGTGAGCACTTATTTGCTGTGTTGACCCATTTTGCCCAGTTACGCCACAAACCCCTGTTAACAGAGTGTATATTTTAACCTAATAGTTGTATTTTGTTTAAATCTGAGGTATTTTTGGTTGTCCCCATAGCTTCTAAAACTACTATATTAAAAATTTATCAGTGCCAGATTGCAAGGGGGAATCAAATACAATTGGCAAACTGGAGCAGCTGTAGCTCATTTTGATCAACTTTTTGATTTAAATCCATAAAATCAGTTAATTTTGTTAACCTGTTTCCAGATTTCTGAGCTTTCCTACTTGAAAAATAATTTCTGGCATTATGGAATCTACTGTGACAAATTGGGATCACATACTCTTCTGCATGTGGTAGACAACTCTGGTGCCAATTGCTACAGTAGTTTTAACAGATATTGCAACAATAAAAAAATACCTCAT
The DNA here is from genome assembly GCA_014839935.2 of Entomophthora muscae. Taxonomy (NCBI): domain Eukaryota; kingdom Fungi; phylum Entomophthoromycota; class Entomophthoromycetes; order Entomophthorales; family Entomophthoraceae; genus Entomophthora; species Entomophthora muscae. The sequence goes on along the minus strand of QTSX02000795.1, from coordinate 4,450 downwards.
ATTTAAACAAAATGATTTCAGAGTTAAGCAAATTCCAACTATCAGGTTAAAATATAAACTCTGTTAACAGGGATTTTTGGCGTCAATGGGCAAAATGGGTTAACACAGCAAAGAAGTGCTCATGCACAAAGCAAAATCATTCAAAATACTATCCAAAATACATTGATTCACAAACAAAATGGTGTGAGTTGACTTTTGGTGTAAATATGTTTACTATGTGAATTGGTGACAAAATAAACCCAAGCACAGTGAGTCAAAACTCAAACCAAAACCAAAACCAAAACACAATAGCAAATCACTATGTAAACAAATCACTCAAATGTTGTGTGCAATGAATTATAATCAAGAATGATACCAAGGTATCTAAAACAAGGCACACAATCTGAAACATAAATTTTAAAAATATTGTGTTTGGTGCTTAATTTGGTGTAAAATCTGGGGAAATAGTGGAATTTTTTGGGTATTCTAAAATGGGCGTTGTAAAACCAAAAACAACTAATTAAGAAATAAAAAATCTATAATCAGGATATTGGGTGGGAAAAACTATAATTAAATAATCATATTCAGATAAAAAGCAAAAATTAAAAACCAGTGTATAGCTTAATTAGGTTTTATTTAGTATTTTATTAAATTTTAAAATGAAAGGTACACAACAACAGAGTAACAATGCACCTGCTGTATGCCACAGTTGCAGTTGCCCCCGGGGGCCAAAGAACAGAGTTAGTGCGACCAAAGTGCCTACTCAGGAAGGAGATGGGAGAGGAGAGTTCAATAGTGACACTGCACTGACACAGCTGGTTAAAGGAGTACAAGCTTCTAGGGTGCAGAGCATCAATCCTTGGGTTCCCAGGCTAATCCAGAAGCCCACTAAGGTTACCACAACAAAAACAGTTAGAAACAAAGAGATTGAACTTACCTTTTATGTGTTTGACGCTGTGTACCGCCAAGAGTTGGTCACGTCAGCCATGATGGAGAAGGTGATGTTGAAACTGAACCAATTAGAGTTCAGTATTTGATTGGGGAAGACAACAGTCCAATAGAAAGGACATAAATGAATAGAATAATGTATTGTTTACTGTTGTCAGGGCCCAAGGGCTTCTGACTCTGAACCATTAAATTGAAGATTGGATGTATTTGATTTATTTATAAAAGGACCAAAAATGACCACAAATGAAGGGAAGGGGAATCAGGCTCTTTTTATACCATTTGATCTGATTCTTCCAGATCATTCTCAGAGGTTCTTGGGTCTTCATCTGGGGGCTCATTCTGTGAGTCTGAGACATCAGCTGATTGTATGGCATCATATTCCTTTGATAATCTTTGAACTTCACGCTTTGCTTCTGTTTATTGTCCAAAAATAGCTTAAATCAAAGCTCCTGCTTTGTGGCTTCAATTTGAGGGTATGGACGTCCAAACCCAATCTGTATCAGCTGTGATACACTAGTATTTGCACGCGCAGTGTTGATTGTTGTCTTTGTAGGCCCAATACCTAATCACATTTCCTTTTTGGGACGTATCAATGAGTTCTCCTGGGCTGAATATTCAACTCAAATTAACTTCTGAACTAGTTCACCTAGAGAGACCATCAAGGGCTTGTTTTGACGGCAAGAATCTGCTTTATCAGCCCAAATAGTTAAAACGCAACTTTTGGGAATAAGAATGTCATGGCAGTTCATGACAACTGTAGAATAATGTGATTAATGTACTATATGGGGAAAGCCACAAGGCCACAAGGGGGTGGCATTGTGGCATGTTCTATTTAAGGTTTGAAGCCAAGGAATAACTTGTGAAGGGATCAGCAGGTTGAATTTTTATCACTCCTAATTAGGAGAAAGTGCCTGTAGTTTGATATTGTCTTTGGATTGATCTATGCTGTTAGATACGTCAAAGGGCGGCTCCTTGAGAGCCTCCTATGTATCCTAAGATAAGTTAGCAGGAGATGAGGGAGACTCAGTTGAAACACCCCCCTTGCCCCCTGCTTGTTGTCAGACACCAGGAACAGAGTTTGCAGGAGATCTGGGAAGGTCCATATGAACAACTTTTGTGTGGGGATGGCGGGGCAGGGGTACAAGAAATCATGGTGGAGCTTCTTGGTGTTTCCTTGGGCATCTTCAAGTTGATAGGTATGGTTGTCATAGACCTTGGATATCTTGAAGGGCCCATTTAGTTGGGTTCTAGTTTGTCAGAATTGGGATTGAGGGCTGTCACACTTTTTGCATTAAAGTGCCACAATTATTTGAGATTATAGGGCACAGGACATTTTCTTGAATACAGTCATATGTGAGGATATGAGTAGTATTGTATCAAAAGAGCCAGGATTGAATGGAACCATGATTATTTTCTGTCAATGGCTTCTGATTGTGCAGAAACACTTAAGGATTAAGATAAGGTCAACTAGATTAAAGATATATGTTAAAGACAAGTCAAGATTAAAGCCTATTTTCATTGTGAGCAATTCATTCTTCTTATACCTTCTGCAAAGGTTAATCCCTGGGCTGCTAGCAATGTCTTCTAGGACATTCTAACACGCCCCTAATTTGGGTGATTTTATAATCTAGGTTTGGCACTTATTGCACATCAACCAATAGAATATTTTTATCTACACCCAGCACAGGTGATCCTTGCTGGCATAGAATAATTTAGTTACTTCTGGATCACTTCCTACTTCTCTGGCATACTCCAGGCATAGTGCTTATTAATATTATAAATATGGGAATTTGAGATGATGGGGAATTAGACCCAGGCCTCAGCACTTGATGTAAAAGTAAAGCGGCGCCTTGGCGCCTGCAATATTTGTCAGGTGGCACTTGCAATAATTTTCAGTTGGCGCTTGATGTAAAAGTAGTTTGTCGCTTTGGCGCCTAACCCAGTTGCCAGGTGGTGCTTGTGTATTTTTAAAGTGGCTTGACAGCAAATCATGTATTACTTAAATGCCACAGCAGCACTTATCATTGGCTAATTTAAGGTCCAGGTCAGCAGGCTACTGCTGATCCAATATGCATATGATTTATACTACCAATTTATGTTATTTGGTAGCTGCAATTCATATCTGCAAGCTCCATCATAATTGGCATCATTGTATTTTGTATTACTAATTTATGGATTTGGTTGTAGCAATCCCAATCCATGAGCTCTGTCATAATTGTCATCATTGCTTGATCAAAATTACCAACAAGGGCATAGACAGGGTTACCTACAGCGTATATGGCCTCAAGGTGTTTTTTAACCCCCTCAATTTGCTAGTGTTATATGTCTCAGGCTTTGGCATGCCACTGGCTCAGGGATAGAGCTGTCAACAGGGGGGCTTCCTGGTAACTGTAGACTGTAGCTCCCCCTGTTCCACTCCTGTCAGACTGTCAGGTGTTCCAAAGGCCAAGGCACTAGGGCTGAACCCAGTGCCTCTATTAATCCTTGCTTGCAAGATAAGCAGCACAGTGAGCAGGTGTTCAGTCCACGCAGTGTTGGGATGTTCCTGTGAGAGCTTGGCAATGAGTTGGATCAGTGAACCATTTAGACGCTCCACACACCCATTGGCTTGAGGTTAGTAGGGAGTTGTGACTATTCTTTGAAGAGTATTTTCGGCGCAGTATGCCTTCATAACATGCACCAAAAGTTTGGGCCCCCCATCTGTGATGAGAAGTTTAGGTTGCCCAAAGTGGGCCACAATCTCTTTATCAATAAAGCAGGTGATTTTGGTGGCAGTGTGGTTAGTGGTTGCCCACACTACTGGCCAATGGGTAAAGTAATCAATGGCCGTAATGATGCACCTTTTACCTAGTCTATCCTCAAGGAGGGGCCCAACAATGTCAATGGCCCACTGTTAAAAGGGTTCCATGGCTTTGATATGCAGTACAGACTTAGGGGTACAGGCTTTAACATATTCTTCTTGCACAGTACACAGGATTTGAGGAGGTCCATGATGTCTTGGCGCATACAATGCCACCAAACCTCACACTTCATTATTTTGAAGAGGTTACATCCTCTGATGTGACCCAAGGTGCAGTGGTAATGCAGTATGATATCTCCTTGCTGGGTGATGGGGATTTACAGCGTCTTTTCCCCAGTCTCTGCCCAGCAAAAAACGTAGCCAGCATCAGTGGTGAACTGACTTTTGTTGTCCTTTAATTTGGAGATAGTTGCAGAGTTGAGGCCTTTGTAGCAGGTTGCTTCAGGACACAGGTAGAGCATTGACCAGTCCAGGTCTAAGCTGTTGCCCCCTGTGATGAACAACACATATAAACTGGAGAGGACATCAGCAGTGACAAGTTACTTTCCAGGCTTGTATTCAATGCATAGTTGGTAAGGGAACAGGCGCTTGACCCAGCCTGCCTGACGTTGTGTCAAATGGGACTGTATATTGAAGTACTGGAGCAACTTGGGGTCTGTCAGGACGCAGGGAGGAAAGGTGGCCCCTTCCAGGTAACAACACCATTTCTTGATGCAGTGCACA